>CM053608.1:107535026-107594419 GCA_028646535.1 Procyon lotor
GAGGGTATTATGCTAAGCGAAATAAGTCAGTTAGAGAAAGACAATTATCACATGATCTCTCTGATATGAAGAATTTGAGAGGCAAGGTGGGAGTTTGGGGGGAGGTAGGGGAGAGAAAGGAAACAGGAAGGGATGGGGAGGGAGACAAACCATAAGAGACTCCTAGACTCACGAAACGAACTAAGGGTGGTTGGGAGGCGGGGGTGGGAGGAGTGGGGGGGGAAGGGATAGGGTGGCTGGGTTGTGGACACTGGGGAGGGTATGTGCTATGGTAAATGCTGTGAGATGTGTAAGCCTGACGATTCACAGACATGTACCCTGGGGCAAATAATACATTATATGTTAATTTAAAAAAATGTGGGAAAAAAATGAAATTAAAAAAAATAAAGGGGAAAGGAAGCTGATTTAAAGAAACAATTAACCATGTTGGTGGTACCCATGTACTGCAAAAACCAGTTAACAAGTAAAGTTTGGGAAGTTATGATATGGCTGTGATCACCTAACAGATGATCTAGATGCATAGTTTAATCTATATAATCCCAAAGGAGTGTGCTTTATTAAGTTTTGTAAAGCACACATTTTAAGAACACATGAAAACCCAAGGAGCACTTTTATATAAAGAATTACTCTATGACAGTGATCATCCCCTCCCTGCTATGATTCACACTGTTTACTTCTGAACCTCACTTGGCCCACAAAGGCACTACAACTCGCTAAGATGAAAAGGTGAGAAAGATGACCAGTGATAAGGGAAAATGAGAATCTACATTACCTCATTAACAAGATTAATACAATCAAAAGCAAGATAAAAAAAATTTTAAAACTGCTTCGACTGCTATTAATACTGAATATGCATTCTGTGCCAAAAGCTAAATGAGAGGCAAGGTAGTTCTCACTATGGACTTTACATTCTGGATGTGAGGTAAGACCTTTTGGATTTTTTATTAACTTTCTTTTCTTTCCTTTTGTTCTTTTCTTTCCTTCTTTCTTTCTCTCTTTTTTTTTTTTTTTAACACAGACTTTAGGATATTTCATTATTCCAGTCACTTGGCATATTCTGAGCCGCCTCTGTATCTTCACTATCTACTGCATGTCTATCTTCCCAGGTGTCTGGGCAGACGATTTCCATCAATGTGAGGAAGGCAGCTCAGCCACTCAGGACCTGGTTTTCTAACCACCTGCTGAGGCCCACACCAGGGAACCAGTGGTTTAACTCGGTCTTGTCTTCCTTTATCTAGCTCCTCAAAGTCTCCCTGTCTACACAGCCTCTTCTTAAACACGACATGATGGGGGAAATGATGCAGAGTGCTTGAGGAAGGTCTGTGCTGAGTGCTGAGTGCTGACTGCTTCGTCTCCCTCTCTGGGCCTCCCCAAAGGCCCAGGGCCTGATCTCAGGGCCCTGAGAGGTCTGATACTACAAGAACAAGAAAAGGGAATGGCAGAATACAGCCGCCAGAGGAACCACCCTCTATTTCCATGATGAGGACTGGGTTTAGAATACTGAATTGCTAAGTAAATGCTTCAGCCCAATATGAAATACGCACAAGGTCACAGTGCTGTGAGAAGGGAAGAACCATGGCCTTAGAGCCAACCACAGGTGAAGCTTTGTCTTTAACACCTTTTATCCTACCCCCAAAGAATGGCCTGGCTATATTGTTAGTAATCACTTTCCCATCACAGGAGTGTATTCAGGGCCCTGGAACAACAGGAAGTGTTATGACTCGAAAACTTCACATCTACTTCTGGGGGTGTTTACGTGCTCTGAGGAAACATCTAGACTGTCCACAGGTTCCTGAGGTTCTAGAGGGTTTCTGTGTATCTGTACGATTGCAGGACCGACCACCACGGAGAATGTAGGAGGGAGGCCATAACAATCCACCGCCGTCCCCCACCACTCACCTACATCAGCCCCTTCTCCTCAGCCTCCCTGCCCACCACCTTCCTTAATATTCATACCCCCTGTCCTGCTCACCTTAGCACCGGACCTCCCGCTCCATCACTCATCTCTGGCACATTCCAGTAACCTGGGTTCTCAACCTCAGCATGACTGGCACACTCAGCTGGGGAACTCTTTACTGTGGGGCATGTTTTCTGCACTGTCCGATCTTCAACAGCGTTCTTGCCTTCTACCCGCTGTATGCCAGGAGCACACACCCCGACCCAGCGAGGACCATCAGAGATGTCTCCAGACATCATCAGATGTCCTCCAGGGAACAAACACCATCTGCCACCCTCCTTGAAAACCACTGCCACAAACACCTGACACCAGATTATATAAGGAAGAGGAGAAATGAGAAGCAGAGACGAAGAAGAAATAGCATCAGGACTAAACTCTAATACTTACCTATAAATTGTGTCCATCTCAAACCTCATGATGACACCTTTTTTTTTTTTAAGATTTTATTTATTTATTTGACAGAGAAAGAGACAGTGAGAGAGGGAACACAAGCAGGGGGAGTGGGGAGAGGGAGAAGCAGGGAGCCCAATGCTCGATCCCAGGACCCTGGGTCATGACCTGAGCCGAAGGCAGACGCTTAACGACTGAGCCACCCAGGTGCCCCTAGATGACACCTTTAAAGGGAGGAGCTCCACTACATGGAGGTTATCAATTAAGCAGCAAAAAAAGGGGCAGAAGCCCCCACTGTGTGGTTGATGTCACAGCTGCTGGGCTCAGGTCTCAGCCTGACCGCTGTGACTCTGGGCAAACCCCTCAACCTCTGGGCCTCCAATTCTTCCCTCTGCAATGGTGAACCATGTAGGAGAAGATGACGTCATCTTCCAGCTGGAAAACTAACATTATCTAAGCTGGGCACATCTTAGCAAAGGAAGCTCTAGACCCAATAATGAAAAAATACGAATAACTCTATGTATTTCTATTAACGGACCATAAACAAAGTATCACCAAATTTCAAAATATGACCAAGACTTATTATGAAACACTAAATCCAACATGAATAACTCCCCTATTCAGAAAAAACTCTGAAGACCTATACACACTAAAAACAGAAAACCTTAAAAAAAAACTCCAGATAGTACTATGATTACCAAAGTCTATACAGATTTAGATTTAAGGACAATACCCGAATTCCCAACACTCATTTTGGTGGGGGTGGGGAAGCTTCATTCCCAATTCACAGGGACCTAGGCAGAGAACACAGCAGTTAAACAGGACTTGTGTTAATCTTCAAACAGACATGTAGACTTAAAGGCAGGTGGGGAACAATCTGGGGAAAACAAAAAACAAACAACAAACACAGCCCTGGGGCCCCTGTCCCAGCCACCTGGTAAAAGAATGACACTCAAATTAGTATGATTTTTTTTAATCTGTGATTTTAATGCTAAAAGCCTGTGGTAAGAGTTTGGCTTTATTATCTTCCCGATTTAGTGTTTTTACTAAGGAATACAACTGCTTTCTTGCTCTTGAAGAAGAAAAGTTAATATGGTAGTAAAGGCCCCCTAATAAAGTAGGATATGCAAAACATGAGTAGGAAAACAGGGCACCAATAAAAGGAAGATCTATTTGCTCATGGAAGACAAATAAAATATGGCTGAAGGTCAGTAAACTCTACAAGTTTTTTTTTTTCTTTTAAGATTTTATTTATTTATTTATTTGAGAGAGAGTGAGAGAGCGTGTGCGTGTGCATGCACACAAGCAGAGGGAGTAGCAGTGGGAGAGGGAGAAGCAGACTCCCCACTGAGCAGGGAGCCCAATACAGGACTTGATCCCAGAACTCTGAGATCATTACCTGAGCCAAAGGCAGGCGCTTAACCGACTGAGCCACCCAGGCATCCCAAAAACTCTACAAGTCTAATGAGAACACATCTCCAGCCTTAGATTTACACTAGAGAAAGAAGTAGCACCCCCACTGAACACACAATCCACTAGGACAAAAGACCACAACTTAATTCACCTGCACACCTTCCATAAATTGTACAATATACACAGGGAGGAAGGTCCCAAACAGTCCTTCAAAAGGCTTCAAAATCCCCTCTCTTTCCTAGGAAAACATGTTCTTTCCTAGAAAGGTTTATCAGTATCACTTATACCCGCCGCTCCCTTTCTTGCTTTTTCCTGTTTTAAATTTTAATAGTTACTACATTTACTCAGAGATATAAAGGCTGAGAAAATGTAACATTAGTGGTAGCCATTAAACAAGAATTACCAATGTTTAAATCAACACTTCAAATATTAAAAAGATATTTTTTCAAAGTTTGTTATGAGAAATGCTTTGTTCCAAGAAATGAGATGGACAAATAAATTCATCTACATTTGACTTAGCAAATTAGTCCAAAACAGATTCTGGTACACACGGCTTCAATTTCTGTTAAAATTGAAGCTTCAATTTCTGATAAATGGACATGATGAGTCATAAATAATACTAGAAATACTGCCTACTTGACTGAGATTTAGACCATCTAAACACAACATAAGACAAAATAAACTCCAGATAAATTATAAACTTGAAGGTTTAAAACTTGGGGGACCTGGCTGGCTCAGTTAGTGGAACATGTGACTCTTGATCTTGGGGTCATGAGTTTGAGCCCCATGTTGGGGACAGAGATTACTTAAAAATAAGTAAAGGCTTAAAATGATAAAAATACTAATTTTACACTTGGGAATGAACTGTTCAAGTTCAAATGATAAAGAAAAAGATCATGGATCTGCCTCCATTTTAAAAAGTAAAACTCAGATAAATAAAAAGCATGTAAGTATAAAGAAAACAGAAAATATATTTGCCACAAAAGGTGAATGTCCTTAAAATAAAGTTAACAGAGAAATGATTTTTAAAAATCTAACTGTAAAAGGACTGCCGAAAATCTCGAGATCATTTAGCTTCCAGCGATCTGAGAACTACGAACTAAAAGACAACTTTTCTATCAGATGAGCTAAGTTTTCTATTTGATTTGATGTGTAATACCCAACACTGGTAAGGAAATGCTGGGACACCCTTTCAGGTACTGCTGGTGGGAGTGAATACTTGACTCCAACAAAAGCTTAAAATGTTCATGGCTTCTGATCCAGTCATTTCACTGTATTAAGACAAACAAACCTTCTCTTTAAAAGGGGGAGGACAATCAGAGAACGGGTCACAGTGTTCTGTGTAACTTTAAGTAAGACCTTTTGGGAAAGAGCACACAGTTCTACGAATGACTATTAGAAAGGCTCTTGTTGAAATTAGGTAGTTTCCAGGTGTTCCCGTGACTGTTACACTTCATAATTCATATCTGACATACTCTTGTGCATGTATCATAATTATAAAAGAAAAATGTAATTAAAAAATAAATCACTTGTAAAGGTTAAGTAGATTTTGAAACACTCTAAGTAGGATATAAAACGTTTATTGGTTAAATTTATAAAATTACTTTAAGGATATGGAGAAATGCTCATAATCTGCAGAAAGCAGAACACAGATAGATACATGAGGACAATCACGTTAAATGTGGCCATATGCAAATTGGGTGGCACATGGAGGGAGTAACACTGGAACCTTGGCTGGGGTATCTCAGTACTAAAATATATAGTTGGTGGCTTGTTAATGTTTTCTCATTACAGTCATTCCATCAGGCTAACTTTCTGCTCACTGAGAAATGAAGGTTGTAATTGCTTCACCTGTAACAGTATTTGCAAAGCACTTAAAACAATATCCAGCACATAGAAAATAAAAAATAAAAATAAATAAGCATTAATTTCTCAGGGAGCTTCATATTTTTGTCTTTGCAAAATATAAAATGCAGCTCCTTAATACTTAGAAAATCCAAAATAAAACTTTTTTTTTTTTTAGATTTGTTTATTTGAGAGAGATGGCAAGAGAGAACATGAGCAGGGGGAGCAGCAGAAGGAGAGGGAGAAGCAGACTCCCTGCTGAACCCCTAGGGAGCCCCACGCCGGGCCGATCCCAGGACCCTAAGATCATGACCTGGGCAGAAGATGTGTAGATACTTAACCGATTGGGCCACCCAGGCGCCCCAATCCAAAATAAAACTCTAAAAATGAACCTACAAATACAAAATAGCCAGAAGAATTCTGACCAAAAGGAACAAAGTTGAGGGCAACTTGCATACTGGGTTATCAAAACATACTATGCAAGAACTCTGACGCTTATTGCAGAATAGAGCAATTATTTAATGTAGCTGAAAAGAAATTTTAGAAATTTATGGAAATTTAATACATGCTAATTGGTAGCATTTTCAAACAGCAGAAATTCAATAAAGTAGTGGGACAACTGGCTATTTCATATGGAAAATATTTTAAGTGCAATCCTTGTGTCCCCAAACTGCAAGTATTATTCTCCAATACAATTAACTAAAAGGAAAACAAAACTATAAAAATATTAGGCAAAAAATACAGGTGGGTGTTTATCATGTTGCCATAGGAAAAGGACTTCTTGACCAAGACACAAGTCATTAGTAATGAAGAAAAAGACAGTTAACTATCAAAATAAAAAACATTCTGTAGAGCAAAAGATACATATATCTAAGTTATGACAGGTAGCAGGTTAGGAAAAACACTGTCAACACAGGACTACTATTTATAACATGAAGAATGCCTACCAACTGGTGAGAACATTTACATGGGCTATGCCTTGGAAAAGAAAAAACTTCAATGACCAAAAGAAAAAACATGCTAAATCTCATCATTAAGACAATCACAAAGCAACTTTGTCCATTAGATTAACAAAACTTGAAGGCTGATAATCAAAATTGATCTGCCAACAGGAAAATAGGTATTCAATCTGAGTGCGAACAGCTAGACTATTTGGAAGGCAGTCTAGGGAGATAAAGAATTTTTATTCTGGGTGGCTGGGTGGCTCAGTTGTTAAGTGGCTGCCTTTGGCTCAGGTCATGATACCAGAGTCCTGGGATCAAGCCCCGTGTCGGACTCCCTGCTAGGTGGGAAGTCTTGCTTCTCAGTCTCGCACTCCCCCTGCTTGTGTTCCCTCTCTCGCTAGCTCTCTTTCTGTCAAATAAATAAAATCTTTAAAAAAAAAAAAAAAAAAAAGAATTTTTAAATGCAAATCCTTTTGGATCCAGTTGTCTTATCTACACACACATACAAGCAAGCACGCTGTGAAAGTTTAGGAGGGAGGAGGAGAAAACAGATGCCTCCTTTTCCATCTGCAAATATTTATTATTACTAGTATCTATGAGCATGTATTACCCAAATTGGAGTTCCTACTGACAGGCTTAAAAAGGTAATTTTGAGACTGAAGACTGAGCAGATGAACAGTGACAGAAAGGGGCAACTGCAAATGTGTGTGTGAAGCATGGGACTGAGATCTGTTTACCAGGGACCTGGCTGCTCTCTTCACTCTCTCCCTCTTCTTCAGATGCATTCCTCCTCAACTCCACAACAAGCTGACATGAATCCCACATGGCAGATCTGCAGGATCTGTTCCCAATCCTCGATCTGCCTGTCCGCCCTACTCTTCTAATAGTAAACCCTCAGAGTTAGCTGAAGTACAGTTCCCTTGAATTATAAATTCCTTTGCTTTCTCTGGTGACCTCTGTACTAAAACCCTCATTCCATTACATTTTCTAACAGGTTCAAGTCAATAACTTCTTTTCTCCACCTAATTATTTCAATTTTAAAATAATTCACTAAGCATAAAAACAGTTGTTTACACAAAGTTTAAGAAAACATGTTACTCCAGCATTTTCAGGAAATGCTGTTTTATTCCCAAAGCTCTGCTAAGAAAAAATTTAACTACATGTGGAAATAAAAATAATTTGAACGCCACACACACCTGCCAAAAGCTAATGCTCATTGTTATTAGAAATAAAAATACTTAACAAATCATAGCACCAATAATCTTGTTTATGAATCTCAGACAGAAATGTGAAGACAAATTCCACCAAAAGGTCAAAAATCAAATAACTGCATTCTATTAACAATATCACACCAAGCCTGAATAGCACAAAGAAAAAAAAAATGTGTGGGTCAATCTCACTTCTGGCAGAGATTTAACCTTTCTAAACAAATAATTTAGCAAACAGAATCCATCACTGGCAAAAGAATGAACGGTGACCAACTAGAGTGTGCCTCAGAAATACCAGGATAATTCTGCATTAGAAAATCTATCACTGCCATTAAGATGCAGGAGAAAACATACTATCAGTGAATGCTAGAGAAGCATACCATCAAATTAAAACCCACTTATAATTTTAAGAAGTAATAAAGGCCTCTTTGCTAGAAAATTTGAATAGAAGAATATCTACTACAAGGTATTTTTGGAAACTATCATACTTTAATGGGGAATTATCAGAAGCACTCCCAGTAAGTGAAGAAGATGACAGCAATGTTATCATGCTACTATTTATTCAACACTGTCCTGAAAGTTCTCAGCCTCCATTAGATGAGAAAAGGAAATGGATGTATAAATACTAGGAGAAAAGTATAAGTCCACAATTAATTAGAAGGCATATGATTGCCTAGTCAGAAAATCCTAGAGATCTAACAGCTAATTAAAACTATTAGTGTCCAGTAGAAGCAGGTACAAGACTGACATAAAAAATAAAACCACAGATAATTTTCTATATACTGGGAATCAATAAAATATCAATCTTTTCACGGGGATAAAAGGTACAGCACAGGGAATATAGTCAATGCTACTGTAATGGTGTTGCATGGTGAGATGTTAGCTACACTTGTGGTGAGCACAGCTGAACAGACTTGTTGAATCACTATGTTATACATCTGAAACTGATGCAATATTGTCTAACAACTATACTTCAATAAAAAAAATATATAATAGACATATTAAAAATAGGCAAAAGTATTTTCAAAAATCCCCCTCATGATACCTAGGAAATTAGCAAAGAATAAATCTAAAAGAAAGTAAGCAAAACTATAACGCAACCCACACATATATAAATGCGTACATAGATGCAACCAGCAATAAGCTTTATAAAAGGATTTAAGGCTGCAATAAATTGAGAGAAATAACATGTTCAGGAATAAATATTGGAAGGCTTACTTAACTTCTCCACCCAAATTAATCTAGAAATTCAATACAATGTCTTGTCATGGAAACCTTAAGAGAACTTTTCACAGAACTTGACAAGCTATTTTAAATTTCCCATAGAAGACGAATGTAAAATTTCTTTAAAAGCCAATATAATTTGGGGCGCCTGGGTGTTCAGTCATTAAGCGTCTGCCTTTGGCTCAGGTCATAATTCCGGGTCCTGGGATCAAGCCCTGCATAGGGCTCTCCCACGGAGAGCCTTCTCCCCCCTCCCTCTCCCACTGCTTGTGTTCCCTCTCTGGCTGTCTCTCTCAAATAAACAAATAAAAATCTTAAAAAAAAAAAAAAAAAAGCCAATGTAATTTAAAATTACAAGAGAATTGGGCAACCTGATATGAAAAAACTTATAAAGATGCAGTAATTAAAACGCTATAAAGAATAAAGAATATGCAAATGGATCATTGAACAAAATAAGAGTCAAACAGATACAGCCACTTTGGAAGGCAGATTTAGCAGGATCTTTAAATTAAAAATATTCACACCCTTCCATCTAGCTATTTCACTGATACAAGTACACAGGATATACCCTGGAGAGTTCACTGGAACACTGGATGTCTCAAAAAACCCCAAAAGCTGCAAACAACCTAATGTCCCTCAATGGGGAAATGACTAGCCATTTAACAACAGTATAGAGGGGAAGTCAGGCAGCAGCTGAGAATGAGACAGGCCCACCATAACACTGACATGAGGAGACTGTTTCTTGGGAACCTTGCTGATGGAATAATGTTACTGCATCAGGACATTTGTGTCAATTTTCAACACACACTGGCAGCATTTTCTATGCTCATTAATACATGTAATACAAAACCATGTATTTCCAAAAACCTAAGGATCCTGTTAAAAGGCAGATGCTGGCTGACAAATGTACGTATTCCCATATATCCTCCAGTGGCATTCCAGTGTTGGATATACCACATTTCAGTTATTTCCAGGTTTTTTTGCTATTATAAATAAGGCTGTTACCAACTTTCATGTAAAAAAAAAAAAAAAAATGCAGATTCTGGCTCAATGGATTTGCAGTGCTGCCTGAGATTCTGCATTTCCAAGCAGGGCCCAGCCAACCACGGCTGCTACTGGTCCGTGGACCACACTGACTAGAGGAAGGGGCGCGGATGACCTGGAAGGCTCCAGAGGAGCTGGAAACCAAAGACAACTGAAGTGGGATGTGGTGGGAGGGAGATGACAGAGCAGCAAGATCATGAGCAGGAGTAAAGGGGGGCTTCAGCCTAACTTACAGCGTTTTCATTTGTTTAACAAGAATAATGTGGTTACAGCCTGCGTATTAAAAGCTAGTTTTAAAAAACCCATGTGGACCATTTTTGAGTATACAGTTACTGAATTCGAGGAATCGCACGGTGGCAAGTACACAGAGAGGGTCAGTTAACACTGGCCACCTCTGCTCCTCAAACACTACTCAGTAACTGGCCAGAGGAGAGCAGCAGCTGAGGGAAGTTAACTGACAACCTGGTGGTGACAGCCCACCACTACTGCAGAGGTACTTTGAAAAACACCACTTCAAATCAAGAGTTCAGTCTCAAACTTTTTAAGTCTAATAAGTTTATTAAAAATAAACAACTGCTATTTCTCCCTGAAGTAATATCCATGCAACATAGTTCAGGAGTTTTTCACATGGCCTACCATGCTGCATCTCTATCACACAGACCTGCTAATTAATCCTTCCAGAGGAAATCCTTCTTAACTACTAAAGAATTAATGAGCATGCAGAAATGTCCCTTCTGTAATGACAACTATGAAAAAAGTCTCTAGGCCTGGCCCTCACAAGTGAGGGGACCTGAATCTGAAACTTCATTAGCTCCCAGTAAATTGGCCTCTCTAGGGCTGACCTGACAGGAGATGTTGTGCACTGACTAGCCATTTCACTGTTTATTGAAGGAGCTGTCTGCAATAATTGAATGTAGAGAAATGGCCACTCAGGTTAACATTGGGACTTACAAATATTCTGTACTAAGGCAAAGAAAGATTTTGGTGGAAATACATTCAGGAAATCATAATAAATTGGAGAAAACAAAAACTCAAGTCAATGATTCACTAACAGACATGGCAATGATGAAATCTGAAAGAAACTGACTTAGTTAACTAGTACTGATCACATAATCACAGAGAATCAAGGATACTGTGAGGATCAAATAACTTTTAAAAGTAGCATCCTGGGCGCCTGGGTGGCTCAGTTGGTTGAGCAACTGCCGTCAGCTCAGGTCATGATCCTGGAGTTCTGGGATTGAGTCCCGCATCGGGCTCCCAGCTCCATGGGGAGTCTGCTTCTCTCTCTGACCTTCTCCCCTCTCATGCTCTCTCTCACTCTCTCTCCCTCAAATAAATAAATAAATCTTAAAAAAAAAATTAAAAATAAAAGTAGCATCCTTTGAGAAAGCAGAAAATAATTTAATGCATTCTAGTTGAGGAATCATTTGGGAGCCAATGCCTGAGTTGAGACTTTGTTAGAAGTACACCGCAAACAGGGAACAGCAAAGGGTTAGCAATTGTGTGTTTAGAGAATAGTGTATTAATTAGGACCTCACCCCCTAGGCAAGAGGGAGTCATTAGGGTAAAAATAAATGCTATAATCCAAGTCAAAAGACAATGTGTGTGTTGGGGAGAGGGGTCACTGACAAAAAAAATCACCAAGGGCTGACATCCCTACCATACAGAAAAACTCTTATAGGACACAGAACCAAAATCTGATAGGAAAATGGGAAAAATACAGAACAGGCAATTCATGCAAAAAGATATCAAAAATATTAATGTACATATTAAAAAGACAAAAAGATAAAAAACATATCAAACATGAAAAATTATTAAAACTCAGGAAAATTCAAGTCAAAAACACAGAGATAACACCAATAAAATAATTAGTAAAAAGTATGACAATACATTCTGCTGGTGAGGCTGCAAGGGAACAGGCCCTCTCATACCTTGACTCTGGGAATGCACAGTGGGGCAATCTCCCTGAAGAGAATTTGTCAACAGCTAACAGAATCACATCTGCACTTAGCTTTCAACCCAGCAATTCCTCTTCTAGGAACCTATACTAAAGGCAGGCCCCCAACCATATAAAACTACACATACAAATGTTATTCACTGAAGCACTGCATGTAACTGCAAAGTATTAGAAACATTCTAAATTAAACGCCACACATAGGAGTATGGCTGAGTTAACTACGGAACGTTCACACAATGGGAGCTCCTATACAGGTATTCTGAAAAGTGGAGCTAGCTCTGCGAACTGATTCAGAGCGACTTCCAAGACATACTGACTGCTAAGTGAATAAAGCAAAGCACAAAGAGTATAACACACTACTCTTCTTGTAAGAAAGAAAATGATATAAGAAAATGCACATGTATCTGCTTACTTGTACAAAAGATATACATGATGGAAAATTAGAAATTAAAGAGACTGGTCAGCCACAGAGGGTGAGTGGAAAAAGAGTAGAGAGCATGGCAGAATGGGGAGTAGGAACGAGGGTGGAGGGCCATTTCTCAACATCTTGTTTTGTATAGCTCCCACTACTAGGGCCAAAGTAATGTCTCACACACCCCAAAATAAACAATTACAATCAACTAGGACATCGGGAAATGTATCATGGAATACGTGCAGTAACAGATGGACCTATCTGTATTATAAATTATTAACCTATAACTTTAATTACTACACAGAAAGAGATGGAGGTGAAAAGTTACTTTGGAAAAGAGTTATTTTTACTAGGACACTATAGGGACAAAGACAAAAAGAACTGTATGCAAAATCTATACATGAGTCAGCAAGCTTTTTCTATAAAGAGCCAGACAGTAAATATATTCAGCTTTGGAGCCCATATGGTCTCTCTTGCCATTGTAGTGAGGAAAAACCATAGATGATATATAAACAAATGGGCTAGCTGTATTCCAATAAAACTTTATTTACAAAAATAGGAAGTGGGCTGGATTTGGCCCATGGGCCATAGTCTACCAATGTCTGGTCTAGTTAGTAAAATTGTTTCTCACATAGTTTCGGTTAGCAATTCCAAACTACTAAAGTTGAGTGAATGTGTTATAAATAATAAGGACCAGGTTTCTCACTTTTGGAGCAAGAAGCTACAAGTAAGTTAAGTACAGTTAAGAATGAATGCTATGATGCTGGACTGGAAACAGAGGTTGTCAGTATGAATTCGTTTTCTCAATACATACACAGATAGACCAATGTAAAGGTATGAGGGTCTGCTGCACAAACATACAAACATACATATATACAGCTCTGTCCACTCGGAGGGTCTAGACACAATGACGCCTCAGTAGCAAGAAGTGTATCTTGCACCCAGATCTGGGTTTCTAAATGTCATTCTCCACTGACACTAAAAACAGGGCTCTTTGGAGAAGTGGCTGATTCCAGTGCGGGAGCAAGGAAAATCAAGCCGAGCCCTGAGCAAGGAGCCCTGAGCATCTTGCAGCGGTTAAAAGTAGGGAAGTGCTCAAAAAATGAAGGAGGGATGGAGCGTGACAAAAGGACACAAGAGCCAAACACAGGAACTTCCAGTGGCTGCAAAACCAGAACAACAGACCAACAGAATGAGAGTGTAAGATGATAGCCCATGGAATTTTTAAAATATGTGATTCTATAAAGACACAGATAACAAAAACGTATACAAGGGAAAGGCAACAGCTCTTCCTGACAGAAAAACTCCCAACTAATACATGGGAAAGAAGGAAACAAGAGAAATAGAAATCACCATTAGGTAAACACCACACAAATAACCACCGTAAGCAAGATTCACCAATGGAGTGTTCAAGTTGGCGGGCACTCAAGTCAGTTCCATTTGCATGGTCTCAAAGTGACCTGCCCCCAAATATGTATTAATTACAAAGTATGGAAGAGTCACCTGGCAGACACCACCTTACCAAGCGATCCATTTTAATATCACCAGTAATAACATCCTATACATGGGTTCCTCCTGATGTGATGCTTTGAGAAGGTGATACGGGCTGAATTGTGTCCCCTTCCCCCCCTCAAATTAATATGTTGAAGTCCTAACCCCTATAACCTCAGAAAGTGACTGTGTTTAGAGACAGGGCCTTTAAAGAGGTAATTAAGTTAAAATGGGGCTGTTGGGACAGGCCCTAATGCAATCTGACCGGTGTCCTTATAAGAGCAGGACATTTGGACAGAGAGAGAGAAGCTCGGAATACATATGCACAGAAGAAAAGACCGTGTGAGGACGCGGAGAGAAGGCAGCCACCAGCGAGCCAAGGAGACAAGCCTCAGAAGAACCCAAACCTGCCGATCCTGGACTTCAGCCTTCAGAGCTGTGAGGAAAAACATTCGTAGTTTAAGGCTGCCTGGTCAGTAGTATTTTGTTACAGTAGCTCTAGCAGACTAATACAGAAAGACATTCTTAGTGGGGAATCCTTGTCCAAAAAATGCACTGATCTGAATTTAATTGTGAAAAAGTGCATAGAAAACTAGAATTTAGGGACACTCGACAAGTAACTTACAATACTCTTCAAAGGTGACAAAGTCAAGAAAGGAAAGACTGTCACACATTGAAGAGACCTGACAACAAAATAGCTGAGTCCTAACAGGGAAAAGGACATTAATAGGAAAACTGGTCAAATCTGAATAGAGTCTGTAGTCTGTCACAATGCTGGTTTTGATAACTGTGCTGTGGTTATGTGGTTATGGAAGATGTTGAGTAAAATTCAGGAAGCTGGGTGCAGAGTATGTGAGTACTCCTGACCACTTTTTTAACTCTTCTGTTAAGTCTAAACTAATTCCAAATAGAACATTAAAAAGAATTTTTTAAAGAATGTTGAGCCGTTAAGGTTATCTGGGTTGGGGAATGCTAGAACAGTTTTAAATTTTAGAAAGATCACTCGGGAGCAAGCGATGTTGCTCTGCCCCGTGTTTGTAAAGCTGGAGCCGACGCTGGAGCCGGACAGGCACCCATTCCTGCCTGGCTGGCTGACGCGGTCAGGCTTGGCCAACAGGGGGTGCTGGAGGGCCACTGCCAGAAGGTACCCTTCCCCTCCCTACCTTCTTCGCGGCTGGGGGGGCAGGGGGGGGGGGCGGCGGGAGAGGCACCCACTGGGGAAGAGAGGGTGTGCACTGTTCCACAGAGCTGTGCCGCAGGCAACGTTCCTTCCCTGCCCTCCTGCTCAGCCCACGGGGTAGGATCTGCTTCCTGCCATGCCTGCTTCCCTGTGCCCCTGTCGTGGTCACCGCCAGCTCTTAACACTTACTGATGGAAGTCACTCTCCTCCCTCAGTCGGACTATGTGGCTTCTGAGTCCTGGCCAGACTAGGCCTGATACAAACCCTGGCCCCACTTTCCTGGCTGTCACACCAATCACATTCCATCATCCAACCGCACATCTTTTTCCCAAAGGAGAATGTCTCTGTGTTGCTACAGCAGCTCAATGAACGGGAGTACCAAGCTTGGTTTTAGAAGTTCAAAAAGTAAAGCAAAATTTACTCATCAGTTTAAAGAGAAAAAAAGCTAAGTCTGCTGGCCAATCAGCATAGTAATAATTTTAGTGCGATACTCATTAGTTTATATACATTATTCCAGATCAAAAGCACTTTCTACTCTACTTTTCTGTGTGCAGTTTGACATTTTGATTTAAATCTTTTATTCTAGCTAAAACCACTGTTAACCAACAAGCTACTATGAACAATTTCTCTTTAATCATATTCAAAACAAACAGAACTGAAACTTAATGTGCAACCCAATGTCAAATGCATGCAAACTACCTTTAGAATAGTTAAGGAAAATCTCTGTATCGTCTCTTTTCTAAAAAGACACCAAAGAAAGTAGAAAAAGTGAAAGTATGGAGAATAACCTGAACCACATGATAAAGCTTGGAAATGGGACAACTATATAAGCTAAATGGGCCAATAGTTCTACAACATTTTTCAATTTTATGTTTTCATTTAAGTGATGAACTAAAAAATAATCCAATTATTAAGTCTAATTACTCTTCCTGAGGGTTAATTTGCCACTGACAGACATTTTCTCAAAGGATTAGGAATTTCTATAATTAGTAAGGGATGGAGAATGTATCCAAAGATGAGCATAAAATTTCTTCCTTTACCAGCCATTTGGATGTTAGTCAAATCTGAGAAACAGTGCTAGAAAAAATCAGAGGGAGAGAGTGCAGTTTGTCGTTTACAGGGATGGGGAAAGAGTGATGGGTAGGTCCCACTAAGATTAATCACGGGAGATACAATTTAATTTTACTAAAAATCTGAGCAAATCAAGCAGCATGACCCATCACCTCCTTGGTGGTGAGTATCCCTAAAAGGTACTTGGGGTCAGAAGAACTCCATTCCCCCCGGCTCTCAGACCACTGACCTGGACAAGTAGGACAGTGGTGTCAGGGGTCTCTGAGGGCTGAGCTGTAATTCCATTTCAATACTTAACTCTTTGCTTCAGCTCTAAACAGGGGTGATTAACATCTGCCTTGCAGTGATGTAAAGAACATGAGTTACATTCTTGGAGTCTTGCATGTCATCATAATTCAATAGTTAGCTTCTTGGGGCACCTGGGGGGCTCAGGGGGTTAAAGCCTCTGCCTTCAGCTCAGGTCATGATCTCAGGGTCCTGGGATCGAGCCCCACATCGGGCTCTCTGCTCAGTGGAGAGCCTGCTTCTCCCTCTCTCTCTGCCTGCCTCTCTGCCTACTTGTGATCTCTCTGTCTCTGTGTCAAATAAATAAAATATTAAAAAAAAAAAAAGTTAGCTTCTCACTTATAGTATCCTTGTGTGTAAAAGTCACAGATAGATGAGGCAAGATCATTGCCAAGGACCTTTCTCACTATAATATTCTACGAACTCATGAAATGTAGGGAGTGACCTGTGCTTTCCTAGATCTAGTAACATGAGTGTTACACTTCCTCTCTCCCTTTTATCTGTACCGGTTAGTCTGTAAGTGACCAGAAACCTGAGCTTCATGAAAATTACAGATCTTGCATTGGTTTCTTAAAGCAAACTCTTAGAACCTGAACAGAAAACAATGGTATTTCAAAAACCACAAAGGTTAAGAGAGCAAAGAATGCATGCTAAGCAACCAGATGGACAAAACATGGAAAGAGACAAATTTCAAGAAGAAAAAAATATGAAATTTTCATTTTCACCAATATGGTGGCAAAATACCTTAAAAAAGGCCTTTTAAGGACAATAAACACACAAACAGAAAACTAAGATATTTTAAAAATACTTTTTAGAATGCATCACTCAGGGACGCCTGGGTGGCTCAGTGGGTTAAAGCCTCTGCCTTCAGCTCAGGTCATGATCTCAGGGTCCTGGGATTGAGCCCCGCATCGGACTCTCTGCTCAGTTGTGAGCCTGCTTTCTCCCTCTCTCTCTGCCCGCCTCTCTGCCTACTTGTGATCTCTCTGTTAAAGAAAAGAAAAAAGAAAAAACTTAGAATGCATCACTCAAGTTGCAAGAAGAAAAACCTTTGAGAACATAAAGATAAGAATCCAAAAATCAAGAAACGTTAAGCCAAACTGGAAGCCAGATAGTATCCCCAAGGGCATCCACTGATGCCTGGTGATCTAGAGATCAGGAGACAGCCCGTGGGAGGTGGAAAGTTATGTCAAAGACCCACATACACAGGTAAGATTGCAGGCTACGCTCTCAAGTGAAAGAGTGGCTACGGAACAGAATAAGGAAGCACATCTTCATCAATCTCAGCTGGAGGAAGAGGCTGGTGAGAGGATGGGAGAGAATTCCCACCCATAATCCAGCCTTCAAAGCAGGATAAAGCCCTGCTTCACCTCAAGACAGGGGAAACTACGGGAGAACGAGGAGAGCAGATTTTCAATCTCCCCAGTGCCCTAAAAAAAAAAAAAAAAAAAAAAAAAAACTTCAGTTGTTAGCCAAAAGAAAACAAGGTACCCCACAAACTACAGACTACTATTGAGAAAGGACAAATCACCAAAAGCTCCAAGACTGAGATGTACCTGGATCTGGGCAGGAAGGGGAGGGAAGCAGCAGGGTGTCTGACTGATGGAAACAGAAGCACCTCAACACTATCAACAGGTGCTCACAGGCAAACACTGAGCCATGGTGTGGACAGCAGCCCAAACTGGAAGGAACTTCTGCATGCTCAATCTGTAGGTGAGCAGGAGGAATCTACAGTCATGTCTGAGGGGACTAGAGCTGTCTAGGCAGAAGAGCTCTACCCCTCTACTGAGGAAAACTGCTGGGAATAGAATACAAATTGAGAGGGACAGGGATGCTGGGGAAAATGGAAAGAGAAAGTCCAGATGATAGTGGAGGGGTAAGGACAGCAGGACAGAGCCAGACCTCAGACCTCGGCCAAGCCATATTTTCAAATATGACAGAAGAGGGAGCTCTGGAGCTATGAAGTCAGAAAACCTCTCCTGACCCATCCCCCTTCCTAAAGTACAGAATGACTAATTTCAAAGAAAAATGAACAATAGAAAAAGAATAGGAGTTGAACTTCACACAAGCAAATCACAAGAAAAAAGAAAAAAAAAGAATGATGATTACAGTGACCCACCAGCAATGAAAGCACAGCAGAAAGACATGCTCACAAATCAGATAAAATTAAGAGAGTCATTTTTCTATAATGGCAGAAAGAGCAAAGAGATCATATGAACACCCATGGATAATGTTCATGAATGCTGAATAAAAAAACAACTATCTATAAAGAGTGTTTACAAAAGCTAGGAAAAGGACAAATCTCAAATACTATAACCCTAAGAGGTAAGAAGAGTTGAGCATGGGGTTTCTTGTCTTGAGAGGACCACAAATCCCAGAGCTATGGCTGCAAAAATGGTGGCAGAAAAAAACCCCAAAGCCTTACCAGCTAAAGGTGCCAGGTAACAGAGTTTAGAGTTGGGGAAGTAACTAGAAATTTAGAGCTTTCTGACAGCACAAGAACTGTAGAAATAACACTCAAATGCAGAGCATAAAATGCTAAAATCTCTGGCTGACAGCTGAACTACATATGCTCAGAGGAAACCACAAACAGCATGCTGAAAAGGCAGTCAGGGACCAGTAAGAAATATTCTTTTCAAAGAGTAGCATGGTGCCAAATCTGTGACTCTGATGCTTCTTCCCAATTGTGCTCAACTAAAGTAGTAGAAAACTTGAAATATCAGAATGGAGCCCAAAGCTGATAGAGCAGTTAGAAACTAGGGAAATCCCCCAAAGAAAGAAAACCTCAGTGACTAAGTCCATCTCTACCCACATGCTTGCTGACTTACAAATCTTACAGGCACAGGGAGACCCACAGGGCACCAGACTAAAGAAACATAAGCAGAAAGACACAAGAACAGAGATCCAAGCAGCTGCATAACACAGGAAAAACTAAGTACAGAATGACTCCAAACAAGTTAATTGTACAATAAAACCCAATAATCTTCAGAAGAACACAAGAGTTCAGAGCCATCATAACATACCTAATTTTCAACCAGAGAGGGAAAACAAAAGGAAAGTGTGACCTGTGAACAGATAAAAAGACAGTCAATAAAAACTAATTCCAAGACAGCCTGGGTGTTGTATTTAACAGGCTTTGAAGCAGCTACCACAAATGTTTCAGAAAAATTTTAAAAATACGATCAAGGAATTGAAGGACAATATTGTATCAATGAGTAAACAGATAAGGCAATATGAACAGAGAAACAAAACATTTATTAAAATGGACTCACTAAATTGGTTAAACAGATTGATGCGCTCTTCTGACATATGTAATGAACGTGAATATAGAAGATATCTGAATAAAAGAAAAAGAGATGGATGAAAAATGAATAGAATTCAAAACCATGCATAACAACAGAGAGCAGCACAATAATTAGAATCCCAGGAGAGAAAAATATCTGAGGATATAACCTCTGAAAAATCCCCCAAAGCTCAATGTACCTCAAACAAAATAAAAACAAAACTATGAACACACATCTTAGTCATACTGCTAAAATCCAAAGATAATCTGGAAAGCAATGAAAGAAAACGGACGTTACATACAAAAAAATAATGATAAAAATCATTAAGAATATAAACTGACTTCTCGTTGGAAACTATGGAAGTCTGAAAACACTGGGACCACATATTCAAATTGCTAAACGGGGGGGGGGGGGAACCCTATCAACAAAGAATCTAATATCCAGCAAAAAAAAAAAAACTTTTAAAAATGAAGGTGAAATAAGGACATTTTCAAATAAAAAACAATTTATCACCAGCAGATCTGTACTATAAGAAATGCTAAAGAAAGTTCTCTATTCCAAATGGAAATTACACTAGATAGCAACTTGAATCTACAAGAAAAAAAGGAAGAAAGCCAGAAATGGTAATTATATGGGCATATATAATATGTAATTTCTTGGTTTCTATAAAAGATGACAGCTTAAAGCAAAAATTACAACACTACTGGATTAACAAGGTATATTGACATAACACATACAACAATACTGAGGATGAGAGAAGAAATGGAAATGTATTACTGGATATAACACAATATTAGGACAATAATACTAAGAATAAGAGAAGAAAAGGGGCACCTGGGTGGCTCAGTCGTTAAGCGTCTGCCTTCGGCTCAGGTCATGATCCCAGGGTCCTGGGATCAAGCCCCACATCAGGATCCCTGCTCAGCAGGAAGCCTGCTTCTCCCTCTTCCATTCCCCCTGCTTGTGTTCCCTCTCTCACTATGTTTCTCTCCCTGTCAAATAAATAAATAAAATCTTTAAAAAAAAAAAAAGAATAAGAGAAGAAAATGGAAATATACTATTGAGAAAATCCTGGGTTTTACTCAAGATGATTCAATATTAATACTAAGTAGATCGGGGTATAACTAGAGGCATACTGTAGTCCCTAGACAGCAACACAGACCAGCCCCTCAAAAAAGCAAAGAAAACCAACAGAAGAATTAAAATAGAATTTAAACACTTTAATACAAAGACCGAAAAAGGAGGGATAATGACAAAACTCTCTCCCTAAAGAAGCACAAATAAAAGACCTAAATACAACCATTCCATTAACTATTGTAAATATAAATGTACTAAACATTCTAATGAGGAGAAAGAGATCACATTGGATTTAAGAAAGCACAAATCCCAACTATATTCTAGTTTCCAAAAAAGCTCTTTAAATATAAAGACAGAAACAAACTAAGAAGCTGAATAAATACATGCCAAGACTGAAGTGAATATATTAATATAAGAAAAGTAGGGGCACCTGAGTGGCTCAGTCCTTTGGTTGTTCAAACCTTGATTTTGGCTCAGGTCATGATCTCTTGGTTGTGGGATCAAGCCCCACACGGGCTCCATGCTTAGCAGAGTCTACTACTCTCCCTCTGCCCCTCCCTGAGCACGTGCTCTCGCTCTCTCTCAAATAAATCTTTAAAATAAAAAAATAAAAACAAAGACTTCAAGGAGTATTACTATGGACAAAAAGAGACATTGCCTAATGACTTAAAAGATTAGCAGAAAAGGCAGATATGCCAACATTATAAATATGCATGCATCTAATGACAGAGCTTCAAAATATATGAAACAAAACCAGAAGTAAATAAAGAAATATGCAAATACACTTTCAGAGTTGGAGATTCTCTCAATAGTTGATAAAACTGGACCAAAACCAGTACAGATAGAGAAGATCTAAATAATAACATCAACCTTAATTACCTGATACTTATAAAGCACTCTGCTGGCAACTGCAGAATTGCATAACCTTTTCAAGGGCACACAGAACATTCAACAAAGATGGCTCATATTCTGGGCCACTACAGTTGTCTAAGATTCCAAAAGACTGATATCTTACAGAAAATGTTTTCTGACTAAAACAGAATATCAAAAATCAAAAATAAAACATTGGGTAAACCGCCAAATATCTAAAAATTAAATATCCAAATTCTAAACAACCCAAGATGACAGAGATATAAAAAGAAAAAAGAAAAAAAAATCACAAGAGAAATTAAAAAATGTTTTGAAGTAAACTAAAATGAAAGCATATCAAATTTTGTAGGACACACCAAAGGGCTTTAAAGAAATGTACAGCATTAAATGTTCATCTTGGAAATTACAAAGAAAGCCTTAAACTGATGGCTTAAACTCTATCTTACAAAACTAAAAAGAAAAAAATTAAAAATGCAGGATGAATAATAAAGAGCAGAAACTGTTAATAAGTCCAACACTTTAGATAGAGTAAATTCCTTTAAAGGTGCCAACACGCAAACTCAATATAAAGAAATAAAAGTTTGAATACCTTTATATGTTATTAAAGATAGTGAATTTACAGTCTAACTTACCACAAAGAAAATTTCAGTACTACATGGTTTCACTGATAAACTCTAGTTAACATACATATAAGAATCAAACCCAACTTCAGAAAGTAATATAACCAATTTCAGAAAATAAGGGAATGCTTCCTAACTCCTTTTATAAGGCCAGCATAACTGACATGAAACAAGGAGAGAAAATTACAGACATATTTACCTTATGGACATTGATAACAATTCTTCAAGGCATTAACATTAAAAAAAACTAAACATACTCAGATCTAAAGTATATCACATCTACTCTTAAACTCACTGTAATAAAACTGCAGAACCATCAAACATAAGAAATCTTAAACTACTAGAAACTCAGATGACTTATAAAGGAAAGTAGGAAAGATTTTTTCATCAGCTACAAAACTAATAAAGCTTATTTGTCAATCAATAAAACTTATAACCAGCTAAAAAGCCATCAAGAGTGATAATAGATTATCTTCAGACATAAAAATACCAGGAATTTGCTATCCCAAATATTGATCAAAATAATTATTAAAAGACTTGATTTGACCTACTCCTGGATATACTCAAAATAACTGAAAGTATTATGTCCACGTAATAACTTCTACGTGAATATTCACTGCAGTATTATTCATAACAGAAAACAAGTAGAAACAATGTGGATCAACTGATGAGTGAATAATCAAAATATGCTATGTCCACAAAACAGTATTATTCAACCATAAAATGAAATGATATACTGATATATCCTACAACATGGATAAACCATGAACACATACTAAGTTATCAGTGAATTATGAAAGATGTCAGACAGAAAAGACTACATACTGTATGATTCCATTTATGTGAAATGTCCACATTCATAAAGATATAGAGACAATAGACAAATTCATAGAGACAGAAAGTAGATTAATGGTTGCCAGGGGTGCAGGGTGGGGACGGGGATTGACAACTAATGAAAATGTTCTGAAATCAGACAGTGATAATGGTTTTACAGCTCTGTGAATATACAAAAAAATACAGAACCATGCAGTCAAAGGAGAAATTCTACTGTATGTGAATTATATCTTAAAAGAAAAGAAATAAGATAAAATTCAGGGGGGGAAGTGCACAAAGAAGGGAAGGAATAAAAAAATATTCAAAGTAATGTTAGAAAATTTAAATAATCTGAGATTTACAAAAATTGTTAGTGTATTTTTAAAGGACAGAATAAATACAAGACAATCATAATCTAGTGGGTGGGAGTGAAACTGGAGATTTCAGTAGTTAGTAGTGTGCTGTGTCCTTGCTATATTCTCAAAGAAGATAGACTAAATTAATTGTTCAATTCAGAACTCATTTTTGGTACCCTGAAAAAACCCTTAAAATTCTGGATGAGCATAAAATGAGGGAGTAGATATATTCAAAAGGTAAAGAATGCTGACATCCTTGTAACATTTCAGAAGATGAGAAATTACTGAACTTGATTATTTGGGAAAACAGTTAAGCAGAATTTAAAGAAATTAATGGCAACTATAAGGTCAAACAAAGAATCTGTATCTTCCAAACCAGCAAAGGAATAAACAGCAAATTCATACAGAATATTCTCTCAAACTAGCAGCTGAAAAGAAAAAAATCCACAAAGGATAAACGGCAAATATTAACAAGTCCAAATATTTCATAAATCATAATATATTAAACTCATAAAAGACACCACACTGAAGTTTTTAAACTTGCTATGTGTTGCTTACGAAACACTTCTAAACAAAACCAGAGACCTTTTTAAATTAAAAAGGAAATGAGGGGCACCTGCGTGGTTCAGTGCCTTAAAGCCTCTGTCTTCGGCTCAGGTCATGATCTCAGGGTCTTGGGATGGAGCCCCCGCATCGGGCTCTCTGCTCAGCAGGGAGCCTGCTTCCCCCTCTTTCTCTTCCTACCTCTCTGTCTACTTGTGATCTCTCTCTCTCCCCCAATCCCTGTCAAATAAATAAATAAATAAACAAACAAATCTTTTTAAATAAATAAATAAATAAATCTTTTTAGAAAAAAAATAAAAAGGAAATGATATGACTAGTAAATTCTACCCAACATTAATACAGTAGTATAATTAAAGCAAGCATATAACATATAAAAACAAATTTTAAGGGAAATATTCATTAACAGAGGGGTACTACATATTGAACAGTGTAGTCAATATTTAATGAACACTGAATTTTGATATAAATGTATATATTTGAACCCTGAACCAATTTGTGAACTCCAACCCCAAAATAAAGGTTTTGTTTTTTACAGGATCACAAAAGGAAACATCTATGATTTTCAAGGGTTCATAAAGACCATTCTCTACGACGCACTTCAACAGAAACCAAAAACGAAAAAGGTTTTCACCTTTAAAATATTTAATACATTTAAGTACTCAAATTCACACAAAAATCCTCTTGACTAAATTTTTTAAAAATATTTTTGGCTTTTAAAAGATAAGAACATATCTTTTGTTTGGGTGGCTCAGTACATTAAGTGTCTGTCTCTGGCTCAGGTTGTGATCCAGGGGTCCTGAGACTGAGGCTCCCGTCACCTCAGACTCCCTGCTCATCAGATAATCTGTTTTTCCCTCTCCCTTTGCCCCTCCCCTAGTATTTAATATACTCAATATTTAAATAAATATTTAAGTATTTAAAAATTTTTAATATAAATCTTTATTAAAATATTTTAAAAACATGTGAATAAATATACTAATCAAAAATATGTTTTAATAAACACAAGGGAAAATCTAAAAAGACTTCATATTGAAAAAATAATAAATAAAACTTGTATGATGTGGCCAAAGCTGTACTGTAGGTCATTTTATAGCCTTCATTAAACAACAAATTAGCTAAGTGTTCAACTCAATAACCTAGGGAGAGAATCTGATAAACTAGAGGCAGAAGAAAATAAAGAGTAAGAAACAAAGTAGATGACAGAAATATAAAAAAACAATAAAACTGGGTGCCTGGGTGGCTCAGTGGGTTAAAGCCTCTGCCTTCAGCTCTCAGGGTCCTGGGATCAAGCCCAGCATCGCATCTAGCTCTCTGCTCAGCAGGGAGCCTGCTTCCCCTTCTCTCTCTGCCAGCCTCTCTGCCTACTTGTGCTCTCTCTCCTCTGTCAAATAAATAAATAAATAAAATCTTAAAAAAAAACCAATAAAACTAAAAAATGGTTCTGAAGGTATATAATCACAGATACAGTAAGATTTTTAAAGTTCCTAAAAATATTCCAATATAAAAAACTTTAGACCACAATTGACTTAATAGAAAGCATTACTAAACAATGAGAGCTGATTTTTAATGGATAATCAAATGGTTCCTCTCCTATCTTAAAAGTCAACAGAGGTCCAGATGATTTTATAGGTAAATAAACCAAAATTCTCAAAAGACAGAAAGTCCAAAGATTCTGCAACTGTTTCAGAAGAGAGAAAAAGTGAAGTTGGTTACTTCTCCTTCAGGTGACTATTCCAACACTGATTCTGAAAAGAATTTAACAATGTACATAATGTGTACATATGTACACTGTGACTAAGCAGGGTTTATCCCAGAAAGGCAAAGATGGCTCAACATCACAAAATATATTAATATACCAAATCAAAATAGTAATAGTAAAGGAGATAAAATGACAATCGCTAATAAATGCAGAAACCACATTGAATACAATCCATTAACCACTTATGATTAAGAACTCCTCATAAATTAAAAAGAACTTCAACCAAATTTTTATTTTTATTTTTTAAAAAAGATTTTATTTATTTATTTGAGAGAGAGAGAGATCACAAGTAGGCAGAGAGGCAGGCAGAGGGAGAGGGGGAAGCATGCTCCCCACTGAGCAGAGAGCCCGATGTGGGGCTCGATCCCAGGACCCTGAAATCATGACCTGAGCTGAAGGCACAGGCTTTAACCCATTGAGTCACCCAGGTGCCCCTAACCAAATTTTTAAAAAGGGTATGACTTTTAAATTTTAAATTTTAAATTTTTAAAAAAAATTTTAAATTTTTAAAAAGGGTAATGACTTACAGCTTTTACTTAATAAAATTTTATAGAACTTCTAGAATTAATAAGTAAGAATGCTTGTTCTTGTAATTTTTTATTCAACATGGTACTGGATGTCCCAGGCTAATGTAATAAAAGAACAAGAAAGAACAGGTATGAGTGTGAAAAGAAACATATAACCAAAAATATGCAAAATATGATTACATATGAATCTAAGAGAATCTACAAATTTGCAAATAACAAGACAGTTCAACAAGGTTGCCAGATCTAAAACACACACAAATAAACAGTCTTTCTGTACACAAGCATTAACTTAAAAGTATAACATTGAAGAGATTCCACTAACACAGCGATTAAAAAGTATGGTTTCTAGGAATAAATCCAAGAAAGTGTGTGCAAAACTTTCCAGAAGTTCCTAGCATTACCAAAGAACCAAGAGGAGGAGGCGAGAGGGATGGGATGCCGGAAGGTGCGTCCCCTCCCCTTGCTCTCCAATCGGATTCCCTCTTGCCAACTCCGGAGAGCGGCCCAGTTAGTGCCCTCCCTCATGCTTCCGATTCATTCATTCCCCTCTATCAGTTCTTTCCCATCACCACACAACACACTCTTAAGTTCTCCTATCTTAAAAGCAAACAAATTCTGGGCCTACCTCACCCTTCTGGTTTCCTTTTCACAAAACTGGTCATGAGAGTTGCCTAAAATCATCAATTCCCCCTTCCCCTTTCTCTCAGGAGCCCAGGCTCTCGTCCCCGGGACGCCACCAAAACAGATGCTACCAAGTCTCAGTCCGGAGCTGCAGCACAGAACACACGGGGTCATTCCCTCCTGCTGGAAATGCTGTGCACCTGGCTTCCAGGGCACCTCGCTCCCCTTTCTCCTACTTTCCTGGCCACCTTACTTCTCGGTCTTCTCCTGTACCTTTATCTCTCCCGAGTTCTATAAGTGAATGTCCCCGAGACTGAATCTTCACATTGCTTCTCTACCTACTCCGCTCCCTGAAGACTCAAAATCATGTGTATATACTGGTATCTCCTCAAAGCATCCCCTGCCAAAGCATATGCCCTCACTTCCAAGCTCGTAAAGCCCGTTGCCGCTCAACCCCCTCCTCCAACTGCTCATCTATAAAGCATCCAAACTTAACATGTCTAAACTCCAACTCTCATTTATCCACCACCAGCCCTCACCCCCAAAGAAACCAAAGCTGCAGTGACACCTGCCTGAAAAAATAGCAAATCCCATTCTTCTAGTTATTCGAGCCTAAAGACCCGGGTTCTTTCATTTTCCTTCTCATTCCCTCACATTCAACCTCCACCCCAGGAGTAAATTCTGCTCAGCTCTACCTTCAAAATACACCCCCAATGCAATCACAGCTCACTGACCCCCTTTATCCCCAATTATCCCAGCACCAAAGCTTCAAACTATCATCTTTTGACTGAATTATTCTGTCAGTGTCTTAATCAGTCCCCTTGCTTCCTTCCTGGTCCCCCTGCAGTTTATTCTCTATGTGGCATCCAACATAACCTTTTAAAAGCTTCATTTGATTACATCACTCCTCCAGTGGCGTCCCACCTTAGTAAAAATAGAACTCAAAGTATTTAGCACACCTGCAGAGCCTGCATGGTTCCCACCACCATCCTGACCTCATCTACCAGTCTCTCCGTCTTCAGACACACTGGCCTCCTGATTGCTGCTCAAACTCAGCTAACCACACGCTGACCTCAGGGAGGAATTCCTTTGCTTTCAAGTCCCAAATATCACCTTATCAATGAGGCTTTTCTCTAACAATTTACATAAAAATAACACACACCCCAAGCCACCAGCAGTGTCCTAACCAGTCTGCTGCCACTGTTAGAATACAAGGTCCTTGGGGCAGGGACTTTATCTGTTAGGTCCCCAAGGTAGTTTCTTGTGTAATTCAATGTGAGGATCCCAATGTTTAAGCGAAGAGCACGCCACCAAGAAGAGCCAAGGTATTTTTCAGAAAACCAGAACAAGATAAAGATATCTGGTAGCGCAAGTTTCCAAGATGTATTATAAACCATACTAATTACAGCAGTGTGGTGTGATCAAGAAAAGCCAAATACCAACTGAACAGAAGAAACTGACCTACACTGACCTTTACATTATGGTGGAGGTCGCAAGCTAGTGGGGAAGATGGTGACAACAGATTATCCCTTTTGAAAAGGAATCATATCCAACTTCATTATCATATATAAAAGCAGGTGGATGTTCGTCCTTAAGTAGTAAACTCTTAAATGAAGATAGAAGACAATGATCCTGGGGTAGGAAGGATGTCTTTAATAAGAAACAAAATGGGAAAAATAAATTTGTCTATGTTAAAATGTAAAACTTAGTTAATATGGAACTATATTACAGACTTAAAATTTCTTTTAAAGATTTTATTTATTTGACAGAGAGAGAGCGAGAGAGGGAACACAAGCAGGGGGAGTAGGAGAGGGAGAAGCAGGCCTCCTGCAGAGATGTGAGCTTGATCCCGGGAGCCTGGGAACATGACCTGAAGTGAAGGCAGACGTCTAACAACTGAGCCACCCAGGTGTCCCTAGGCTTAAAATTTTTTTAAAGAATGAAGACACATCACAGATGAGACGATGTCCACAACATACATAACAAAGATAGCACCCATTAGAAAGAACTCCAACAAATCAGTAAAAAGGCAAAAGAAAAAAATGGACAAATGGGGAGAAAAGGTGTTTATGTAAATTTCTACAATTCCTTCATGTTACTGTCTTCTATTGAACAGCACGTATATAATTCTACTTTTATGAAATAACTGTTCTCTGTATACACCCATTCTTCTAACTGTACTTATGCATTGAGTTATCCAGAATGGTGGTCCTCTATGGTTTGGGAGAGCAAAGAATAACTTTTTTTTCCCTCTTAGACTTCCCTCTTCTTTTCTCAGTAAACGTACACAAGGCCTTCACACACAAACCATGAGTTAGGTGAAGAGACCACGTAAATTCTGACACAATGAAATCCAAAGGACCTGTCTTGCCAAGCGGATGTCAGCTGGTTCAAGGACTGACTTTAAGAGGCCAAACTCTTATTTCAAAGAGGCAGTTAACACAAAACATTCTCAGAACCTTCTGTTTAGGACTGCCCTCGGACACAGTCTCTTGAATATCCTCTGTGGCGCCAATTCTTTACTCCCTAAGGGAGAAATGAATCTTGGAATGAACGAACATAATTCAGGACTGTAAGTCTAGTGAGTTACACCGACAACATGTTGTAAATCAGAAGTGGCTGCTCACAAACAGTATGGAGCATCCTAATAAAGAAACCCACCACTCAGGCCTCAGGTTTGTTCCCCTGGCATCTGATGATTCTCCTGAGAATCAGTTATACAATGAATAGTGCTACTAGGGACAAAAATCACATTCTGATTTGACATTGTTCCTTTCTTGTTTCTTGAGAATGTTAATGCTTGCCACTGGGCATGTGTCTTTTAAAGTTTATGTTAGACATGTCTTCTTTAATGTACTCCCCAAACCCTCTACTCTGTTCTCTTTCTTTAATAAGTATCATAGGAAATGTCAAATCATCACTGTTTACATTCATCATCTTTGAAGAAACTTTCAAATTTTCTTCCAAAGTGAACACTTATTTTTTGTAGACAAAAATATTGGACAAATGAAATCTCTGATCTCTTCCATTTTCATCAATGTTTTATGCTTCATTATAAATATCTGTTTAACTTGAAATCTTTGATGACACTCAAAAATCGCTATCCATGATGGAGCATTAAGTTCATTCTCCTCACAAATTTGTTTAATCTCATGCAAAGCTTACGTATTTTCTACCGTATAATTAGCCACTCATTTTTTAGGCCCATACAGAAGATTTTCAAGCTGCTGGGCATGGGAAACCTACCGGCTGCCTTTGAAATAACAAGTAATTAGCTGAGCTTTCCTCTTCGGCTTCCACAAACTACATCAGAAAATGCCATTGCTTTAGTCACATCTGCCCAAGTTCTGCTTAACTATGGAAGAAAAGGCAGATTAAAATATTGAATAGGATCCTGTCTACCTTTCATAATGGAACTACCATCATCTGTTAACTTATACTAAAAAGAGTTTAAGAAACTCTTAACTTTAGTCCTCATAGGAAGGAAAACGAATGGGTTTCCCCCTTGGTTAAGATGCAGCTGTACGTCTCATAGGACAATAACATTTCCAACAACTTAATTGCTAAACCATAGAGGCAATGCCTTTTGAACTTGGAGAAGTTTTCATATAGCATGCTAATGCAAAAGGTCACCTACACATACTTAAATACAGAACTGAGTCATGTTATTAAGTGCTCATTAAAATTTAAGTAAAAGATTTCTTAATTTAAGCAACTTTCCTTTTTGAAAGGTTTCACGAGGGGCACCTGGGTAGCTCAGTGGGTTAAAGCCTCTGCCTTCAGCTCAGGTCATGATCTCAGGGTCCTGGGATCGAGCCCCACATCAGGCTCTCTGCTCAGCAGGGAGCTTGCTTCCCCTCTATCTCTGCCTGCCTCTCTGCCTACTGATCTCTCTCTCTCTCTGTCAAATAAATAATCTTTCAAATGCCACTTTTAACAAACACAAATCATTTAAGGATGTTTACTAGTTTTTTTGCTGACATATATCCAAAATAGTTAAGGAGGGTGAAGACATCTCTCTATGTATTTGTTGCTCTTTTGTGTCTTTATTGATGTTTCATATAAGCAGAAACCTGACGGGATGGCATGTCCTAAATTGATAATGATGTATAGCAGGAGTGAGAAATCCATTTTCAAACAAACCACAGGTAAAAATTGGGGGAGGGACAAGTAAAGAGTAGCTGAGTTTAGTCTGAAAGTTTATTGTTTTAGAAAGACAGAAGGAGGGGCACATGGGTGGCTCAGTTAGTTAAGCAACTGCCTTTGGCTCAGGTCATGATCCCAGGGTCCTGGGAATGAGTCCTGTATCGAGCTCCCCACTCAGTGAGGAGTCCTCTCTCACTCTCTCAAATAAAATCTTAAAAATCTTAAATAAATCTTAAATAAAATCTTTAAAAACAAGAAGAAGAAGAAGGATTCTATGTTCACTTGGCTTTTTCACTAAGAATAGGAAGCTAAATTTTTCCGAACAGTTTGGTTCCATATTATACGGAGGGCAGTAGGTAGGGCTCTCCAAAAGGGGTTTGGGTGAGAAGGAGGACAGAGAGAGTGGGCAGGTGGTAAAGCCAGCAAGTCTCAGAGTCTCACTGCTCTTGACCTAGAGTTAGTAAAGGCCAAAAATGCAACAGAGCTAAGAAAGAAAGAAAGAAAGAAAGAAAGAAAGAAAGAAAGAAAGAAAGACAGACAGACAGACAGACTAATTTGGAAACAAATCTTGGATCGTTAATAGATCCTACAACCATGCTGAGTGACAGGAGCTTCTGATATACAACCCCGCTCAAAAGCTGAGACATCATTGACCCGGGTCTGAAGCCACTCCTACTCTGCAGGTAGCAGGTACTGTAGTTTGAAGCACCAGAGTTCCTGGCCACGGGGATTCAAAGAGATGCACGGAGGGGGGATGGAACCAGACTGAAGCTGGCCCAGCAATAAAGCGCATGGTGCCAGGGCAGATGGGGAGCACGGCCAGCTCTGCCCCCGGGATCACTGCCCTTACCACGGATACTAAGGAGAGAAGCACAACTGAAAACCAAAGAAGCCTGAGACAGGGTGAGGGCTCTGGCTGACCTCACATCACCTGGGGAATTATGGGAAGCACTTCTGCCTGATTCAGTGAAGGACATGAGGACATCCCTCCTCCCGAGGAGCAGAGGAGACATCACCTGTGGCCCTAACAGGTGGGTGTAGGAAGGGAGCTCCCATTTGGTAGAAGGAGTCTGGAGAAACAGGGGTCACATTTCCGAGTGGTGAAAAAGCACATGAGGGATGGAAATTTCCACCTTACTTTTAGTTCCCACTCCAATCACCCAGGAGAGTGAGGGGCTCAGGAATGCAATGGGGCATTCCAATCTTTGGCCTATTGCCTCCAAGGGAAAACTGAAGTTCTCAAAGCCATGGTCACATGAATATCCTTACTTGCTCCAATCAATGTTTCCTTCTCAGGCTCAAGCTCTAGGAGAACACACTCCCTCAAGGGGGGACCTTACCAACTTTTAAGGCATGTCCCTCTGGTGCAACAGAAATCAGCCTAGACAAGGACTTAGAGGTTCCAGCCTTCCTTCCAGTAGGATTATGCATAAAAGAGGCTTGTGTTTTTTTGTTTTATTTTTTTAAGAGGCTTGCATTTTAGAACAATCCTTTCTCTACCCGACCTTCATGGTTTTGGTCTTTTTCTTTCCCGGGCCATCTTTTGACAAAGGTGGGGGTGCAGCATTGCTGTAAACCTGTCCACTCACGATCACGATCTCTCTTCTGTTGGTTTTGATCAGGTTCCTGGGAAAACTGAAATGTGTCTGGTCTTAACACATTAACTCCCTCTTGTCAAGGTGTCCACACACCTCCACAAGATCTCATTCCACAACCTTTTATTTATTTTAAGTGCTAATTTACTTAAGTAATCTCAACACCCAAGGTGAGGCTTGAACTCACAACCCCGAGAGATCAAGCGTTGCATGCTCCTAGGAATGAGCCAGAAAGGTGCCCCTCATTCCACAATGTTTTAAACTCATCCTACATAATCACTGCAGCTTCATCATTTGTACGTATCCCAACCTACAGCCACGTAGGATCATTTCCCCTAGAAATACATTTTTAGATATGTATCTATCAATTTAATCAAGACATTCTCAAAAAGCTCATTTATGAGCTGAAGCTAGTGGTGTTGAATGGTGGCATACAAAATAATTCCGGAGAAAATTTTTGTCATATGTACACTCTGAGGGAAGAGTGCTACAAATCATATTCTAGTTTACACCTTCTGCCACATACACCTCTCTCTCCATCCTTAGAAATGATAGTAAAATAGTCATTGACCTCTTGCTTTAATAAGCTCAAAAGCTCATCTGCATACAAGAGGGAAGTTAGAGGACTAACACAGGGGGCCTATTGGCTGGCTAAGAATCAAGAGAGGTGGCTAACCTCCACCTCAGGTGTCTGAGGTAAGACAGGCAGAGGATTTCCCTCTGGACTACACACACACACACACACACACACACACACACACACACACACGAGAAGCTAAATAAGAAAAAGTGAGCAGCCAGACTACTACTTCCCGGGCCAGAGCTTTACCAAGGCAATAAGTGAGTATGGAGGCTGGGGTCAAAAGACAAAACAAATGAAGACTCAACTCAAAGGGGACGTGGCAGAGGGATGAAAATCATGTTGAAGGCACCAGAGCTGGACATGGGGACAAGAACATTCAGGAGGGAAAAAAGGAAAAACAGGAAGTTTACTAAGGGGGTACCAGCGTAGACCATGGGTAGGGTGGAGTTCTACAGCCAGAGAGGACCCCATTCCAACAGGGGCCCCACAAATGCTCTCATGACTGATTCCAAAGAACGGCACAATCGTCGTTTTAAGCAGAGAATTGGGAGACAGACTCGAGGAAAGAGCATCGAGTCCATCTTTAGAACACCCAGCAATAAGATGACTTTAGTAGGAAAATAAGTATCTTTAAACTTTAGTGGTAAAAATTACTGAAATGAGATTAAAAAAATTTTTTTTGATCACTCAAGTATTCTCATTTACAAGTCACCAAATCAGCTAACAATTCTTGGACCTAGCATCATCACCGAAGATGGACGGCAAGCCCCTGCTCCTATTGGACACCCACACCCAGCGGGGGACAGAGTTTTGCCTGAAGACACTAACTCATCTTCCCGAAACATCAACCTGACTCAGGGTTTTATAGAGAAGTATGTACCAGTCAATATGTTTAAGACATTTAATATCAAACCAAAAAATTTTCTATGGCATATGCTTGTTAACTTCACAAAGGTTTAGGTAATGCGAGAATTCAAAACCAGGCCAGGACTGCAGCAGGCCGTTTAACCCCCAGCTTCTACCGCCAGCAATTTGGGAGGCTACGTGATCTCTTGCTTCTGCTCTTGGGAATACTTAGGTGGAATCTTTGGAAAACATACCATAAAAGTAAACTGAATTTTGTCACTTATGTGCCAAAACCTTTTTCAAAAAATCGTTTTTGACAGCTCTTTTCAACATATGCCTTTCTTTTCATAAGCATGCCTTTCACATGCTCTGTGGGGCTCAGGAGCCCCTGACTTCCATGATCCAGAGGTGCCGTCACCAGCTCATCTCACAAGCAATTTTATTAATGTCAACCTACATGCCTTTGACAGCTCTTTCCCTTACCAAGTATCTGTTCCTAACATGATAAAGAAGTCAGTGAAGTGCAAGCATATCACGCCTAAAATAAAGGAAAACAGTCTCCAAGAGAGACGAGGAGCTGTTCAATGTGTAAGGGGTATGACCTCGTTCTACAAGCCAAGACTTTTATTTGGTCCCGGTTTTCACATATTCTAAAGAGCTGAGGCACCCAAATTAGTTACATGTTAAAATAGGAAATGCTTCTGTATGCAGTTCGGTGATGCCCTAAAATCCTAAACTTACTACTGATGAAAAATGGGTACATTTTAACCACAGATAGTCATTATCTCCAGACAACTGGGCTTTATCAACAAACACTAGGGAAATGCTAACCTCTTAAAAACCTCCCAATGCAGAATCCACCATAAATGAAAATAAGACAAAAAGCAAAGGCACTTCCTAAAAATATTGCGTTTAACTTCTCTAGAGAGTATTTTTAGACATCCCCCCCCCCCCCGAACACTTTTCACCAACAGCTAATCAAAAATACTAAGACGAACATTTCAAATGCTCTTTCTAGGAATACAATTTTCTTCCAAATTATTTTCATCAAATTTAGAAATAATTTTCCTCCAAAACACCACGTAGAGTTTTTTTCAAACCAGATACCTAAACGCACAACTCACACACATATGGTATAATTTCCAACAATATAACTCCAGTCACCGTAACGTTTGTATTTTAGCTAAAAGTTGGCAATTATTGACTGCTCACCACATTCAGGTCATCAGATTAAGCACTGCAACAAACCAAAAAACAGCCAACCATTCCCAGAAAAAAAATACACATGATATTATTTAATACCTAGGGAAAGTAATACTTTAAGTGCAAATGAGTAATCAATAGTGCAAAAAAAAAAAAAAGTAAATTATTCACAGAGTTTGGAGGGGATGATTCCTGCTAGTTGTGAACTCCAATGAGGTCCCGAATGAGGACTGACACTGAAGTTGGCAAGCTGGGTGATCCACCTACTGGAAAAATGGCAGCACAAAGGTAGAAAAGGATGGACTGTGCAGGTGTGGACAAAGTAAGCCAACAACTACGGCTTTAGTAGCCAAGACTACAGGAACAGGCCAAACTCAGGTAAAGAAAAGCTAGAGGAAATATGCTTATATATCAAGGCTGAGAGAACAAAGATGTTGAAGATTTTGCCTTAAAGCATTAGTTTTAAAACTATTACACCATTTTCATTATCTGTCCCATTGAAATCTAGTTTATACTTTACTTGCATTTTCAATATCTTTAGGTAACTCTAGTCCTCTATCCCCATTCATGACACCACAAATTCAAAATCAGTAAGGTTTCTTCCAATTCTGACAAAAAAGTAAACAAGATTCCAAAAGGGCATTCTCATTACAACTAGATCTTTGATAAAGTGTATTTCTTAATGCTTTATTGAGCTTGCAAGCAGCAAGGAGAATATCAAAGTGCCCCATAACTCTCTCCAATACAACCATAAATAATGATTCAATCATAAAAGTAGACAAAGACTAAAAAAAAAAAAACAAGCTACATACAGATTTGGGGTGGAGGGAACCCCAGAAAATGTAGTAGTAAAAAATATAATTGTTGAAATTAAAAACTCAATGGGAGGATTACATAGCAGATTAGGCACAGTTCGTCAGTGAACTAGAAGTCAGATCCAAGGAAAAACCCAGAATGCAAACAAAACTAAAACAAAAAGATGGAAATGAGAGGGTTCTTACCCTTTGATAAGGAGGAGAAAATAAGGAGACCTTATAAATAACTACTTGGTGAAAACCCAGAAGCTTATAGAAGAACAGCAGTATTTTATGACAAAATGAACAAATTTGAGAATAAGGCAAAATTGACAAAAGAAGCACAACATTTACAAACCTTATCAATAGAAAGTCTCACAGAGATACACCATACATCTCTAGTTTTAAACTAGAGAACACCAAAGTCAAAGAGAGGATCTCAAAAGCAACCAGAGACAGAAGACAGATCTCCTGTAAAGTAACTATACCTAGACTGACAAAAACCTCTTCTACCATAATGGGAAAGCCAGAACACAATGGATAAGTATTTCAAAATGCTTAAATAGGGGAGCCTGGGTGGCTCAGTGGGTTAAAGCCTCTGCCTTTGGCTCAGGTCATGATCTCAGGGTCCTGGGATCAAGCCCTTTTTGGGGCTCTCTGCTCAGCAGGGAGCCTGCTTCCCTCTCTCTGTCTGCCTCTCTGCCTACTTGTAATCTCTCTGTCAAATAAACAAAATCTTTTTTAAAAAATGTTTAAAGAAATTAACTGGTTTCACTTGGAATCAATTCTATTTTCCTAAAATGAAGGCAAAGTAGAGACATGTCCATACAATTAAAAAAAAAAAAAAAAGATATTTCCACCAATAACCCTTCACTAAAGAAATCTCTAAAAGATATATCCAAGAAAGGAATCCCAGAAGGAAGTTCTGATGATCAAAGAAATTGGTAAAGATATAGGTAAATCTAAGCAAATATTGTCTGTATACAATAATAATGTCATATTGTGTAAGGTTTTTTCCATGGACAATAATAAACACTGGAAAACAACAGCATGTAAATAAGTTCGGGGGGGGTTGGATTAAGTTAAAGGATTCTAAAGTCCTTATTCTGTCACAAATGAAGCTAAAATATTGCTTAACTTTCTTTTTAACTGAAATATAGTTGACACACAATGTGACATTAGTTTCAGGCATACAACATAGTGACTGGGCAAGTGTATACATTATACTGTGCTCACCCCAAGTGTAGCTACCATCTGTCACCATATAATCCTATTACAATACCACAACTATATTCTCTATGCTTTCTTTCACCCCTGTGACTCATTCATCCCATAACTTGAAGCCTGTACCTCCCACTCCCCTTTGGATTAACTTCAGACTTCATGGATGTATAATTTCAAGAATAGTCACTTAAAGAAATAGTGTATAACTTCCAAATCCAATCAGGGAAGTTTTAATATGAATTTACTGTGGACACTGGCTGAAGTCGAGCTGAGTTTGGCAAAAATAATGTCAGAGTAGTCAAATGAAGGGCAGTGAAAGTCAAGTCTTAGCTCAAAGATCTCAAGAACAATTTTAATACTTGTTTTGGGTCACAGATCCCTTTGAGGAACAGATGAAAGCTATTGATCCTCTTCCTCAGAAAAACTCTTATACAGACTTGTACAAATTTTCATACAAATGGGAAAGACTTTTCCCGGACTCCCGACAGAACACAGATTCCCCTAAGGCCTTGCACAGCTTAAAAGGCTAAAGAGAATTAAGTTTGTGTGGGAAACAGTAAAGTTAGAAGTTCTCCCATCCAAGAGTTGAAACCACATATGTAGAGGAGGAACTAAGCGTAAAAGGAACAGCACAAGGCATAACTTCTGGGGGAGGGGGAATTCTGGAGGGAAGGAGTCAGAAGTGGGGAGTCATTCCTATAATGCACTCTTTCATTAAAGTATAATTCAACAATTCTGCAACAACTGCAATACTTGAACCTTGGAAAATAACAACCAGAAAAAAAGACCTAATTTTAAAGATTGTAAGCATCAATATTACAACCTGATGGACAAGTATGTCATACAATGAAGACACAAAATAGACATTAAAGCACGCTTAGCTAGCTACCTAGTGTTTTTATACTCCCTTTCTGGAATGACTAAGTTAACACCAGCAACAAAGAGTCTGCAAAAAGAACTAGTCTGGTCCCCCTGGAGTTCTTCTTCTGCAAAGGCAGATCCCAACCCCTCCTGACCTCAACCTGTAGCATGGCCTCAGTGTCAGAAACACAGACCATTGCAATCCAAAGGCTCCTACATCCACTTGCATTCCATAAAGAAGCCTTTTGGAAACATAGATTCTGGTCTCCATCCAAACACTGAAAACTACACTCTCATGGTTTGGGCCCAGGAATCTGTATTTTAAAAGGACCCCAGGTGATGCTGTTGCACGTATAAACACACACAACATAAAAACTACTTATTCACAAAAATTTGACTTATATTGGCTTTGTGCATCACAGATACTCAAAACTGTGAATCAGAAATACACTGCAAATAAAATATTTCCTATACATCATGAAAACATCTTTGATGATTAAAAATCATTAGGGAAAAAATCATTAGAGAGCATGAAGAAAAATTTAATGATTTTTAGATATTACGGCAAGAACAGAAAAAAAGACTTATTCTAGTACACAGGAATTGAAAGCAAATTCAGAGGTAAAGCACATGGGATGTCTCCATGCTGTTGTTTAGGCAAATAAATATTCTCAGCAATTCACATTCAAGATGTTAATTTTGAAAATACACATTTGACTTTACTGCCCCACGATCAACTCCAGAAGTCAAACAACTCTCTTTTATCTTGGTCAACCTTTTAAGAGCCAGCACACATACAACAGATGCGGGTTTATCTTGACCAACATCCATTGAAAGGCTCTTGATCTTTGTGACTTTGATTTGAATTACACAAGCAGATTTTATTTATAACTGTGCTTTTGGTCAATGTACATAAGATTCGTGTGGTGCATAGGAGACAGAGCGATGATATCCCAAAGCAACAGGAAAAATTTAAGACTTACCTTTCCCCAAATCCTGATTATCTTTCCAAACTAATCAATTTTAAGACATTTTTTTATAAGCCAGGTACAATTTCATTCTTTTGTTTTTTCAATTTCATTCTTAAAAACTTACTTCCATTTTTGATAGACTAGAATATTCATGTGTTAGACAAATAATTTCTCAGAAAGCCAGGACTAGATCACTGAGAGCTTACTAAAATTTAAATTAGCTATTATATAGTTCTCAAGGGAAAACCCCCATATCCACTGAGAGAGAAAGGAATTATTAAGATATACATAAAAGGAGGATACATCTTCATTTTACTACAGTGTGCACCTTATTCAGTTCCAGATGAATGAAGTCTTTACAGTGGTAACCTGACCAGTAGATAAAGTTCTCTGATCTCACAGTTTTCTTTGGTGATATAATCAATTTACTTGATGCTTTGAAATCCCAAATATCAAAGGAAAACAGGTTTGGTTTCAGGGTTTGAGAGCTGGGTAGGTTTTTTTCTTTACTTAATAATGGAAAAAGATGGGGCGCCTGGCTGGCTCAGTCAGTTAAGCATCCGCCTTTCAGCTCAGGTCATGATTTCAGGGCCCTGGGATCAAGTCCTGCATTGGGCTCTCTGCTCAGTGGAGAGTCTACCTCTCCCTCTGCTTCTCCCCCCAGCTCATGCTCTCTCTCTCTCTCTCTCAAATAAAATCTTAAAAAAAAAAAAAAAAAAACCAGAATGGAAGAATATAAAGATGTTTTCTAGAATAATAGAATCACTTAACACTTGGGTACAGCACTTTATCAACTATAAACTCCTTTTACATGCTAAGGTCATATAAGCTTCACATCTTACTGATGAGAAAGTTCAGAAGAGAGAGTTTCTGAAGACACATAGTTATTCCCTTCATTATACAGCAGGAAAGAGTGGAACCCAGTCTAGAGCTGGGATTGGAGCTGGAAGGACTTTCATTACTCCACACTCCACTTCCATATGCCTCAATCTCAGTTCCTGAGTAGTTGGTCAACTAAAACAGAGGTGAGAAAACAAAATCCAGCCCATGGATTTTGTGGAACCCATGGGCTAAGAATGATTTTTACATTTTTAAGTGATTGGTGGGGAGGGGGAATAAGAGGATTTTATGATATGTAAAAATTATAAAACATTCATATTTTACTGTCCATAAGGGGTTTTACTGGAAAATGGTACTCATTCATTTAGGCATTGTCTATGGTTGCTTTTGCCTTACAACAGCAGAGCTGAGTAGTCGTGACAAAGACTGCATGGACTACAGGGTCTAAAATATCAACTGCCTGGTTCTTTACATAAAGTCTGGACCCCTGATCTACAGGATGCTTATCTTTTCGTGAAAGTTATGAAGTAGTCAGCAGAAGTAAGTAAAGAGATCTGTCTTTCCTAATCCTAGCCGCTAGAGGTACAGGGAATAAATCCATTCTATCTTGAACAGATGCGCTTCCAATTTTATAAGGCTGAATGTTCCACTCTATCTTGTTGTTTTATTTTTTATTCGCATAGTTATGATAACCACTTTAAACTAGGCACCATGCTAAGTACTGGAGATCTCATTTCTTTTAGGTGACAAAACAGAGGCTTAACAATCAGATAATTCATCCAAGTTCACACAGCTACTGCAAACCTGTGCTCTTATCATACCAGGTTACATCAAGAACCAAGACTTTGAACTTCCTCCTTTGTCAATATATCCCTATAGAATTGCAGAGTTTGAGGCCAAACATGAAACTTCTGTTTGGATTTAGGCAGAACCAAACAAAACAAAGCAACTAATGTCCATAACCTTATTACCAAGGTTCCTTAGTCTCCTCCCCAGTCTTTTCAGATAGCCTGTTAGGCTATAGTGTTTATTTACAATTGCATATCATTTCTGCCTCAGAAGTAATATTGTCTCAATTAAAACAGTATAATTTTCTCTATCTTTAGAAACAAAACCAGGCCTCAGGGAGGCACATTAGATCAGTTAAAATACAACAATAACCATCACTTACTGGGTGCTCACTGTGGGAACTGTAAGGTACGATTTTCATTTTTTTTCACCTAAACTTCACAGTTCTGTGAGGTAAGCATTGATCCCAATTTTGCAGATGGGGAAACTGAGCTTTCAAGGTAATTTGCCCAAGGTGACAGGGCTGGAATTCAACAACTAGGTTTTCTGACTCCAAACACAGGCTCTCAACCACTATGCCGAACTTTCAAATATCAACTTTCAATCATAATAGTCATAGAGTCACTGTTGCCTACATGTAAAGATAAGAGAACTTATTCTGAAGGATACTATCGCATTATTTACTATTATTTCAACTATACTTCTACAACGTTTTTTCAAAACTAACACAAAACCCAGAATCAGAAGGCCAATCATGCAAGAGTATCATTTCTTTGCAATGTACTTATTTCTTCCCCAATAAACGTCAAGGACACGAACCTTATGCCTCCATATCTCCCTATGGAATCACCCTAGAGCAGACATTCAATGAACATGCTGAATGAACACTAATTTTGAACAAAATGTGACTTATACATGAATTCTGCCAGGAAAGTAGTGACTAGAAACCTAAAGATAAGAATAAAGAACGAACTCAATTTAGTTCATAAAGCACTGGTGGTAGTACTGTCTTCAGGAACACTTTTAGACACATAAGATACAACTTATGTATAAGGTGCTACCCTTGCCCAAACACTAATGGAATGACTTAAGTGATTATGTGTTTATGACCACAAAAATTAAGTGAATACTCAAACTTAAACTAGCAAAGAATAATCTAATGCAGAAACCAAATCCCTCATCTGTATTTCCCCAACTGTTTGTCAGCGTGGAAGACCTGCATTTATCTTAGCCTCTGCTTATGGACCTTCCCCATGCACATCACTTTCCCTCCTAGAAGAGAAACTTCTTGAGGACAAGATCCCCACCCCCCCTTACATATCCAAATGACCTAAGATAGTATCTTGAATACACTAGGGCAAAGCAAGTGTGTAAAATGGCTGAAGAAAATGGAACGTTTTCAGGGCCAGCCAAGGTACACTGACCACATACAATGTAAGGGGAGGCAACAATCTTACCATTATTTCTACAGAAGGCGGCCTCCTCCTGAGAACTTCTACAAACACTTGCTTTTAGAAAGCAACAAAAAGTTGCTAGAAGGCTATTGCTGTCGGGAAAAGAGTGCCATTCTATGCCAATTGCAATAAAGACACCTCAGAAGGTTCACCTGGTACGTATCAGGGGTTGACAAGGGCTATGGGGCTCTATTTGTTACAGACGCTTCCTTAAGCCCCTAAACACCCAGGTCGCTATACGCATCATAAAGGTGAATCCAGAGAGCATCCGGAAGTTTTAAGTCTCTTCCGAAGATGTATTTATAAATATATATAAACAGAAAATCATTTATCCAAAAGAACTGAAAGCCTTCTAAGCTTCTGTACTCCCAAGAAGTCTATTTTGAAATACGTCAAGAAGTTACACCGAGGCATAGAAAATATGTCTAAAGATCCAAACAGAGAACTCCAAAACTCGAAGTTGAAGCTGGCAAACCCATCGTTCATAACTTATAGCTCTGATTGTGCCCTTTCTTACTTGCAACGCTGCGGCGCAAATGAATGACGGCGTATCAGCGTTAAATTTAAATTTCCTGGCTCTGGCCACAATGCTAACCTAATTAAAGCATGTGGTCAACGTTTAGCATTTTCGGTGCGTTATTTTGCATCGCTTTGGATAGCGACAGAGTCGAGACAGTTGCACTCTTCCTCTCGGCCCCCCACTCCCCAAACCGGAGGCAAAACCCTCTCCAAAATGCTTTATTAAATGGACAGGAAAAACACCCCCGCACCGCCTACAGACCCCGCCAAGCGGTAACAGGGGCTTCACACCCATTGCCCTCGCCAAGAACACTTTGGGCTCAGTCTGAGCAAGTCACTGGTGTCAGCGCTACTTCCCCACGGCCGGAGCCCCCCCAGGGCGCCCGACAACTCCGGGGAGCGCCCCCCCCCACCGCCCGCCGGGCCCCTCAGAGCAGCGTGGCTCGGGCTCCCCTCGCACACATTTCCCGTCCAGCAAACTGCGGCCGCAGAGGGGGAGGGGGCGAGGCGGGCGCCCGCGGCAGAGCCGGGCCGTCGGGCTGGACGCGGCCGGGCCGGAGCTGGGGAGGGGCGGCGCGGGGCGGCGGGCGGGGGCGGCCCGAGGGTCCGGGAGGGGGAGGGGAGGTACCTCGTACAGCTCCTCGGAAGCCATGGTGGGCGGCGGAGTTGCGAGCGGGCGGGAGGGGCAGGGTTGGGGCGAGGCGCCGCCGCCGCCGGGCGGCCGACACTTTGTTTCAGTTGGGTCCCTTCGTGGCCTGCGCTTCCTGCTCCCGCTCCCGGCGCCGGGAGCTCAGCACGGATGAGCCTCTCACACTCACTGCCAGTGCGGGCCGGCGGCGGCGGCGGCGGGGTTGTGCGCAGGAGCAGCTGCGCAACGCGCCCTCCGCGCCCCGCGCTCACTCCCCGGCGGGCCGGCTCGGGCTCGGGCTCATCGCGCCCCGCCGCGGGGCCGGGCCGGGCTGGGGCGGGCGCGGCGGCGGTGCACGGCAGCGCGGCTGGCTCCGTGGCTCCCCCTCTCCGGTGTAGTGCAAAAAGCTTCCTACTTGCGACCAAAAAACCTGCCCCGGCTACTGAGCATGCCCAGTGCGGCCGCCCGGGCCCGGCGGAGCCGCGCTCCCGCGCTCCGGGTTTTCGGACCGCCCGCTCGGGAGGGGCGGGGAGGCAGGCGGGGAGGCAGGCGGGGCGGGGCGGTCGAGGGGAGCACTGGGCTCCGCTCCGGGCCGAGGCAGGCGGGCTGCCGCCTTGAGCGAGCCGGCAGGAAGGGGAGGAGCCAAGGAGCAGTGGGCGGGGCCGAGGCGAGGCGTGGGCGGGGCCACTGGAGCGGTGGGCGGGGCCCCGACTTCAGCAAGTCCCTTCCCGGGGGTCGGACCCAGCGGCTGCGCTGCCAGCCGGCCGGCCTCGACGTGGGTGCCGGGACCTGGGCCGGACGGGACTGGCGGGGTGTGGGGGGAGGGCTCGAAGGTCGAGGCGGACGGCGGCGGTGCTCACTGGGGCAGGCACTGGCGGGCCCGAAGTTGGGCAGGGGTCGTGGGAGCGAGCTGCCCGTGTCTTGAAGCCCACCGCCCCGACGGCAGCGGCCGAGCCGCCAAATGCGCGGCCTCCCTCCGGGGTATCGAAGAACTCCCGCCTCCGTGCGCCCGCAGAGGACGCCCGTCCCGGGCCAGGCCAGCCCGCAGAGGGCGGGCGGCGTGGCCAGGTGGAACCCCCCCCCGCCCTAACACGTGCCCGCCTCCCCCGCGGCAGCCGCCAAGACCCGGAGCCCGAATCACGCGCCCCGCCGTGTGGCCCGGAGCGCTCCGGGCGGGCTCTCAGGACGACTGGGCGGCAGGCCGGGGGTGGGAGCCGGGGGCGGGAGCCCGGCGCAGTCGAGGGCGGCGCGAGGGCGCGGCTGCCTCCACTCTGCCCGCAGCTTCCCCCACGCCAGGCCTCCCTGTTCCTCTTGGAGCGTCCGAGGAGCTGGGAGGAGGGGCCAGAATCTGGGCTCGGGGGAGGTTTGGGTTCTAAAGGAACGAAGCTGTCAATGGTGGTTCTCCTTGGGGCGAGAGGGGAACGATGTAGAACAGCGACGGGCAGGCCCTTCCTCCACTTCATAGGACATATGGGCAAAGTGGGGACGGCTCGCATGGCTAGCTGCGGGGCGACTGGACGTTTCCCTGTCCCTGCGGAATGAGGAGGGGGCTTACTGGCCAAACAGCCGGCAACTCCAAACCGTCCTCCCGAACTTCTTCACGGGACACTACAAAGACATCGTTTCACATTCTCTCCTCCCTACACCTGGAAGCCACCTCCAGAGCCTACATTTTCCCCAAAGGGTCCTCTGCCACCACTGTGTTTCTGGTGCTCTATCTAGCGCTGGTTCCTAACCGACCTTCCTCTCACCGCGCTGCTCCTACCACTTTTCTAAAAACCCAATTCGTGCCCCAGGGAAGAGTTCATCTAGGTGTGTTTTAACTGCTTCGTCCACTCTTCTCTCTCACCCCCATTTCTAGACTATGACCATCTCCCAGACCTCATCTGCAACTTTGACTCTCCAACCCTAGCACCATTCTATACGTACAAAATAACATTTTATTCAATGAATTGGAATTTCAATGTTCACAATAAAGTCTGACACCCACACATCGAAATGCTTTGATAACAATCACAAATTAATGGCCCACCTCCTCTACTTAAGAAGGAGCTCTCAAGCTCTGACCCTTTCCCTGACTACCCAAATTCCCTCCGCCTCTTCCAAACATTTGCTCCTCTTTTCTCTCGCATAACATTTCCATTACTTGCTGCATTTAATTATTGTCTTTCTGGCCACACAAATTCATCAATGAAAAGTTGTAAGCTCCCTGAAGGCAAGGATTAGGACTTTATATATAATCTGTTAAGTCTTAAAGCAATTAGCGCTCACCTACCTACCGCCAAGTGCTCAGATACTTGCAGGAAATGGTTAAAAATCATACAAGTGTAAGAAAATATAAATAAAAAAGGGATCCTCGATACAAATGAATAGACGCATCTCAATTTATGCCTATATGCAGTGGGATGATACAAATATAAACATCCGCATTTCTCAGGGCCACCGCCCTAATTACTGCCACCATCAGAACAAAATTTGTTAAGCATTCACAAGTTGCTCCAACACATGCTTAATGGTCTGTAATGTTAAATACATTGTCTCTAAAGTCTCCAATACGACTACCGGTACCCAGGAGAAGGGGAGAAGAAACAAGGATAGAAAGATATCCACAACAATCATACACAGATATGGAAGTAGTACATTTAGTGTATATATACAAACCTAGTGCTAAGAGGACCTGTCAAAGTGGAGAAATAGAGGAGGAAGGGAATCACAGATTTAAAAAAGATACCTCCAAAAAGCCAATTTACAGGGACCTTTAATCCTGGTGACGTGAATTATTTTATGCTGCTATGATTAGTCATCAATATTAAAAGAATAACCACTGGGTAGAGATCGCCTCCATAACGAAGCGAGAGTAAGCCATTCTCTTAAACTCTGCTCCAGCTTCCTCTCTCCTCCAACAAGTTCTTTCCATCGTAATTAAGAACAGTGGCAGAGTGACTGAGAACTTGAGCAAGTTTTCAAGTGTCCATTTTGTTCCTTCTCATCTGCCCTCCATACAAAACACCCACCACTTTATTGAATACATTTTTCCTTATGTATATATGTTGCCTCAATTAATTCAAATTGTCTTACTTTTAAGCAAATTTTGCTTTATTCTATCATATTTTCAAATAATCAACATTCATCGGTGCTCATAACAGAAGTAAATGTATCCAATACCACATAATGGCTTTGAATTTATACCACCTTTTATGAAATAGTGAAGTCTTACAGTAGTTACCATGACCACGTGTGTGGGTGCTGTGAAAGTACTTTCTCAGTGAATTGAGAATAAAAGTGAAATCACATCCCCAAAACACATCAAAGAAGATATCTGCATTGTACCAAAAATACATGCAGCACAATAGTATGTACTAGTACAATATATAAAGCTTAAGGATGATAGATGTGGTCAACAAGTGAGATGACGTACACAACGTGATTAAAATACACATCTACCAGCAATAAGCTTCAGCTCTTACCTGACTCGAGCCAGTGGTGGAGACCAACACAAGCCAGTTTACTCCTTTTCCAAATTTATCTGAATGATTGGTAATAGACTATCAGAGCCACTCAAGCGAAGACTCTCCAGATCCAGAGTCGAAGCCATTTTCCAGTCTTAGCTGAACAATGACTAAACTCAGATTGGAGGGTCTCCTCCTTTCCCATTCAACCAGCCAACCAGTCACTTCTTCCATTCTCCCAATAATCTGCATTTCATCTACATTTGAATTCCAAGGCTCCCAAGAGGGGGTGGGGGAAGGGGTTGGAAAGACAAAAGAAGCCCAAATCTAGCAGTTACTACTCTCAGCCAAACGCAGGTTGGTGGCCATGGAAAAGCTGCTGATAATGATTTCCTTCATTAATTTTGCACCCCAAAAGCATAATCTGTCTTGGCTACCTCCTCCAAAACCCCAAATTTAACTGTGGGTTTTATGAAGAAGTGACCTATGCCTGTTTGTGAACCCTGTAGTCAAAGAGAAATTAAATACCATTCTTATAGAACATTAGCTCCATAAAACATGGAGAAATTCCTATCTCAATCATCTATTCAAAAGAAAGAAAGAAATTTCAAGCCTGAGAAGCAAAAGAGAGAAACATAGAGAACCAGTCACAAGATGAATTCAGATGCCCTAACCCTTTACTGAACTTGGAGCCAACGGGTTGTTCCTTCTCCAGAAACTTAAATTGGATACCAGTGCCCTTTTTCTTTCCTGGACAATCAATAATCTCTGATTCCTGGTTGATTCAGCTCCTGCTTCCTCCCCTGGCCAAATAGTCAATGTCTCCATTTCAAATGGACCCGCTTCCATTTTGGTCTCAGGTATTATTCTCTCTGGTATGTAATCCAGCTGCCACACTGCTGTTTCCTGGCCCAATGCACCATTTATTTAATGTCTGCCCTCGTGATATCAATCCTGAGACTTCTTCACATTTGATTCCATCAATTTCCTCTTAGGCTGAGGTTCCACCATTGCCCAAACCTCATCAATTCACAATTAAGGGTTATTTTCTTCCTCAACTAGATTTAGGATTTAATTGCTATTCCTTTTCATTTTTTTCTTAAGATTTTATTTATTTGAGAGAGAGAGAAAAAGAGAACGAGTGAGGTGGAGGGGCAGAGGGAGAAGGAGAGCAGGCTCCCGGTGAGCAGGGAGCCCTGCTCAGGGCTGAATCCCAGAACAATGAGATCATGATGGAAGCCAAATGTAGACCCTTACCCAACTGAACCACCCAAGCGCCCCATTGCTGCTTCTTTTTCTATTTGGCTAATGATGATTCTACCAAAAAAAATCCTTGTAGTATGTATTTGTTGTACCTTCTTTTGAATGAGGCAATCAAGATTGAGGAAGTTTTCATTTATAACATTATATGTTACCCCACCTTCTGGGAAAAGAAAATAACCAAAAGTCATAGAGAGGAAACAGCCTTGAGGTACTCACTCGACATTCTGATTGACTTTTTACCAGGGCAGTGACTAATTCATTTGGGATTCTTCAAGAAAGCATCAAGTATAAATGTCCCTTAAACTATTTTGATGGATAATTATGTTTGTCACTCAGATGAGACCATCCCAGTAAACTCATTACCTTCTGGCCTTTTCTAGAGAGAGATGCTACCAATGAGTGCCACTAAGCAGGATATGAGTATGGACATTCTAGCTCAAGGAAACAAATAGAAACAACCAGGCCCATCAAAATCAGTAACACCCAGGGGCGCCTGGGTAGCTCAGTTGGTTAAGCAACTGCCTTCGGCCCAGGTCACGATCCTGGAGATCGAGTCCCACATCGGGCTCCCAGCTCCATGGGGAGTCTGCTTCTCCCTCTGACCTTTGCTCCTCTCATGCTCTCACTTTCTCTCTCTCTCTCAAATAAATAAATAAATAAAATCTTTAAAAAAAAAAAAAAATCAGTAACACCCAGAGTTAGCACAGGACCAAGCAGGTGGGGGTTGAATCTAAAGCAGAGATAAGAGATTCAAAATGAACTAGAAAGTAAAACTGGGACCTCACAAACATATGGAACCATATATTGGTACTTGTTTTTTTTCAGTCACTAGTATTGTGTAGTGCAAAGGTTTTCAAGTTGTGTTCCCTAGACCAGATGCAACAGACTCACACTCCACTTGTTAGAAGTACAAATTCTCTACCTATCACCCACCTACTTGCACCCAGAAATCTGTTTAATAAGTCTTCTAGATGTTTTCGATGCATGCTTAAGTTTGAGAAGCAGTCGTTTAGAACAGTTTTGTTTGTTCTTTGTTGTTATTGTTTTTATCAAGCTACTGGTTTCAAACGATTAGTGGATCTTTAGGTTATTTTAGGAGATCTTGAGTAGCATTTTTTTAAATGAGACAAAATGGAATGGGTAGAATGAAATGGACTTGGAAAAAGAATCAGAATGCATTCATTACCCTACTAGGGTGACTATTGTTTCCATTATACACACAAACATATTTATATATATATACATATACATGTACATACAATATATACATAAACATGCATACACATACACACATATACATGCATATTATTACATACTAGATCATAATATAGAATGTTTCCTACCTTTTTGTCCAGATCAAAAATTTTGAAAACCAATGTTTGGGAGATGGGTAACAAACCCCTGCATGGTTAGATTGCTAATTATATATGAATGGTATTACCAAAGTGCTCTAAAACCATTTTCTTAAGTGGTTTAATGATCTCTTTTTTATAGTACAAATTATTTCTCCATAAGTACGACAAAGATGTTTGGACCAGGTTCCTTTCTGAATTATCACATATTCTCAAGTAATATATTGTGAACTAATAAGGATTTATAGTGTGTATTTTAGGCGTCTTCTTTCCAAAGACTATGAACGGATTTCCAAAGACTATCGCTAAGAGATTGCACAAAGTGAATGCAGTTTAATTTGGTCAACAGTAACATTTTAAAAAAAGTAAACACAAACAAGAAGCTGGGAGCTGTTATAAACACTTTACGAATGTTAAAACTTTTCAATTCAACAAGCACCTAATAAAAATTATAGCTCATTTGCAAAGAACCCTAAGCAAGCACATCCATTCATAATACACTTTTGGGAATAGGCACTATTATTGGCCTGATTCCTAGTAAGTGGGCAAACTGAAATTTATACTCAGGCCCAGGTGGCTCTAGGGCCTGAGTTTTGAACCATTAAGTTAAAGTCATTCATTCACCCAATAAATATTTATCAACCACTTATTGTGTGCCAGGCCCCTTGCTAACCAAGGTATATACAATCATTCCTGCTCTTAGGCAGCTAATAATCTACTGGGATGGATAGACATCAAATTATCAGCTAAAAGGACTCAATTACAAATCAAGAAAAATTTTGGGAAGCTCTGAACACATATGACCTGGAGATGAGTTTGGTCTGCTGCTTCCCCAAAGACAGTGTCCATCACCCATTGGGTACTCTAGACACATTTGGATACCAGCAAGGTAGGATCATTGAAAAATTATTGTCAAATAATTTGATACCTTAAAAAAGGCATCTAAGTAGCTATCATAGGAGAATCAACATCTCAACTTCCATGTAACTGTTTTATAATTTAGCATTTAAAAAAAATGAAGTGTTTATAAACTTTCAAAATGACATGAGAGAATACAGCAAAAGCCTCTGTATCTACTCCTCAGCTTAAGAATATTTTTATACTGGGGCACTTGGGTGGCTCAGTCGTTAAGCGTCTGCCTTTGGCTCAGGTCATGATCCCGGGGTCCTGGGATCAAGCCCTGCATCGGGCTCCCTGCTCTGCAGGAAGACTGCTTCTCCTGCTACCATTCCTTCAGCTTGTGTTCCCTCTCTCATTGTGTTTCTCTCTGTCAAATAAATAAAATCTTTAAAAAATAATAATATTTCTATATTCAAGCCAATACTTGGCAGACTTTTGAATAGTTTACGGAAGGTAGAAAGTATACTATATTCCATTCAGTATTTGGGGTTTATCTCATTGTTATTTTTGTAAACTTTAAAAATAGGTGATTTATTACAGAAAAATTGCAAAGGTAGTATAGAAATTTCCCATACACTCCACACTATTTCCATGCTATTAACATCTTACATTAGTATGATACCTTCATCACGATTAATGAGGACAATACTGATATGTTACTATTAGCTAAAGTCCTTGCTTTGTTCACATTTCCATGCTTTTGTTTTGTTTTGTTTTAATTTAATTTAATTTAATTTTTTCAATGTTCCAAGATTCATCGCTCATGCACCACACCCAGTGTTGCATGGCATCTGTGCCTACCTCACTACCCACCACCAGGTTCACCGAACCCCCCACCGCCCTCCCCTCAAAACCCTCAGTTTGTTTCTCAGAGTCCACAGTCTCTCAGGTGTGGTCTCCCACTCTGATTTCCCCCAATTCACCCTTCCTTTCCTTCTTCCAATGCCCTCTATACTTTTCCTTATGCTCCACACGTAAGTGAAACCATATGATGATTGACTCTCTGCTCGACTTATTTCACTCTGCATAATCCCTTCCAGTCCATCCATGTGGATACAAAAGTTGGGTATTCATCCTTTCTGATGGAGGCATAATATTCCGTTGTATATATAGACTATAGACTATATCTTCTTTATCCATTCATCTGTTGAAGGACATCTTGGCTCTTTGCACAGTTCACATTTCCATACTTTTTATCTGATGTCTGTTTTCTGTTCCAGGATCTCATTCAGGACACTCTATTACATTTAGTGATTGTATCTCCTTAGGTTCCTCTTGACTATAACAGTTTCTCAGATTTTCCTTGTTTTTGATGACCTTGACAGTTTTGACAAGTACTGATTGAATATTTTGTAGAATGATCCTCAACTGGGATTTGTCTGATGTTTTCCTGGATTGGGGTTAGATGTTTCTGAGAGGAAGACCATGGAGGTAAAATGCCATCCTCATCACATCAGATCAAAGGTATGTACTATCAATATGACTTATCACTGTTAATGTTGACCTTTTTTGCCTGGCTAAAGTAGTGGTTGGCAGGTTTCTTTGCTGTAAGGTTGCTCTCTCCCCATCCCCTTTCTATTCTATACTGTTCGGGAGGGAGTTACAATGGAAAGCCCACATTAAGTAATGAGGAGCTATCCTTCTCCCTTTCTTTGAGGGCAGAGTATCTGCAAAAATTATTTGGAATTCTGTCTAGGAGATTTTTCAATTTGTTAATTTATTCAATCACTTCTATTTATATGGACTCATGGAAATTTATTTTATACTTAGGATTGCAAATCATGCTTCCTTATTTCTTGTGTTACTTTGACTGTTCTAGCTTTGGCCAATAGGAGTGCTTTCAGTTGGCTCCTGTGCCCCTTTGATATACATACCCTAATCATGGTTGGAGTGTGTAAATATGTGTACCTGACCAAACTTTCTGACATTATTAGATGCTCCAGGCTCATCATGTATATTTTCTGCCTCAGTTCTAGAATCAGTCATTTCTCCAAGTAGCTCTGGTTCCTTTTACTGAAGAATCATCTTAGCAAGATGTGGTACTAATGTGCTGATTGGTACTATGGCATCTTTGGTTTTTGATTAGATTATACCTAAACTAGTGAGTTAAATTCTGAACAAAGAACTAGGCAAGAGGATGGTAGAGATGGTCCTAGCCTGAGGTAAGAGCCTGTAGAAGGACCTAGATGTGTAAGGAGCCCATCTTTGAGAATCTGAAGAAAGCTAGCGGGGCTGGAATGCAGAGAAGAGGAAGAGGGACATAAAATACGATTAAGAGACAGGTGACTCTGGTGGATCATAACAATGTCCTTGGTGTCTTATGCAATAATCTAATTAGTATTTTTAAAAATCACAGCACTATGAAGAACAAACGGTTGCATTAATTTTGATACTTTTTTTAAAGATACAAAATTATTTCAAAAATAAATTTCTCATGAATGCTTTGCTGATGCCAAACACATATTCAGCATGCCCATGAGGTTGTGGACACCACCTCTATTGCCAATGGAACATTAAATAGAAATGGTGATAGTGGACATCTTTTCTTAATTTGTATTACAAAGGGAAAGTTTTCACCATTAGAAATGATAACTGCTAAGGTAATTTTGTATTCATATTTAACCAAATTAAAGAAGTTCCTTTCTAATACTAATTTCCAAAAAGTTTCATTAATCATGAATGGATATTGAATTTTGTCATCTGTTGAATTGATCATAAGATTTTATTCCTTTGGGGGCGCCTGGGTGGCTCAGTGGGTTAAGCCTCTGCCTTCGGCTCAGGTCATGATCTCAGGGTCCTGGGATCGAGCCCCGCATCGGGCTTTCTGCTCAGCAGGGAGCCTGCTTCCCCCTCTCTCTCTGCCTGCCTCTCTGCCTACTTGTGATCTCTCTCTGTCAAATAAAATCTTAAAAAAAAAAAAAAAGATTTTATTCCTTTGTTTTGTAAACATTTTGACTTATATTATTTTTAATTTTAAACTAGTTTTCCTTTTCTGGAATAAGCCACATTTGGTTTTGATGCATTATCCTTTTCATAATTTGCTCAATTTGTTATGCTAATAATGTGTTTAGGATTTAGAATCTACATTTATGAGAAAAGTTGGCCTAAAATTTTCCTTTCTTATGTCCTTGTTGGGTTTTGATATCAAATTATACATGTCTCCTAAGAGGAGTGGTATATACTTCTTCTTTTTCAATTTTTAATTTATGTTTGAATCCCATTATTTCTTCCTTTGTTATCTGTATGCATTTGCTTGTAAAACCATCCGGTCTTGGAGCATTCTTGTTGGAAGGTTTTAAGTTATAGATTCAATTTTTTTCTTTTTTTTGATTGAAGAATAATTAACATACAATGTTACATTAGTTTCAGATGTACAATATAATAATTCAACAATTCTGTACATTACTCAGTGCTTATCACAATAAATCTACTCTTTTTTTTATGTTATATTGTTCACCATACAGTACATCATTAAACGATACATCTATTCTTTAATCTTCTTTTATAGATTCAAGTTTTTTTTTTAAGATTTCATTTATTTATTTGATAGAGAGAGATAGTGAGAGAGGGAACACAAGCAGGGGGAGTGGGAGAGGGAGAACTAGGCTTCCCACTGAGCATGGACCCCAGTGTGGGGCTTGATCCCAGGACTCTGGGATCATGACCTGAGCGGAAGGCAGATGCCTAATGACTGAGCCACCCAGGCACCCCTATAGATTCAAGTTTTTAATGAACAAGTATTCAGGTTTCTTTCTATGTCAATTTATCCACTTTATCTAAATTTCCAAATCTAATGGCATAAAATTGCTCAGAAATTTTAATATGAGTAGGGTCTGTAGTAATGTCTCATTTCCATTTTTCAAATTACGTGTGACTTCTCTCCTTTTTCTTTATTAGTCTTGCCAGAGCTGTATTAATCTATCAGTCTTGAAAATACCAATTTTGGACATTTTGATTCTCTGTTTTCGAAGTGTCTTTTCTATTTGATTATGCTCCTACCTACCATTATTATTTCTTTTTTACTTTGGGTTTTATATATTATTATTTTTCTTATTTCTTTAAATGACTTTATTGACTTTGTCTTTCTTTTCAAATGTATGTATATAAATCTATAAGTTACTATATGTCCCTCAAGTCTTGATATTTTACATTTTCATTATCATTTCTTCAAAATATATTGCCATTTCCATTGTGATTTCTTCTATGATTTATTAGAAATATGTTTCTTAGTCTCAAAATTTTGGGATTTTTCTCATTATTTTTTGTTATTTGATTTCTGATTTAATTGCAATGTAGTCAAAAAATATGATCTGTAGAACTTCAGTCCTTTGAAATTTGTTAAGACTTACTTTATATCCAAAATATTCTAATTTTCTTTATGGTATTTCAAAATACTGTATTTTGCAGGTGTTAAATGCAGTGTTATTTATATATATAAAACTTATACAATTTATTATATGTTATATAATGGATCTATAAATTATGTTGTATTATTTATATAATATAAATATATTCTATATAATAGTAATATAGTAATAGTATAGGATATATAATAGTAATATAGTAATAGTAATAATAATATATTTATATATAGATATACATTATAATATACTTTTATATATGGAGATATATTTATATATATTTCAGTTTACTATTTATGCTGTTTTACTATTTATGTTGTTCAAATCCTCTGTCAGTTACTGGAACAGATATGTTCAAAACTTCCAATATAATTGTGAATTTGCCTATGTCTCTTTAGTTCCATTAGTTTTTGCTTTATATATTTTGAAGCTATTTATTAGGTACATACAAGTTTAAATTGTTATATCTACCTGCTGAATGAAGCATTTTGTCATTATAAAGATACTAATAATACTTTAGTATTATTAATACCAGTGTATTAATAGACAATATATTAGTATATTATCAATATATTAGTATATTAATAGTTATTATAATAAAATTATAATAATAATACATCAATACTGGTATATCAGTTTAATGCATAATTATGCATTATATGTAATAATGTATTAATTAATGTATTAATGCTAATATATCAATTTTATTAATATAATACTAGTATATCAATAATATACTAATCAATTAATGCTAGTATTATTAACAATAGTAGACTTTAAGTCTACTTTGATATTAAGATATTTATAACCAAATTTCTTTTGATTTGTGTTCAAATGATAGATAAATTTTTTTTACATCTTTGTGTTTTTAAAGTTTCTGGATTACATTTTTAATACATCTCATATAAACAGCAATTTTTTAAAATCCAGTATGACAATCTTTGTCTTTTCTTTTTTTTTACAATCTTTGTCTTTTAATTGGAGTATAGTCAATTTACATTTAAGTAATTACTGATATGTGTAGTAATGTTATTATACCATCATATTATTCAGTATTTTCTATTTATTCTGCTCATTCTATATTTCTTTTTTTTCCTATCATCAATTTGTTTCAGATTGATTGAGAACTTTAAAAAATATTCTATCATTTTTTCACTATCTTGGAAGTCATGTGTTCTTATATAATATATATAATTGTAACCCTAGAATTATAATATTCATCTTTCTCTTAACTAAGTGTAATATCAATACATGTATCCTTTTTCTAGATAACACAATAATCTAAGAATACTTTACACCATTTATTCAATATCCTGCTGACCCATGTCTTATCCTAATTGTAGTTTTGTATTGAAATTCTCTATTTCAAATGCCAAAAGTCATTATAATTATTGGTTTATATAGCCAATATTTATTTGGATTCACACACATATGCAACTATTTTTATTACCGCTCTTCTTTTTTTTTTTAACTGTAGTTCCAATCTTCTGTATGAAATCATTTTTCCTTCTGCTTAAAGAACACCTAATATTTTCCTTATTGCAGATTGCTGATGATGAATCTTTGTCTGAAAATGTCTATTTTATGTTTTTATGGAAGGCTATGTCACTTGGTATAGAAGTCTAGGTTGGAAATTTCTTTTTTATATAAAATCATCAAGATTTTTTTCTTCCAGTTTGATTAAGATATAATCAACATTGCGTAAGTTTAAGATGTACAAAGTGATGATTTGATACGTTTATATCAAAGAATGATTACTGCCATAAAGTTAGTTAACGCCTCTGCCACCTCACATAAATACAATGTTTTCATGATGAGAATATTTAAAATCTACTTTTAGCTACCTTAAGATATATAATACAGGGTTGTTAACTATAATCATCATGCTGTATATTAGATACACAAAACATATTTCTCTTATAACCAGAAGTCTAAATCATTGAGATGAATGGTTTTGATGATGTTACAGTTTAGTTTGAAAAGGAAAGATTACAAACACTTGACCATTAATAGATATATGATGTTCATAGGTCATACGTATTGGGCGTTTATAAGTCTAATGACTTACACATGTGTGTTCAGTATTAAAAATATACAAAGCAGAAACTGGGCTAACTATTGTTATATAAGAGCTCCTTAAAAGACCCGATCTACTAGACATATATATTAGAATGATTAGTAATTCGTATATCAATAATCTTAAAGGGTTCTTCTTAACTTACTAAAGGATATGTTAAAGTATAGCAAGAACTTGATTAATTGGAGCCCATTTAACAAAAAACTCTCAGACTGTTTTGGGGCTTTACTTTTAGAAGCATGGGAATAAATCAAAAGACCATGCAAATGAGAACAGTTCAGAGCTGCTATAGCAAGGAAGTCAGCCACAATCACCTGTATAGGGAAGAAACTCAAAGGCAGTCAGACGAATGTGAAAACTTACCATGAGAAAAAGGGAAGTAGTCAGGTGTGCTCTGATTAGAGGTTGTTGGCATGGGGAAGCTGGAAATGGGCTAACTAGAAGCAGGGCATCTTATGTGATTGGTTTGGAAATATATTTGGCTTTTTCTGGTTGTTCTAAGTTGGAAGTGGGGGACAAAATGCAGGGACCTGGCAGTCCAAATTCTGACTATTCTGGGACAAATATAGAAACCATTATTTGGCTTTGGACTGGTTGTTTGAGAGAGTGTTTCTTATTTCTTATTTTCTCTCAGTATTTTACATATTTTTTGTTCTCTGATTTCCATTGTTTCCACTGAGAAATCTGCCATATTTTTGTTCTTTTGAAGGTATCTCTTTTCTCTATCTTAAAAACTTTCTCTTTGTCTTTGGTTTGCAGCAGTTTTACTATGATGTGTCTAAGAATTTGTGTATTTATTTTTCTTAGGATTCATAGGATTCATTTATAGATTTTATTTATTTATTTGACAGAGAGAGAGATCACAAGTAGGCAGAGAGGCAGGCAGAGAAAGAAGGGGAAGCAGGCTCCCCGCCAAGCAGAGAGCCCGATGTGGGGCTCAATCCCAGGACCCTGAGATCATGACCTGAGCGGAAGGCAGAGGCTTTAACCCACTGAGCCACCCAGGCGCCATTATTTATATGAGATTCATTTATATGGTATATTCATTCTATATACTTATAGACTGACATCTTCCAATAGTTTGGGAAATTTTCTCAAATATTATCTTTTAACATTGCTGTTGCCTCAGTCTCTTTCCTTCTTGAAATTCAGTGAACATACGTTACAATTTTTCACTGTAGTCCTATATATCTTGCTATTTTTTATGATTTTTCTATTAGTTTGTTTTTTTATTTCATTCTAGACACTTTCTTCTGACTTATCTTTCAGTTTACTAATTCTCTCTTCACTTGTGCCTGATCTGCTCTTAATCTTTTTGTTGTTGTATTCTTTAATCCAGATTACCCATTTGATTTAATAGTTTCTTTGTTTTGATTAAAGCGCTCAGTCTTATTTGATTTGTAAAAAATCTCCTTGAACTTAATAATATGGTTACTTTGAAGTTAATGTCTCAAACTCATATTTGTAGCCTTTGTGAATCTGTCTTTATTGTCTGATCTTTCTATTGATTTTAGTTCACGTTATTTTACTCCTCAGGTGTCTATTTTTTAATATGGACCAGATATGGTAATTGCAAAATTGTAGAAATGTTTGAAGTCCAGGATAATGCTATCTTTCTCCAAAGAGGATTTATGTTTGCTTCTGCCACCTCCCTAAGTGCTCAAATACTCAAAGATCACCCAAAACCAATATCATGGAATGAGATAATTCAAACCTAAGCTGCAGTCTTTCAGAGTGCTTTTTCTGCATTACGCTTTATTTTTTTTTTAAAGTCACTTTGAACATCTCTATAAAAGAGAGTCTTAGCTTAATATTATAACACATATTTAGAAATACAGTCAGAAGGGTGAGCTAGATCCTGCGATTGCATAACACTTTACACCAAATCGAGAACATGTTAAATTTCCACATCAAGGAATGGCACAAGGCCAGTGGACTTTATTTATGAAGGGTAGGATGAGGCTGGGATTTGGGTTGGTTGGGAGAGAATTACAGCAAAAAGCTTAAAGTGAAGTCTTGCTGATTTATTTATTTTTCTGAAAGTTAGGCTTCTATTTGATATTTCCATCTATATTAAAGCCATGTTTTTCCTTCTTTACTATAGATCTCTTAACCAGGTATTTTCCCTTCTTATGAGGTTTCTTTCTGGTCCCTTTGTGCTAATTTTGTCATAGCTTAGATTCAGATTTCTCGCCCTGAATAGCTCAATTTCACATATACCTTCCTTTATACTAGAAATGGATGGCCTGTCCTCTATTTTGCTGAAACTTCTCCTTTCTTTATGCATTGCCATGAATATTCCTCCAAATGAAGCAAACTTTTTTCCTGACCAATCCATGAGGAGCCGATGCCATCAGTATTTAGCACTAAGCCTATCAACACTGCACAGTCCTCTGAAAGCAGCATAAATGTTTATTCTTGGTATGTTTACCACTTGGATAATCTTTTTTTTTTTTTTAATTGCCATGTGGTTTTTCATGTCTTTGGCCTTGTTGATATTTGAATGTATCTGCTCTCTCTCCAGAGGAAGAGAAACTCTGAGTGAAGTTTTAGCCAGCAATACTGTGGACCCATTGAGCTCCCAGTATATAGTGTGCAGTAATGATAGTGAGATCAAAATACCATC
>CM053608.1:107594919-107611324 GCA_028646535.1 Procyon lotor
AGTTGGTCCCCTATTAAAGCTACAGATAGAACAATAAAATGATCAAGAAAGAGGTTTTCTGCTGCTTGAGCTATATATTAGGTACTGTTAATGGACAACAAGAAAAAAAAAAAAGGTCATCAGTGGAATTGATTTTATGACACACTAATGAGTCTCCACCTGTAATTAGAAAAATATAACTCTCCATGTGCCAAGTTGCCAAGTTGTAGAACCTTTGTCTCATTGTAGTCAGGTGCAGTCTTGGAGTGTCTCCTGTGAGACATAGCTTTTATGCCTATTGTCCATTTGTTTCTGAGAAAGACAAGTTGGGCCTGGACCACATGCTTACCTTAGGCAGTTAGAAGAAAAGAGCTCGAATTTAATTTCTGACCAATGAAAAGTACTGAAATCTGAACCACATTATTCATATAGGTCATAGGAATCTCATGTGCTCCGTGAGCATACATCCTCTGTGCTCACAGATAAACAAAGAGCATCAGGGTATATAGCAGTGAGCCAGATAAAAATTCTTGCCTTCTGTAGAGGAGATAAGCAACCAACAAGGTTATAAACTAAAATATGTGGTATGTCAGGTCGTGATAAATGCTAAGGAGAAAAAATAAGCAAATGGGGATGTGAAGTGTTGAGATACAGCTTGAAATCTTAGGTGGCATATCTGGGGTATTAAACTCACTGAGAAAGTAACTTTTGAGTAAAGACCTGAAGGAAGTGAGGCAGTTAACCCATCAGATATTCAAGGATGGGACTTTACCGGCAGAGGCAACAGCAACTGCAAAAACCCTGAGAGAGAGAGTGCCTGACGTGGGGGAGGAGCCGAGAGCCACCTGGTGTCAGGAGAAGAGTGAGGGGACTTAAGCTGGGTAACCTGAAGGGTCTCAAGGGCAGACGCAGGAAGACAGGTGGTAACGTGGACTGGGATAATGGCCATGGGGATGTAAGGAGGTACTTGGATCATGGAAGGACTAGAAGTGATGTGAAAGGAAAGAGGTAGCACCAACCAGAAAAGAAATTGTAGGAGACCTAGTGGAGAGTTTCGAGACCCTGCAGCCAGGGTCGATTGGAGTTCCAGGGAGCATCAGGAGCTCAGTTTGGGACAGGTGATGTGCCTTTTACACCAATTGGAAAAGTAAAGAAGTTTAATTTTCAAATATTTCTTCATTATAGTGTGAAAGAGAAACTCTAAACCTTTTCTGACAAGTATAGTCATATTTTTTGTCCATGGAGTTCCTGCATGTGTGTGGGGCTAAATGCTTGGCGGTTCCTTTCTCACCACTCGGGAGAAGTCTGTTGAGTTGAAGAAAAATTAACAGATGTTGGTGAGTTCATGGAGAGAAAGGAACCCTCGAGCTCTGTCGGTGGGAATGCAAACTGGTGCAGCCACTGTGGAAAACAGGATGGGGGTTCCTCAAAAGTAGAACTACCCTGTAGCCTAGTGTTCATAGCCCGTGCTACTGTGTATTTACTCAAAATATCAGAAATACTAATTCAGAGGAATACAGGTACCCTGATGTTTATAATAGTGTTATCAACAATAGCCAAATTATGGAACCAGCCCAAGTGCCCATCGAATGAGGAATGGATAAAGAAGATGGGGGGTGGTGTATACATACATACAGTGGAATATTACCCGGCCATAAAAAAGAATGAGATCTTGCCATTTGCAGCAACATAGACAGAGCTAGAGAGTATTATGCTAAAGCAAAGTAAGTCAGAGAAAGCCAAATACTGTGTGATTTTGCTCGTATATAGAATTTAACAATCAAACCAACAAAAGGAAAAAAAGAGAGCCAAACCAAGAAACAGACCCTTAACTCTAGAGAACAAATGGATGGTTATCGGGGAGGGCGGTGGGTGGGGGCATGGGTGAAAGGTTGATGGAGATGAAGGAGGGCACTTGTTGTGATGGGCACTGGGTGATGGATGGAAGTGTTGAGTCACTACACTGTACACCTGAAACTAATATAACACGTAACACTGTATGTTAACTATACTGGAATTTAAAATAAGATTTTAAAAAAAGACCATCTCTCTGGTGAAATAGCATGATTTAAAATTACAGGTTTGTATCTGTTCATCTAAAGACTTACCTGCTTCACAGATCGGCTGGTCCCATTTCCTTATTTTGTATTGTACTAGCCCACTGTTCCTTATACCCATCACTGTTTTCCATATCCTTCAAAATTACACTTACTTTTTAATGCAGAAGTTTCCACTAGAAGCTGTATTTATTCACTTTCTTTCCTGACTGCTATTATCTCAGAATATTCTTCTTATCCAAAGTGAGACTTTTATTCCTCCCTCAGATATAAATAGCTTTGATTTTCTTTTTTATTAAAAAAGAATAAATTTTTTTATTTAAAAAAAAGAAAATTCAGTAAAGTAACGTACAACAGGGAGGGGGGAACTGTAAACCCTGAATCAGACCCAAACCACTGTTTGTTTTCTTGATCGTTCTTCCCGCTGATCTTCTATTTATATGTGATAATGACCAACATAAATGTCGCCTCAGTACGTGCCGGGCACCAGAATGCTTTACACCTACCTACACATACCAGTTACTCCCCACAGCAGCCCTTGGGGGGTGGCTGCCACAGCTGCCCCAAACTCCACAGAGCCTGGCCAGCCACTCTCTGTGGAGTCCCCCCCTCCTGTGGAGTGTCTGTACGTATCAAACCTGCTTCTGTGTAACCTGCCTTTTTTTTTTTTTTTTTTTTTTAATTTGCGGATATGGTGGAATCCTTTCACTGTCTTTACATGGACTTAAAATGTAAGGCCCTGAGCTTGAAGGTGGGAAGTGTAGATTTTGGAATTAGATTGCCTTGGTTTATACTAGGACTGCCTCAGCTCCTTCTGTGTAGAAAGGGGATGGTAGATAGGATTTACCTCCTGGGGTTTTGCAAGAATTACGTAGGTAAATACATGTAAGACACTTAAAATAGCAATTGCCAAGTAAGCAGTAGGGGAATGCTAATCACCTGCGATGTTAATGGTATGTTAAATGTCTTTTGCCTGCTATATGCTCACATCATTCTGGGCTTGCTCACTAGCAAGTCATTTGTTGGCACGTTCTCAGACTAGTGCTGGAGTTCAGGTGCATTTGTACATACTTTACTGATGATGTGATTTCCTTAAGTGCTGGTGATGGTAAGGTGTTTGGTTTGATGGCTGGGCAGTGTCTTGTTACCTGCCTTAGTAACTTCTGTTTTGTGAGGTTTTCAGTGAGTCACAGAAGAAGTCACACAATAGAAGGCGTGTTCTGTGGAACAAACCTATCCTTGGATTCCAACAGTAGTGTAATTGTATTGCGGTTGTAAGCTCAGTTCTATGGACTGTATGCTTCCACAGGTAGTCCTTTCTTCCGATTACAGTCACCGAGGACGACCTGCTGTGGTGTGCTGCAGGTCCCGTGCCCTGGGTGCACCGCTTCATGTAGGGTTCACTTCATTTAACCTTGGCGTCTCGGGTTGGGTCGTCCTCATGGACATACCCCGTACAGCGGGGTTATGTACCTGCCACGCTTTCCTGGTGGAACAGGTGTTGGGATCCAGAGCTTTCTCCCTCCCCTTTACTCTCATTCTTCTCTCTGTAAGGGAAGCTTCATTTCATGGTGCCTATTTTCTGTGCCTATTACATGAAAGGACCTTTTTATTATGGGTTTTATTAAATAGATTATTTTGAGTAGCACTAGTTCTGAAAACTTGTATTTTCAGGGACGCTCTGCCTTATTTAAGAGATTGTTTTGTTTTTTGGTGTCCCCATTTATAGAGGGCTTTTCAAAATTTAAGTTGGGGGTTCACTGAACAAAAGGGTGTCCCTCTGTTCACTAGCATCACCTCTCCCGACGCTTTGCTTCCTCCTCCTCTTAGCACCTTATGCTCTGACTGCAGGGAGCGAAGTAAGGTCCTAAATGGCTGTCTAAGGGCTAGATTGATACTGTGACTTTTGTAGACACAGACTTAGTAAGAATCTGAATAAGAAGTTTATACTTCCTGGTTTTTCTTTTGAACTACAGCTTTCGAGTGGCATGACACGTATCTAATGCGTATGATTATTACTGCCTCCCTTACCAGCCATGTTCTCCCTCCTTCCCTGTCCCCCCACCTAGCAGGTAGGAGCCTGCGTTAATGATTCACGATACTGTAACCTGCAGGTGTTAGCATATGGGTGGTTAGGAACTTGTTGCCAATAATTAGAATGATATAAAGAGTGGGATTGATTCATTAACAGCAGTTATTTATTTTTCTGACACTGAGGACCTAAAAATAAAAAACAAGACCCATAAATGTCAATGAAAAATGCAGTGCTATGAGCAAAATGTTATGGAAGAATATATTCCTTCTAGTTACGTCTGTTAATGGCTTCTTCAGTGATGCTTTGATTGATATCCTCCAGGACGTTCACCCAGGCCCGAAAGGCACTAAGATGCGAATGCGGTTGTCTTGGTCAGGCAGGTGGCTGGAGAGGAGACGGCCTCAGAACCCCTTCCTGGAGGTTGGTGTGTCACACCCATTCCTAGGGGCGTTTGTGGTCACGCGTGTAACTGAGCTGGGGCTGCGGTCCAGGCTCTGACCACATTCGAGCTCCACTTTTCTGCATCTAGTTCCTTTGAGGACCAAGAGAGTCCATACATCACGACTCCCCTTTTTCTCCAGTAGTAAGAGGAAGCCTATAAGATAAGAAATGGAAACCTACACCTTAAGACATAGTTCACACTCTCTCTAATGTGTCTAAGGATATATTTTCATTAATATGGCTATTACTGCATTATGTTGAAGGGATTTTAATTTTATGAAATTACTCTCTAGAAGGAGTAGAAAGGAAAGATATGCTTCTTGGTGCCCTTGACAACTGTTCTGTTGAGTTGGATTTGTGGACATTTGCTGTTGGAGAGCTGTCTCTCTGACCGCGCTCAGTGCAGAGCGGCTCCCTGGTATGTTTCTGTCCCCGAGCAACTTTATCCCTCTGCTCAGCCAACCTTGAAGCACCTGGGTTACAGGTCCATGAGTCTGGTTAAGTTAACTTGACCATCTCTTAAAATCCAGCAGCGAACACGAGGTGTGTATTCCCTATTAAATCACAACAAGCCTTCCACAGTCCTGGTAATAAACAAGAAAGTAAGGGAACTCTTAGGAACCAGAGACAGGTAGAACTGTCAGAGTGCTGGGTAGCCCTCCTGGGGTTACCACGCAGGTCTGTGTCCGCGCCTGCTCTTTGTTGTTTTACCATCTCAGGTTAAACACAATACAACAGGCTGATGCAACACTGATGTTAATGATCCTTCAATTAAAAAAAAAAAAAAAAAACACTATAAGGTGGAAAATAAAAAAAAGTCCCCCTCCCTGAAATTGCATCTGATTTCCTGGTGTGGTCTGTACATACTAGCTTTGAAAGAAAAGTTAAGTGTTTGTGTTCTTGTTTGGGATATGTGTGTGTGGAGGGTTGAGTTTATTTTGATTCTGGTTTAAGCTTATAAAGTAGGCTTTAAGCCCACAAGATCCATATAGTGACAACTTACCCTAATTATTTTTACTCTGGCCATATAAACTTAAAATGCGCAATATAATAATAATAGTAAGTATTATATCTGTTAAAGCATTGTTTCATGTAACTAAGTCAGCTTATAGCTATAAACGTGATCTAATAAATAAAGATCTCAGTTTTCTACTTTGGGGGTCATTCCAGTTAATACATGTGAATATGTACTGTCAGGCTCAGTAGACAAAGTTTTCATATCAGGACTGTTAACCTACTTTGTTCATCCTTAGTTTATAATTCCTAGATCACTCATCATTTATAGCTTCAAAGAGAAATTCCCCGGCAGTAGTTGTTTAGATTATCTGTGGCAACTCTCTGGGCTAACCTGGTGCTCTAGACCCAGCAGTTCTCAGCTAGTCAGTGTCTGTTGGTTTGAGCGAGACATCTTTTCAGACAGACTGCTTTTAATAAAAACATCTTTCCCTACTTCATGGCAAAAACAGAAAAAAGAGCGAAGTGATTCCTTACACTTTTTGGATTAGAAAGTCAATTTTATGCTCATAAAGGATGATCCTCTCAAAGGAATTAGCAGCTACCAGGCATTGCTTGATATTTGCATTTAGTGACATTCTTCTGCAAATGACCCTAGCTTCAATGCAACCCTTTCCTTGTGCAAAATGATACTTCTCATAAGCGTGAGGGGATGTTGTTTCCTTTTTGTGTCACAAACACCTAAATTAGTCGGGAAAACAATACACTTCTGCAAGTATTTATAGGTCTGTAAAACAAATATTTAACGCAGAAGCCAACCTCAAACTGAACTGGTTTTTAATGTCTGTGTTGGGATAAATTCAGATCCTACTTTCTTGCCTCATGCACGTCCCCCAAGGCCTTGTCTCAAGCCAGAGAAGGTCCAACTTAAGTCAAATATGTTTTTCAGAAAAGTGAACTGAAGGACCGGAGAAATAATATTGGAAAAAATAATGGCCTAGAAGATATCATTATTGACTTTTTTAAAGATTTATTTTAGAGAGGGAGAGCATGACCAGAGGGAGAGGCAGAGAGAGAATCCTCAAGCAGAGTCTGCTGAGTGGGAAGCCCAGTGCAGGGCTAGATCCCAGGATCCTGAGATCGTGAGCTGAGCTGAAATCGAGTCAGCCATTTAATGGACTGAGCCACTCAAGTGTCCCTCATTATTATTATTTTTTAAAAGTCCTCAGATTAAAGCACTAAAACCCCATCAAAACTGAGCCCAGACTCTGACAGAGTAAACTACAGAACATGAAAGGCGAAGGAGAAGATCTTGAAAACACACAGAGAAAAAAAGCACTGGGAAGGATGCCGTCAGAAAGACCGGCCGGGACACTGCTCACAGACGCTGACCGCAAGCAGTCGGTGAAGCCAGAAGCCCGAGGGGAGTACAGCCACCAACCTTCCTTGCTTTACTCCTGCAAACTGTCATTCAAGCAGCAGGATGAAGCAGACGCTTTCCAACAGACGAGTCCTGAAAGTTTTAGCCCTGGTAGATTCTCACTAAGGAAGATCATCAGAAGTTATTCTTCATAAAGAAGTTATTCACCTGGAAAGCCATGAAATATGAATGATCAGTAAGGAAAGAAATTGAGAATAACAGGCAAACACCACAGTTGTGTAAAACAGTAATAGTTGTGTTGATAAATTAGGTCGTAATAAGTTAGCAACAACTAAAAGAAAGAAGATAGGTGATCAGAACTAATGTTGTCTTCTGCCCTTTTATTACTAAGGACGGAAGAAGGAACTTTAGATTCTAATCAAACAGATGAGCATGTTCAAGCTATAAGAATAACTACTAAAAAAATATACAGAATGTAGGAAAGAAGGGAGAGAATGAGAAGAAAAGCAAGGGCAAACAGAATGACTTAGTCAAAATAACTATAGATACAAATATATTTGTAATCACAGTAAATAAAGAAGTATCTGTTAGAAGTCCGAGCTTGTCAGATTGGAAAATATAACTTTAAGGCAATAAAAGGACAAATGTAAAAGGGTCATTATATACCACTGATAAAAAGGATAATTCTCCATGAAGTTATAGTAATTTTAAATTTGCTTGCCTTTGGTAACAGAGCTTCAAAATATGGAAGACAAAGCTGATGTAATTTTACATCTACATTTACTGGGAATTGTTAAGTGACTCTTCCGTAAGTGACTAGTAGATTGAGCAGAGAGAAATTAGGAAGGTCAGCAGATTTGCATACTGTAGTTTCGGTTGAGCTCGGCCTTTCATAAGTAGATAGTCTTTTAAAATATGAGAGACATATTCAGAAGCTGCCCACATAGTAAGCCACAAAGCAGCAAATAGGAACCAACTAACATCATACCTTGTGCTCTGATAATTTATTAAGTAGCCTATTAAATATAACTTAGAAACATTTATTCAGTTAGAAACTATATTTCTGATTTTGTGCTTTTTGAAAATTTAAAAAATTGTCTAAATAACTGACAATTCAGTGAGGAAATCACAGAAGAATTAAGGAAACACCTAGAAATAAATGGTGATCAAAAATTGTGGAATTGAGTGAAGTACCCAACTTACAAGTTAAAGAACAGCGAAATGAAAGTCAAAGAAAAAGAAAAGGATGATAAAGATAAGAGTAGAAACTAACCCCAAAACAAGGATACCAGTCCAAAAATTAGTTCTTTGAAGACATGACATGTGACAGAATTTATAAAGGATGAGAAATATAAGTAAATAGCAGTAGGAATGAGCAGGCAGTTATGTCTACAGGTGTTTTTAATATGGAAAACCACAGACAGGCGTGTGCCAACAAGTGTGGGAAGCTGTGATGCTTTATGATCTCCTAGAAAATATGTAACTTGAAGTGGACTCAGGAAGAGTCGGGAAACCATTGAAGAAATTCAGTCACAACCATCTGTACACCTCCCGCCCCACCCTGATACCAGGCTCAGGGAGCTCAGCCCAAAATTCAAAAGAATGGAATCTCTACATTTTGTTGAGATATTTCCAGAGAAAAGAGACTGGATTGATCTTCTGGTCTGGTTTTTCTTTCCATTTTAAACTGTTTATTATGAGAAGTTTCAAATTGTATCACAAACAGTATAAGAAGCCCTTGCGAACCCATCATCCATCATTCATCACACAAGAAAAGGTCTCATATTTTAAAAGAACATACCTACTTATTATAGGCAGAGTTCACTAGCTCAGACAAAACTTCAGTATGCAAAAACGTTGTAACCTTTCTAATTTGATTCTGCTCGATCGACTAGTTACTTACAGAGGAGTCACTTAATTTTCCCTGACCGCAGATCTGACATTACATCAGCTTTGTCTTCCTCTACATATTTTGAAACTGTGTTCTCCAAAGGCAAACAAAGCTGCAGTCAACAATTAGAATATTTTACCATTCGTGTTTTGTCTATAACTCCTCACATATACCTTTTCGGTCAGTTTTGTCATTTCTGGGATCTTTCAAAGGAAACCCATTTCCTTTGGATTTGTCATTTCTCGCATAAATACTTCAGTAAATATCTCTTTATAAGGTTTTAAGAACATAATTACAATACTGTTACTGTACCAACAACACTGACTAAAGATTGACTTTAAAAGGCCATTTTTTATAGTTGGTTTGTCTTAATTGGAATTCAGATGATGACTCTACTTTGCACTCCATTGACATGGCTCTTAAATATTTTTCCATTTTCCCTGTCTCTTTTCCCTTCATCCTATTCATTTATTGAAGGCACCAGGTCATTTATCTTGTAGAACTTCCCAAGTTTGGTCTTGTAGATTGTATCCTTGTTGTATTATCTAACTTCTTTTCTACCCCCCTATATTTACTACAAAATGATAATTACAGATTTAGAGGCTTGTTAGCCTTGAGTAAATCACTTTGGCAAGAATACTTAAGAGATAGTATTGGGTCCTTCCTATTGTATCATATCAGGAGGCACATGATATCAGGTTTTCCCACTTGCAGTGATGTTAAGGTTGATTCACGTGTTATCATATCTATGAACACAGAACATTTTCTAAAGTATAAATTTAAAAATTTAGCAGTATATTAAGGAAAGATCAGGACCAAATTGAATGTATTTCAGGATGTAAAGATGGTTCAACACTTGAAAATTTAATGTAGTCTCAGTCAACAACATGTCGATAGGTTCAACACTTTTTGAAAAATCTACCACCCTTTCTTGATAAAAACTCTTAAGAAATGGCTTTAAACATAGTAATAATAGCATGTTGAAAGTATCCTAATTTTTAAAATTGGGAACAACTGAAGGTAGAAGCCCTGGAAAGCAAGAAACAAAGCTTTCCTTATGCATAAATATGATTGTCTGCATAGAAACAGTAGACAAATTTTTAGAACTTAAGTGTTCAGTAAGGGTAGACACAAGATAGGTAGTCAACTGTGTACCTATATCAGAGTACCAATTTAAATATATAATCTTGAAAGATTTACAGTAACACCAATACTATAACCACAGACTTAAAATATGCAAAGTCTTTATGGAGAATTATAAAGCTTTATTGGAGGAAATTAAGGAGAACCAAATAAAGGGAGAAGTTCCATGCTTGTGAATGGGAAAGTTTGTTACCCTAATGTCCGGTTCTCCCAAATAAATCTATGAATTTGGAATCATTTTTATGAAAATCCCAAAGTTAGGTGTTTTATTCTTGTTTTTTGCTGCCTTCTCCCCACCCTACACCCTTTTTTGAGTTATAATTATGTGATACTCACTGATCTTGTAATATATATGAGAGAACATTGTGTCAGGAATAGCCAAGATAGTTTTCAAATAGAACAAGGTAGAATGACTTAATGAACCAAACGCTTATTATAAGGCCATTTAAGACAATCTGATATTGATGTTGGAAGCAAATAGTAGGACATAAAAGTGAGTCATGTAGAAACTTGTGAGAAAGAAATAAAATTAGATTTCCTGTCTCACAGTGTACAGAAGCCATTTCTATGTGTATTAAAGACTATCTTTATGACCTTGGGGAAGGGAAGGAGTTTTTTAAGCAAGACATCAGAACCAAAAACTGTAAAGAAACAACTGAGTTTAGTCAAAGTAAAACAACAACAAAAATCTCATAAAGGCCACTAAAACAAATTGAAAAAGATGATCCACAAAATGGGCAAAATAATGTGAACAGGGCTTCACAGAAAAGGAAAGCAGAATAGAAAATAAGGTTTTATAAGAAGTCTGTTCTCACCAGTTATTGGGGAAGTGCAAATTAAAACAAATTAGCATTCTATACCAGTCAGACTTTAAAATAGTAGTTTGCTGGTGAGGAAACTGTTGATTTGGAGTATTAATAGTTGACTAACCACTTCAGGCAACCATTTTGTAATACTTAGTTGACTTGATAACATCTGATTTAACCATTGTTCTTCTAGATACATACTTTAGGGGAATAGTCATGTGCATAAACAATTATCCAAAGGAGACTTTTTACATTGTTGTTTATAAAGAGAAAAATTGGAAACAACTCATATGTGCATGAGAATGGGTACATAGCTAAGTCAGTTAAATACTGTGCAGTCTTGAAAATGAATGAACTAAATGTACATGTGTGAGTATGGATTCACTTCAAAGCCATTGATGAAGATTATAAAGTGTATAGAGTTTGAAACTCTGCAAAATAATACAAGTAGTACATTTCTTCAGAAATGTATGAGAATGATAAACATCACATTTGAAATAGTGGTTACCTCTGAGGAGTGGACGGGAGATGGAATCGCAGAGGGATGCTCTCAGTAGGTTTCAGCTGTATGCTACTAGTTTAGGGAAAAAACCCTGCATCAGATATGGAGAATGTTAGTGTTGATCAGCTAGATGGGCAGTCAGAATAATAGATAATACATTCCCCCCCCACACCATTTTTCTGAACAATTGAAATATTATTTTTTGGGAGGCCAGAGAAGACATTGCCGTGACATGAAGCAAGGGTAATCTATCTGGTAAGAAGTACTCCTAGTGAAGTGTAGACTTTTAAAACGTTGAAAGGCAAGCGCTGGGAGTATAATAAGTCTGCAGCTGGAATGTCACACCACTACATCACCAGAACCAGCGCTAAGGGGGTTGATAAGGGTAAAGAAGGATTCCACAGCCAGAAAGCAAAAATGAAAACACTCAAACTTCCTTTGGTCCTGTTCAACTCTATTACCTGTCCTTATTTGAGCAAGAGCCAGTCTTAGCATGGGGTTGGATTTGGTTCTACAGGTGAGTAAAATAATTAGGCAAAATCAGATTAATTCACCTTGAAGACAAAACTTAGAGCTGATGCATGGACAAGTCATAAGCCCATGTTGACCTACAGATTTTCTAAAATCAAATGGTGCTGTTCTATTTCACTGCCAGACTTGTATGGTTAATGCTAATCTTCTGAGCTCCCCTGAGCTCAGAGCACCCTGTTAGTGCTGCTTGGAGTGGTATTCTTCTCCAGCACGTTAGCTGTATACCTGGTCTACAAGAAGGCAACAGAAATCAGAGTCTGAAGTGGTGTTGCAAGGACACAAAGCCCTGTGGTTTCCTTCCCCAGAATCCACAACTTTGCAGCTAGTGACTAGTCACAGATTTCAGCAACATCATGACCCCATCCCACGACCCCAGATACATCAAGAAGTATCTGAAATTCTTCCCTATCACCGCAGTCCTCAACCTTAAAGGCTTCCCTTTCCCAGCTTCCACTCTTTGGAGATGCACCCTGAGTACTGGTTGTCTCTTTCCCACTGGGCACGGTAGGACCCATCACTTTATAGATCTGCCCGGTTCCCACAGGCCCCGTTGATTTAGATCTTTAATTTCTTTCAGTCATGTTTTGAAGGTTTCAGTGTAAAATTCTTTAATTTCTTTCATTAAGCTGATTTCTAAGTGATTTATTCTTTTTGATATTTTGAATGGGATTGCTTATTTTCATTTTTGGATTGTCCACTGCTAGCATGTAGAAATACAATTGAGTTTTATATATTGGTCTTATATCCTTCAACCTTGCTAAACTCATTTATTAGTTTTCATAGTTATTTTGTAGATTTAGTTTTTTTCCCTTCAGTCATATCATCTGCAAATAGAGATGGTTTTTTCTTTCTTTCTTTCCAGTCTATGTTTGCCTTTTTTGTGCTGTGTAGAGCCTACAGTGTGATGGACACTAGGAGTAGTAAGAATGAACATCTTGCTTGTAGCTCCTAGAATATTTAGGGGAGTGTCTTCAGCCTTCCACATTAAGTGTGGTATTAGCTAGGTTTTTGTAGACTTCCTTATCAATTTAAAAAAGTTCCCTTCTACTTCTCCTTTGTTGGAGTTTAGTCGTAAGTCTGTTTTTTTGTCAAATGCTTTATCTGTGGCCATTAAGATGATCATGTGGCTTTTCTTACATATTAGTATGTAGTATGGTGTATTGCAATAGTTGATTTTCAGGTTGGAACTGACCTACCTTGCATTTGGGGGATAAATTTTGCATAGACATGGTGTACAATCCTATTTATATGTTGGTGAATTTGGTCTGGGATTTTTGTGTCTATGCTTATAAGAAATACTGTTCTGTAGGGGGTGCTTTTTGTTCAGTTTTGTTTTTATGATGTCTTCGACTTTACTCTTCAGTAATACTGGCCTCATAGGATGAGTTGGGACGTGGTCTTTCCTATATTTGGACAGTGTTCTTAAAGGATTTTTTCTGTTTTTTTAAACATTTTATGCAGTTCATATGTGAAGCCATCTGAGCCTGTACTTTTCTTTGTGGGAAGATTTTAAAATTACTAAATCTACTTTTTTTTTTACTTCTAGATCTGTACAGATTTTCTCCTTCTTCTAGAGTCAGTTGTGATAATTTATATTTTCCTGGAATTTCTCTGTTTCATCTGAGTTGCCTAATTTGTTGGCAGCGTTGTTCATAATACCTTGTACTTCCTTTGTGGTCCTTTGTATTTCTGCCAGGTAGATAATGATGCCCACTCTTTCATTTCTGATATTACTTATTTGTGTTCCCTTTCTTCTTTTTTTTGGTTAGTCTAGTTAAAGGTTTATCAGTTTTGTTGATCTGTTTGAAGAACCAACTTTTGGTTTCATTGCTTTTTCTTGCTTGTTCTTGTTTTTGCTGTTGCATTGATTTCTGCTCAGATCTTTATTATTTACTACCTTGTGCTTGCCTTGCACTTAATTTTCTCTTCTCTTCTTGTTTCCCAAGGTGGAAATCTTAGATTATTGATTTTTTTTTAACTTTATTAACTTCTTTTCTGAGTAGGTGTTTAAAGCTATAAAATTTCCTCTAAGCTGTATCCCATAAGTTTTTATATGCTTCCCATTTTCTTTCAATTCCAAATACTTTGATTTCCCTATACTTTAATCTTTGACCCATTTTTAGAAGTGTATTGTTTGATGTCTAGTTTTGGAAAATTTCCAAAATTGCTGATTTGTAATTTAATCCCTTGTGATCCATGAACAAGATTTTTCAGTCTTTAGCTTTCAGAAGTTTGACTATTATGTGTCTTAGGTAAAGATGTCTGTCTTGACTCCTCTCAAATTTATTAAAACTTGTTATGTGGCCTTAAACATGGTCTGTTGTGGTAAATATTTTGTGTGTACTTGGAAAGAGTATGTATCCTTTTGTCCCTAGATGGAGATTCCTGTAAATGTCAGACAGCGCTGATTGATAGCTTTCAAGTTTTCTAGATCATTGCTGAATTTCTGTTTCATTCCATCAGTTATTGGTAGTTGGATATTAAAATCTCTAACTGTAAATGTAGAATTGTCTATTTCTCCTTTCATTTATATCCATTTTTGCTTCATATGTTTCAAGACTCAGATACACACATACATTCATAGTTGTTATACCTTCCTGAAATATTGATCCTTTTGTCATTACAAAGTGTTCCTCTTAGTCTCCAGTAATATTTCTCAACTAAAAGTCTGTTTTGTCTAATATGAATATGGTCACTCTCCTATGGTTACTTTAGGCATGGTATATTTTTTTCTACCCTTTTACTTGTAAGCTCTTTTTTTCTTTGAATCTAAAATGGATCTCTTATAGATAGTAAAGAGTTACTTTTTTTTTTTAAGTTACTTTTTTTTTTTTAAGAGTTAACTTTTTTTAAAAAAATCTGGTCTGACAACCTCTGCTTTCTGTTGGGAGTGTCTAATTCTTTCATATTTCATGTAATTATTTATTTGGCTAGATTTAGTTTATCAATCTGCTAGTTGTTTTCTATTTATTTCATTGTTTTATTTCTCCTTTTCTGTTTTACTTTTATGTTAAATGCTTTTTTGCCCATACTGTATTAATCTCTGTGATCTTTAAAACTATGTCTTTGGATTATTTTCTTGATGATTATTCTAAGGATTATAATATATATTTTAACTTATCACAAACCACTTCGTTTAATACGACCTAAATTCCAATCAACATATCACACCTGTACTCCGGTATATCTCCATTTCCCCCCCTTCCTTTGTGTTGTTATAGTCACATGTATTGTATCTAATTTGTTAGGTGGGGATAGTGCTATAATTTTTGCTTTATACAATCATCTTTCATTTAAAGAAATTGAGTAGAAAAAAAACAATTTTTAACCAGTCTTTTATATTTACGCACATATTTACTATTTTCAATGCTCTTTCTTTCTTTTCCTGGTTTTGCATTTCTGTCTGGGGTCTTCTTCTTTAACCTGTAAGACTTTCTGTAGTATTTTTTTCAGGCAGTTCTGACAGCAATGGATTTTCTCAGTATCATTTATTTGGGAATCCCTTTATTTTGCCTTCGTTTTTGGAAGATAATTTAGCTGGATATAGAATTCTTGGTTTCCTTATGGTGCGTTGAATGTGCCATTCCCCTGTTTTCTGCTTTCCATTGTTTCTAATGAAAAGCTAACCATTAATTGTATTATTATTCCCTTCACATGTTAACTTTTCTTTTTTGTCTTTAGCTTCCATTGATATATCTCTAAAGAGCTCCTTAATTGATATTAATTGGGCTTTGTTGAGCTTGAAACTGTAAATAGTTGCTTTTCATGATATTTGGAATGTTTTCAACTATTATTTTAAAAATATTTTTGTGCACCATCCCTCTCTGTGTCTTTTTCTTTCAGTCTTTTTTTCTCTTTCTTCAGTTTGGATAAAGTCTGTTTGATCTCTCATTCTTTTCCCATCTCAAATTTGCTAGTGAATTTTTCATTTCAGTTGTTTTTTTCAACTCTAGAATTTTGTTTTATTTGATAGTCTATTTCCCTGTTATTTCCTGTTTGAGTCATTTTCATCATGTTTTCTTTCAGTTCTTTAAACATGGTTGTTTTTTTTTTTTTTCCAACTTTTTAAATGTATTTTAATCAACTTGAAGTATGTATCTGCTAAATCCAAATTATGGGTAAACTGAGAGACAGTTTCCATTGGCAGTTTTTACCTGAGTGTGACTCATGCTTTCCTGGTGTTTTATACTTGTTTCAGGGTTTTAATTTTTTTCTGGGAATTTTTTGTCATTTTGGTTTTGGGTGTGTGTGTGTGTGTGTGTGTGTGTGTGTGTGTGTGTTTTAAGCCAGTTGCCTGGATGTAATCTGAGCAATCTTGTCAACTCAACATTGTGTGGCCACTGATTCCTCTGCTCAGCTGTCTCCATCCCAGTTCTTATCTTTATTTTTTGGCCAGACTTTCTAGGGGTCAGTCCTCTGTCTGCATAGTTTATCTGTGAGCCAAGTTTTGGTCCAGACACTTCGAGCCCATGAGGCTTCCACCCTCTGCGTTAGATTTATGATTGGTTTGGGTGTTACATTCCCAGTTCAGACAGCTTTTGGGGCTGCCCTAGGTTTGTGTCTGTGCGAGTTCTCGCGAGTGTCCACTGTATGCAGGGCGTGTGGAGCACTCATCAGAATCCTCAGTGGATGGACAAGGGTGAAGGGAGTGATAAGGGCTCTCCTTTAAGGGCCTGTGGAGGATC
>CM053608.1:107611824-107647162 GCA_028646535.1 Procyon lotor
AAAAAAAAAAAAAAAAAAAAAAGAATCCTCAGTGGAGCCAACTCATTTCCAGAATCTATCTCCCTTTAAATTTCTAGCAGTTCCTCCATTCTGCCATCATAGCTAGGACCCCAGCCTCTGGCAAGGAGAGGTGCAGCCTTTTCCTGGCATGGGTTTTCTGCCCTTTGTGTCAAGTCAGGCCAGCCCCCTTGACAGCCCCGCTGCCAGCTTTCAGGGCCAGCCCCACAGCGGCAGAACTACCGTGCTGTCCAAGCTGTGGCGGGGAGCAGCCCCATGCAGAAGGCCACTGACTTCCACTCTTGGGACCCAGAGTTCAGCAGGTCTTCATGGGTATATGCTCCTCCATCAAAGTTGTGTGCTTTTGTTGGATTCCCAGAGGCCCGAAACGGATTTTGACAACTATCAAGTTTTATAGTTCTTTCTGTGGAAAGAATTTGTCAACCTTTTCTTTGCTCCAGAGTGGGAAGTCCCACTCTTTCAGGTCTAATTTGATCCAATAAGATCAGTGGATGTAATCAGTTGACTCCTCTTTAAAATACTTGGCTCCTGGGAACCACTTTGTTGGTTCTCTTCCAACACCCCTCCTTTATTCTTTCTTGGTAATCTCTGCTGGAGTCTCTTGTTCTGTCTTCCAGATATGAGTGTCTCGGGGCCCACTCCTCAAACTCCTTCCCTTTCTTTTTTTATCCATCTTTATCTTTACTCCCTTCCCGATCAGATTTAATGACTTTTAATGCCTACAAATTCCAGATTTCTTAGTGTGCATTCCAAATATCTAAGTCAAGTGGCCTGTTCCTCCTCTCCTCTGAACATCTTTAAGGGAACTCTTCTGTCTTCTCACATCCCAATAAATGTCAGCTCCACCTTTTCGTTTACTCAGGCCAGAGATCTCAGTAAGCCTCCACTTGTCGTGTTCTTTCATATCTTGCATTCAGTCCTTGAGGAAATCTTACTAGCACGCCTTTAAAATGGACTCCAAGCGCAGCTCCTTCTCAGCAGCTGTACCGTATCACCACTCTACTCCCTGGGACACCTTCTCTCCTTGGGGTTAGCACAGTAGCCTATCGGTCGTTCTTCCTGACTCCACAGAGTTGCTGGAGTCCTGATTCTGAAATGTAAAACAGGTACCATTCTTCTGCCCAAAACCTTTCCATGGCCTCCATCTTACTGAGAGCAAACCCCAAAGAGAATTGCTCTGAGGCACGAAGCAGTCCCTTCCCCACCCTCCACTCCCAACTATAGCCTTCCTGACCTCGTCTTCATTCGTCCCTTGTTAACTCGAAGAACAGCCTTCTTGCTGTTTGTCACTCTGCAGTGGTTCCCCTCCTCCTGAGCAACCTCTCTGCCATTGCCCTGTCCTCTTCCTGTGGTTTTCTCTTCTTAGCACTTATGTATATGTAATAAATTCCATATCTATTTATTTAGTCTGACTTTTTAAATTGAATGCAAGATAATGGAATTACTGTTTTTGTTTCCTCCTCTATCCTCAGCAAAAGAAACAGTGTGATGGAGGGTCTCCCTGTGTATTGGTGGCGTGGATGGGATTGACTGACAGTGGAACTTAGAATCCATCTGGTTCAGGGGCCTCCAGCCAGATTGTCAGGCCCTCGAGATCAGAATCTCTTATTTGGCAGATCTCAAAGCTCTTTTGTCCCAACTTAGAATCTGCAAATAATGACTACGACTTCCATGATAGTTTGTAGCTTGTGTAAAAATTACATTTGGCCATGTTGCTTCTGCCCTTAAATGGTGTTACCTAGATGGGCTTTTGGAGGAAATATGAAGGGGTACTTTCTCATAAAAAGTACTCGATACCCCCGCCTGGGTCACACTGTCTCTAACGTTCCTGCTAACGGAAGAAAACAAAGTTCCCGTTACCTTCCCGCCCTGACCCCGAATGCCTCACTGGCATCATGACAGCTGCTGCCAGAAGTGGAGTTGGAACTTGACGGCCATAACAGCACCTGCGATCTCTGTGCAGGAGCTCAGATTTGCAGTTTGGGCCAAAGCGATTATATTCTGCTTCCTAAATGCTTTATTTGTTTTTCATTGGTCTGAGTATGTGTGTGCAAGAGTATTCGTGTGTAGTTTTAATAGTCTTTCGTGGGCTATAGAACAGTTTTGCTGCATTTCATCCCAGAGTGGGTTTTATTCTTCTGGTGGATGTACTCATTCCTATTAGCAGAGGACTTAGGAGGTTTTTAACACAAAAGTACGCTTTTGATGAGTCAGCTTGTAATTTAGGAGAAGAGTTTCATCCAACTGCATCTGTGACCTCTGTCACAGTTGTTCTGTGTGCCTGGTATATCCCAAACGTATTTAACTTAATTTTGGCATGCCTTGGCATTTAAGTTTGGCTTTTTTGGTAGAACATTTAAGGTGTAAAAGTGTACACTTTGGCAAGGTTTTTATAATTTAAATTATCTGGAGGCTTGCCTCTAGCATGTAGTTTCTAACTTTGCTGTTTTGTTATGAAAATAAGACCAGACTCCCAACCTCAGAAATCTTGGTTTATCTATTTTCAGTCCCTGAACAGTTTCATCTTTGTCTCTATTCATTTAATAAAGCCAGACAGTAAAGCATAGCAGCAAACATTCTGATTCAGAACAGAAATTTCTTTATTATTTCTTCAAGCTCCCTCTTTAGCATTTTTGGTTTGTGTTGTCAGTGAAAACAACAAATGCTTTATTCTATTTTGAGGTATCTGAAGAATAATACAGTTGTTATGAATATGTCTTCATAGTTTTTCAGTTGTAGCAGCTGTGCAGGAGAAGTTCAGATTCACCCTTGTTTATACAATACACACATATAGATTTGATTCAATTTGTGATTTGTTTGTCAAGGATGCAAGAAGCAAGTGGTTTTATTTGTACCAGATACCATCCTACTCTTATTCAGAACAAAACACCAGAAATGTGACTTATTTCTGGTGACTTATTGGTAAGATTTCCAAATGGCTTAACCTTTAAAAAAAAAAAAAAAAACTTAATCCATTTTTACTTGTGTAAGTCACATAAGAAAAAATGGATAGATATGGTGAGTGCCCAGTAAAAGGAATCCCTTTACTCTGTATGCAGGTAGAATTCTGAATCTCATGTTGAGGAAGAGAATAGTATATATGGTCTCCACACACCTTCACATATATATATACACACATACATACACATATTCATATACACACATAAATATGTATACCCACACACACATATATACACATACATACATGCACACACACGCACTGAGAGGCATTACATTGCTTGAGAATCTGGTGGTCTTATGGGAGGGGGAAAATATAGATGGTGATGATACTCATCTGTGCATTTTTCATGGGGCAGGTGAAAATCCACATTTGCTAATAACCTGAATCATGCATTTCTCCTTTGTTTTTGCTCAGAAAATTAACTTACCATTTAACCCTTTGGAAACATGGCCACTAAAAATTCCTATACCTTAATTCTACCAACCTACCTCAAGAATAAATTGATGAAGACCTCCTAACACAGGATTCGACCAATCATTATTGAAAGAACTCAGATTCAGTGTGCCTGCAGGTGCCCACCTTCCCGTGAGCAGGCTCTGAGAGCCTGGGGGAAGCCAGTGAGTAGGCACCTTCCCCAGGGGTGCGGTCACAGACTCCGCAGCCTGCAGGTGCACCTCATCTGCTCCCCTGTGTGTGCCCGCAAGCGTCTGGGAACATCTCTTTGAGTTATTTCCTTGAGTTACTAACTTCTCACGTACAGAGTAAGATTGTTTTAAACCCTTCTTGGTGTTGATTGTTCAGTTGCCCTCCACGAAATAATGCACGTACCCCCTCAGCAGTTCAGAAAGTAGCTTCTTCACACCCGCGTGAGCCTGACAGGCAAAGTGACGTCCTACTTCAGGGAGGTTAAACGTCATCCTAGGCTTATTGCTGTTTGTATCTTCTTACCCAAATTGCTTGCTCACAGTTCTGCACCTGCTCTGTCACAGTGCTGACCTTACTGATCGGAAAGGGCTTTTCCTGCAATAAGATTAATAGCCTCGTCATCTGTACTTCTCATAGCTTGTCAGTTTTGTTTGATGATTGTTCTTTTTATATCTATCAATCCATCTAGTCATGTGTTTTCAGAGCTTCTGTTCAGACCCGCCGCTGCCGGCCTTGGGCTTGGGCTGGGCAGGGCCTCCCCGCACACCTGGGCTGTGGGGACTAGCAGGCTCCACGCAGGGTGGGCGGCTCTGCCTGTGAGCAGGACGGGGGTCTCTGAAAGCCAGCAGCAGTTTCGGATGTTATCTGCCAGAAGCATCTCTTCACTCCCTGATGCATCCCAGGCTGAGAGCTGCCTAGGTTTCCTCCTATGAAGTTTGTTCAATGAGGTATGACCCCGATACAGTCAAGGCATAAATGTGCAGCTGGATGTGTTTGAGCAGACGTGTATGCCTGTGTCACTACTGTCTTGCTAGAGCTTCCTTGTGTCCCAGGCCCCTCCTCCCACCCTTGCTTAGCACCCCACCGTGGCCCCCGCCCCACCCAGACAGCCACGGGTCCACAGGTTGGTTTTGCTGTTTCTGGGAATCCTAGAGAGCAGATGCCATTTGTGGCATGACCATTTTGGGACTCAGACACATTGTTGCACGAATCAGTAGTAGTGCTCTTTTACTGGGAGCGGCAGTCTGTGGTGTGACTCTGCTTGATCTGGTGAATCCACTTTCCTATTGGTGGGTCCCGGGGCTGAGGCCCTTTTCTGGCTGTGACGATGCGCTGCTGTGGACATTCTCGTGTAAGGCCTTTTGTGGGCCTGTGTTCTGGTTTCTCTTGGGTGAATACCCAGGGAGAGAACTGCTGAGATAGGAACCACCAGTTTTCCAGAGTGGTTGTGACATGTCCCACACTCAGCAGCAGAGTGTGGGTGTCCCCGGGCTTCTGCTTCCTCATCACCATTTACTCTCGTTTTAATTTTAGCTACTCGAGTCAGCCTTGAATGTAGATAACGGAAGCCTTCCAACTTTGTGTTTCTCTTCCGAGATTGTTCTGGCTATTCTAAGTGTGACATTTTAGAGTCCGCTTTTCAATTTCTATTAAAAAAAAAAAAAAGCTTTGGGAATGGTTTTTATTGGGATTGTGTTGCATCTCCATCAATTTTGGAAAAATTGACAACTAAATAATATTGAATCTGCCAAATTATGAACATGACATGTCTCTCAGTTTATAGGTATTTAATTTCTCAATTTTCTAACCATTTACTACTATTATTTAAAAATTTAATTCTGTGACTGTATTATTTTTTTTTAAGATTTTATTTATTTATTTGACACAGAGAGAGATCACAAGTAGGCAGAGAGGCAGGCAGAGAGAGAGGGGGGAGCAGGCTCCCTGCTGAGCAGAGAGCCCGATGCAGGGCTCGATCCCAGGACCCTGAGATCATGACCTGAGCCGAAGGCAGAGTCTTTAACCCACTGAACCACCCAGGCACCCCTTGTGACTTTATTAAATTCATGTAGTCGTCTGTAGATTCCTTTATTTCTGAGTTTTTAAAATCAAGAATAAACATTGCCTTTCCTCACCGTTTTTTAATTAGGAAAAATTTTAAACATCTAAGTTGAATGAATTTTACAGTGAGCATTCATATGCCCAGTACACGTTCTTCCATGAACATTCTATTTTTCAGCCCAATCTCCATCCATCATCTCATTTGTTGACATGTTTTAAAGTAAACGCTGACTTCAGGGCACTTCCCCATAAAAAACTTCATTAGCATGCATTTCATTAACTAGAATCGGAATTGTTTATAGCTTTTTTCTTTTGATATAAAATTTTCTAACAATGTGATACACAGGTCTTAGATACGATACCAGTTGCCGAGTTTAACAAAGGCACATATATACATGTGCACTGCAGAAGTGTTTATCAGGCTAGAAAGCTGTGACCCCAGGAAGGTCACCGATGCCCCCTCCCAGTCAGTTCCCTACCAACCTTTTATTTTTTTGCTTAACAGGGGTGTAGAGTTTTTTGGCTTGTTCAAGAATTTCCATTTAAATTGAATTATGCAAAAAGTAATATTTTGAGTAAGATTTTCTCATTCGGCATGTTTCTAAGGCTCAGCCATGTTCTTGCATGTATCACTAGTTAATTGCTTTCTGTTGTTAGATTTTGTCTGTACTTACTACCCTGTGTCTAGTCACTTGTTGGAACTTCGGGCTATCTCTGGTTTGGGGCCATTATGAACAGAGCTGCTATAAATAGCTTTGAACCAATATTTTTGTAGACTTTTCATTCCTTTTGAGTAAGCAATTAGGATTAGAATTACTTACTAGATCATAGGGTAGATATTTGTTTAGTTTATAAAATGCTGTTGGACCTTTTACCAAAATGGCTGTACCTTCTTAAAATCCTCTCAACAATGGGTGAATATCTCAGTTGCTCATCATTGGTGTGTTTTCGTGTTAGCCATTTTAATGGATGCATAGTAGTATGTCATTGTATTTTTTTGATTTGTATTTTCCTCAGGAACAATGATATTCATCACTTTTCAATGTGTTTATTGGCCATTTGCGTGTCTTCTTTTGGGAATGCGTGCCCAAATCTTTGCCCATTTCTTAATTCTATTTTGCCATTATTGAATGCTAGGAATTCTTTATTTGACATAGGGAATAATCCTTGAAGATATCTTTAATGGATACTATATCCCAATATATGGCTTTTTTTATACATTTTGTCAGTATTGTGTTTTGATGAAGTCTGGTTTATCAGTTTTCTTTCTTCCATGTTAGTGCTTTTTTTGTCACCTAAGGAAGCTTTGCCTTTTCCCAAGTTGCAAAGTTGACATCGTATAGCTTTTATAATTAAGCCTATAATACATCTTGAATCAATTTCTGTGTATGAAAGTCATGATAAGGATTGTGATTCACTTTTTTTGTATTTAATCTATAGATAGCCAGTATCCCAGCGCTGATTACTGAAAAGACTCATCCAAATGGGTTGCTTTGGAAGCCTTTCTCTCCAAAATAAATGAACGAGTCATATGGCTGTGACCTGTCACTGAGAGTCTCCTTTGGGCTCCCGCGCCATCTCCTGTTTCATTGATCTCTCTGTAGACCCTGGGTCCAGGGCCATACTGTTCGAAATTTGTTGCTTTATGGTACTAGGTCTTGAAGTGATGCCATACGGCTACTTTTTTTCCCCCCAAGTTTTCCTAGGGTTTCTTTTCGGGTTTGTTGCCTTTCCATGTGAATGTTAAAATATTTTTGGCAGTTTACACACACAAGTTTTTTTGTTTGTTTGTTTGTTTTTTAAGATTTTATTTATTTGACGGAGAGAAACACAGTTGGAGAGGGAACACAAGCAGAGGGAATGGTAGCAGGAGAAGCAGGCTCCCTGCTGAGCAAAGAGCCCGATGTGGGGCTCGATCCCAGGACTCTGGGATCATGACCTGAGCCGAAGGCAGACGCTTAACGACTGAGCCACCCAGGTGCCCCCACACACAAGTTTGCTGGGATCATTATTGGGATTGTCCAAATCTGTAGGTGCATTTGAGAAGATTTATTGTTTAACAATATTTGTTTTAACTCATGGACATTTTTTTTCTTTTAGTTTTTTCGAGACAGAATTGACATACAGCAGTGTGTAAGTTTAAAGTGCTCAGGATAATGACCTTACATACTTTGTGAAACGATTACCACAGTAAGTTAACAGCCATCATCTCATGTAGATGCAAAAAAGGAGGAAAAAATTCTTTTCACTGTGGTGAGAACTTTTAGGATCTACTCTCTTAGCAACTGTCAAATATACCGTACAGCCGTGTTAACTATAGTCATGTTGTACATTAATTCACGAGTCCTTCTTTATCTTACCCCTTTTGACCACCCTCATCCAGTTCTTGCCCTTCTCTTACCCCCTGCTTTGAACATCATTTAAGGATGTCTCTGTAGAGGACAGCAGTCGTTTCTCCTACTAGGGGTTGGGACAGGCACGCTCACTGACGGTCCTAAAAAATTCAGCTTCCTGGGCTCAGTGTCCTCTCCTGTACCATAATCTGTCGTACGGCCCTCGTGTGTCCTCATGAGGGAACTGGGGCTCTGGGAATTGCAAAAGCTGCTGCAGGTGCTCTGTTCCAGTTGCTGTGAGAAGCCAGAGTCCTGTTGCCTGTGACTCCGGGTCTCTTGCCTTCTGCCACATCCACGAAACTGGCAGGCTCTCTCATTCGTTTGCAAACAGTGTAAAATCACAGGCCGGTCACAGTTCTTAACCGTTTGGGTTCTGATGACAGCAAGCGGACAAGGCTATGGCTCATCGAAGGGGAGAAGGAAGGCCTCCTGGGTCAACTAAGGAGATTCGAGGAAGATCCAGGAAGATCAGTAGCTTGAGGTGTTGACCAGATCCTCAATCCAGTATATGTGGCCGTCTCCTTTATTGTGTGACAATGAGGAGGAAGTGGGCAGTGCTCACACACTGACTCCTGACCGCGTGGTCATGTTTGAACATGGTCGCCAAACACCGCTCTGGTTATGTATGGTGCATCCTCCCGGGCGGGAGAACATTCTCCTCTCTTGGGTGGGTAGGTGGTCCTGGCCCTTCTCAAACAGCTAAAGGAGGGAAAGTCACAACCACAATGGGCAGAAAGCAGACATATTGTTAGGACTTTGGCTGGTTCCCTTGAGAGATGAGGGGTTGGGACTTGTTAAAGCAGAAAGGGCCGGGCAGCCTTGCTCCTCTGTTTCTCCAACACTGTGTCATGCCAGCCTCAGGGCCACTGAGACATGACAATAAAAGGCTCAGTTGTTTTTTATATTTTTTTTTTTTTGCAGTGGGTCCTGGCTGCCAGGAGGGAGGTTTGGCCCTCTCTGAGAGATATCCCAGAGACAAATGTGTTGTCTGATGCACTGACTAGTGTTCGTCGGGCTTTTGCTGCCCCAGATTGGATTTCTAATGCTGATGAAGGTGACGCACTAGAGAATGAGAAACCCTAAGAGTGTGAGACAAATTGTTGCCATTAGCCCACTGCCTGGAAAATTCTCCCCTGGCCTTTCTGCTAAAACCATGTGAGGTTTTAGGACAGTGGAGCATCGAATACCCATAGTTTAGTCACATGCTGTGAAGTTGCTGCTGAGCACGTCAGGCCTGAATCAACCAAAATGTGCAAACCCTATGTCCCCAGCCGGATGAGGCTGCTGAAATCAGTGAGGTCAGTAATGGCCTTGCCACCTGATAAAGGGCTTCATTACAGACTGAAAACACTGGAAGTGTGGTTGAGCTAGGAGCAGCCACCGTGCCACTTGAATGGAAGGTGAATGTGCTTATTCACTGGTGCAGCACCTGACCCTCTCTCCACCTCTACATTGACACCAGGTGCTTTAGGGGAAAATGTTTAGGGGTCTGGCTGAGCCCTCCTTGTCCCCAAAGGGGACTGCAGGCCATACACACCCATCCTGGTATTCTAGGGAACTTTGGACAGGGGAGGAGCTCAAGCACAGTCATGACTCTTGGGTAAGGCCACCCAAGTCCAGTCTTGGTCCAGACCATCCTGTCCAGTCTTGCAGGAGTACGTGGTATCTGAATCAACTGATAGGCTTTGGCAGAGCTTTGTGCAGTGAGGAAGGAAGTTAATGTGACCTCTCCTGGGTATTGAGCTCATTGGGTCAATTCAGTGTAGTGTTGCTTTATATCCGAATGTGTGGTAGGAAATGATGTGTTGTTATGCACTTTGGACTGTCCTGTCCTATAAGGTTCAAGGAGGACTCTCCCAATCAGCAAGAGCTGTGTGTAGTTTATAGTACATCTTTGGGGGTCATGTAAGCTCCTCCACAGTGTGCCAGTAGTCAGTGGGTTAGGATTTAAATGGAGTACCCCTGCCCTCTGAAATCACAGCTTTCACTCTCTAGGTGGTGTCCTGTTGGTAGGCATATCCGAAGCCTTGGTCTCCAAAGCCCTGTCTGTGGTCTCATCACCAGGAAGAGTGGCTGATTCACCACCAACAAAACTGAGAGGTCTACTTGCTATGTAAAGGTTTTTAGGACTCTGGGCAGACTCGTGGACTGGAACCCTGTAATACTCAACAATAATTTTTCTCTCCTTAGCCCCCATGTGAAAAAGGAAGTCCAGCACTTTATTGGACTTTGGCTGTTGGAGACAGCGTGTGCCTCACTTGGGCATTACTCTCCTTGGGCCTTTATGTAGGCCAACTTGCAAATAAGCATCCTTGGAGGCCAAGTCTAGCAGGTTGTGTTGGAAACTGTCCAGAGGTCTGCAGCTGTCTTGGCTGCAGGCACACCCCTTTTGAAAAGCAGCTAGCTATTATTAGCTTGTTCTTACCTTGCTACCAGGCTCTTGTCGTAATTGAATGCCTGTCCCATGGAGGTCTTGTGACTCTCAGGCCCAGTACTCTCATTTGAGGTGGTGAATTTGGAATCACTGACTAATCCAAGGGGATGGGCCCAACAGGCCTCAGTTGTTAAGTGGAAATGCCACGCTGAAGAACTAGATGCCTGGTCCCAGTGGCATGTTAGCTTCATGTTAAAAGTGGGAGGAATCTGTATCCCCCACTCCTTTACCCTAAGCTCAGCCTCTGGCTTAGCGGGACCCTTGATTCACAGAGTCCCCTGAGATCCCAGGCCTGGTTCACTAATGGTTCGGTTGGGCTGAAAGCCAGTGGTCAGGTCCTGCTGCTGCACTCCACTGTCCTCACCTAGATGGGGAGCAGTCGCTTGCTCGTCAGACGTGCACTGCTCCACGCTCGGCTTGGTACTTCCCTCTGTGAGCCCTGTGAGATTGGCCCGGGCTCCTAGGCCGTGGCCTAGCCTTCAGTCTGCCACTTGGAAAACTCGTGTAGATGCCCCTGGTAAGGGCCTGCTGTCTGATGAGACCAGCTGGAATCAGGCTGCTGGTTGAGCCTGCACCGTCCGGGCTGTCCTTGTACTGGATGTGACAACACAACCGCCATCACAGACTGGGCTCCAGTAAAGACTTTCATGTTTTTCGTGCACACATGACCAGGGTATGTCCAGGGTGTGATTCCTGCCAAAAGTTTCCCCAGTTTCCCTGACAAAGGAGCCATATCACGTGGGCCCTTGTCCCATCTGCCCCTCCACCCCCCCAGGCAGGCTGGCGACAGGAGGCCTTTGGGCCTTACCTACAGCACACGAGTGCCTCCCCACCACTCACACTTCCAGGTTACGGTGCTGCTGTTCTAGTCTGACCAGCCCACGCTGGCCATACCGTAGTGACCTCTGAAACTAACCCATGCCGTGTTTCCAAGCTTTCCAGACCACATGCAGCCTGGCAAGAATGCACCTTGTGTCTCTTAGTAACAGACTTCCAGTTAAGGTGTTCAGTGGGCCTTCCATGTTCCCTGCCACCCACCGATGGCATCACGGAGCACTGGAGTGGCCTTCTCAGAAACCCATGCAAGACGGTTTACAGCCCTGCCTCCTACATCTCATCCCCTCCTCTACACAGAGCAAAGCATCTGGCTCACTGAATGCAGCTTCCCCAGGAAAGGATCATTTCCTGTTAGCTGCTTCCTGGGTTAGGTAGGACAGAAGTTGTAAGACGTTTTCTGTACACCTATTCTGAAAATTCTGGATTCCATCCCGATCATTCCTAGATACCTTTTTTCCCATAACAGCAACTGCAGACTGCTTGGGGTGACAGCCCAGCCAGTGGGGACTCAGGGAATTTGAATTTAATTTCGCTCTAGTCACCTAAATTGTCCTGCTGGACTGATAGGGGGAGCCTAGATTATTAGGATAATGACCACTTAGTTTAGTTGTCTGCCCACTGAGTTCCCAGCAGGGCCCACGTTGGCCATGGTGGAAAGACATGATGGATCTTTGGAAGCTGCATAAAATGCCCTCGCTTCTCCAGCACCTGGCCCTTCCTTACAGAGGACTGGGGGCGGATAAGGTGTGATTGGCAAGCAGGTACTATAATGGGGAATGTGCAGTGTTGGAGGGAAGGCCTCAGTGCTCACACCTAGGGAGAGAGCACTTTACATCTCCGGAGGTACCAGAAAGGGAAGGACATTAAAGATCCTTGTCCCTCAGAACCACCCCTAGAGTCATCCTCAGTAATGGAAAGGCCTTGATGTGGTTCTCCCAAATTTTTGCAAGGGGCTTAGATGTGACTTTTGGATCTGCCTTCCCTGGCCAAAACATTCTGATGAGCGGTGCGTTCCTCGTAAGCAAGCACAGTGAGAAGTCTGTCGGAAGCCACGTGGAGCTTCTGCTCCACTAAACACCCGTTAACACCTTCAGATGTCAGCCCCCCTCCGTTCTTACAGCCTGCACCATCATTCCTTGAGGGCACATGGCTGGTTGACTAGACAGGCTGGATAGTTTGGACAGACTGTTCCCAGGCAGTCCCTCCAAAAACAAGGACAAGACCGTTACTTGAACTTAACCAGCTGGAAAGCTGTGTTGGAGGCACTTTGAACCTCTGCCCCGGTGATAGAAGGGCCATTTGGAGGAACCCAAGTCATGATAGACAACACTCTCCAGGATCAACATACGCACCACTGGGACTGTGCTTGTATGAAATCCAGAAACTAACATGTTTCTCTCCCACAAACAGGTGATCTACACCCTGAGTGTGGTCACTGAAGACCTTGACATGTTTAAGGAAAAACAGCCAATAGGTCATAGAGCCCTCTTAAGACAGTGGAGATCTCCAAAGTGAGGCTGCCCTTGATTACTCAGAGCAGGTTGCTGGAGGGATAATTGACTTACTGTGTATACAGCCTGCGGACGGTGAGCCCTACTATGAGAGCCATAGAAAGGGCAGTAGGAAATTTGTCCCTGCCTTTCTCTGAAGAGAGCAGTAAAAATGCCTTGGCTAGAAGATACTCAGTCAGACTCAACTCACTGCTCAGGGTTGTATAGATGCTGGAATTGCTCTGTTTTTCTTCCTTATGGGCCAAGACAGAGCCCATGCAATTACTAATGCATCCTGTTGTACCTGTATTAATGCCCCAGAGCAAGAGGAAAATCAATTCAGAAACTTAAGGAGAAAGCCATCTGGCCTTCTGAGATAGATCCTGATAGTTTATGGGATTTGTTCAGCCAGCTGGGTCCAGGACACTGGAGGCATGGTTAAAGACAGGACTGCGGGGTAGCTCATTCTAATGCCTGGAGTCCTGCAGATAGTAGTTTTAATTAAATGTTGTATGAGACAAATTGAATGGATTTGGTCCCAGGCTCTAATGGTTAGATTGATCACAGCAGCTGATGAAGTGCTATTCTCGGGAAAATTTGCCAGAAGCCAAGACAGTGTGAATACAAGGGGTGGATACTGTTGGGGGACAGTCCTCAAGGGATCTCTGTATCCATTTTCCTCTGCACTTCTGTATGTCTTGGGAACAGAGACTGTGCATTTGTCCTGGACTCTGTTCAACAATGTTGGTATAGCACACTGTCTTGGAGACAAAGATGGTGTCTCCCTTCAGACCTTAGGGAAGATTTGCTTACAGCTTTGGATGATCAAGATAGGCCAGGCATCCTAACCAGTCGCTGAAAGATTTTGGTTTCCTGAGCTGGGAGTTTCTTTTCTGTCTTGCCAGCTCACTGGGTGAGCAGTTGTGACCTGACCCTCTTTCTTTTGCCCTGTAGGAGCTCAGGCTCAGGTAACTGGTACAAGCAAAGGCTGATACCTTGACAATTGCTATCGCTTTCAGAAAGTTTTTCTTCCCTGATGAGTCTTGTCTTATGCCCGCATTCATGAAAATGCCGTAAGCTGGCTTGGTAGGTTGCAAATAGATAAAATTTCAGGTAAAAACTCTTCTTAGTTTTTGGAGGTCTGTTGCAAAAAAAAAAAAAAAAAAAAAATTCTTCCAGCTCTTGTTTCTCTGAAAATATCTTTATTTTATGGCTGCCTTTCTTTAGACGGCTTTTATAAGATATAATTCATGTACCAAACAGTTTGCCCCTTTAAACTGTACAGTTCAGTGGCTGTTGGTTTATACAGTGTTTCCTCCACCACCACAGTCAATTTTAGAACATTTTCATCACTTTAAAAAGAAACCCATATCCACTAGCTATCACCTACTTCTATCCCCAGCTCCATGGCCTTCTCTCTCCACCATTTCCCCCCACTCCAGCCCCAAGCAACCACCAATTTGTTTTCTGTCTCTATAAAATCACCTGTTGTGGACATTTCTTAGAAATGAAATCATATAAGTTTATGGTCTTTTGTGACGGGCTTCTTTTATATGGCATAATATTTTCAAGGTTCATCCATATTGTTGTATATGATAAGTACTCTGTTTCTTTTACAGCAGAATAATATTCCCTCCTGTAGGCATATATAAAATAGTTGGTTTATCCAGTCATCAGTTAATGGACTTTGGGTTGTTTGTGCCTTTTTACTATTAAAAATAATGCTGCTATAAACTTTTATATACAAATTTTGCTGGGGACAGAAGTTTTCTTTCTTGGGTAGATACCTAAAAGTGAAGTTGCTGGGTCATGTGGTAACTGTATATTTAACTTTTGGGGGACCTGACAGACTGTTTTTTACAAAATGGCTGCACCGTTGTATACCCCCAAACAGCATATAAGGCTTATTTCCTCTACATACTTGTCAACACTTACCTTTTTTACATAGTCATCCTAGTGGGTATGAAGTGGTATCTCCTGGTGGTTATGATACACATTTCCCTAGTGGCTAACGATGTTGCGCATCTCTTCATGTGCTTACTGGCCATTTGTATATATCTTCTTTGGAGAAACCTCTATTCAGATCCTTTGTCATTGTTAAACTGGCTTATCTTTTTATTAATGAGCTATAAAACTTTTAGTATTTTCAATAAAAGTCTCTTACTAGATATAATTTGCAAAAATTTTCTCCCATTCTGTGCATTGTCTTTTCATTTTCTTGGTGGGGTCTTTGAAGCACAGAAGTGTTTCATTTTTTATGTCCAATTTATTTTTTGTTGATTTCACTTATGGTGTCATATCTGAAAAACCATTGACTAAATCCAGGGGGCATAATGATTTACACGTATGTATTCTAACAGTTTAATAATTTTCTTTTTTTTTTTTCTTTTTTTTCCCCCAAATACTTTTATTTTTTCAGTGTTACAAGAGTAATTGTTCATGCACCACACCCAGTGCTCCATGCAATACGTGCCTTCCTCAATACCCACCACCAGACTCGCCTTACCCCCCAACCCCGCCCCTCCAAAACCCTCAGTTTGTTGCTCAGAGTCCACAGTCTCTCGTGGTTCGTCTCCCCCTCCGATTTCCCCCCATTCACCCTTCCCTTCCTTCTCACAATGCCCTCCATGTTTTTCCTTATGCTCCACACTTAAGTGAGACCATGAGGTAATTGACTCTCTCTGCTTGACTTATTTCACTCCGCATAATCTCTTCCAGTCCTGTCCATGTTGGGTATTCTTCCAGTCCACAAAAGTTGAGTATTCGTCCTTTCTGATGGAGGCATAATATTCCATTGTATATACAGTTTAATAATTTTACCTCTTACATGTAGATCTTGGATCCATTTGAGTTAGATTTTTATATGAGGTGAGTTAAGAGTCCAACTTGATCCTTTTGCATGTGGATATCTAGTTGTTCCAGCATTATTTGTCCAAGACAGTTCTTTCCCATCATTGAATGGTCTTGGCACACTTCTAGGAAACCATTCGACCATTATACAAAATCATTATACAAGAGTTTATTTCTGGGCTCTCTTTTCTATTCCATTGGTCTCTGTCTGTATGCCAGTTTCACGCTGTTTTTGATTACTGTAGATCTGTAGTAAGTTTTGACATCCAGAAATGTGAGTCTGACTTTGTTGTTCTTTTTCAAGATTGTCGTTCTTCCTTTTGAAGGGCTATTCTGAGTCCCTTGCAATTCCATATGGATTTTAGAATTAGCATGCCACTTTCTACAAAGAAGTCAGCTGGAATTTTAGTAGAGATTGCATTGAATCTTTAGGTCAATTTGGGAAATATAATAATAGTAATATTGTTATATATCCTGATCCATGAACATGTAATTTCTTTCCATTTAATTAGGTCTTTAATTTGTTTCAACAATTTTTCATAAATTGAATGTTTCTGTATAACAGACTTGTATCTTTTTTGTTAAATTTATTTCTAAGTATTTTTTCTTTTTGATGCTATTATAAATGGACCTGTTTTCTTAACTTCATATCTGGTTTGATCATTGCTCCTGTATACAGTGGATTCAGTACACCGTGTACAATTTATTTTTGTATATTGATTTTTGTATTCTGTGATCTTGCTAAACTCATTTGTTATTTCTAATAGTTTTTATTGGACTCCTTAACGTTACTCTATATAGATCATGTCATTTGCAAGTAGAGATAACTTCTTCCTTTTAAGTCTGGATGCTTTTTTATTTCTTGCTTAATTACCTGGCTAGAACTCTAGTACAGTGTCACGTAGAAGTGGCAAGAGCAGACATCCTTGTCTCGTTTCTGATCTTAGTGAGGAAAGCATTCAGTCTTCCACCATCATGTGTGATGTTAGCTACGTGGTTTTTGTTGATGCCTTTATCAGTTTAGGAAGCTTCTGCTATTTCTAGTTTCTTGAGGTCGTGAAGATGTATTAAATTTTCTCAAGTGCTTTTTCTGCATCTATTGAAATGAGATGTAAAAAAAAAATGAGATGTGATTTTTTTCCTCTTTATTGATGTATAGTAAATTACATTACTTGATATTCAGATGTTAAGTCAGCCTTGCATTTCTGGGATAAATCCTTCTTGACCATGATCTTTTCCTTACATATTGCTGGATTAAACTGCTAGTATTTTGCTGAGAATTTCTCTGTCTAAATTTAGAAAAGATACTGATCTCTAACTTTCTTATTATGTCTTGGATTTGTTATCAAGGTTATACTGGCCTCATAGAATGAGTTGTGAAGTGTTCTATCTTCTAATTATTGGAAGAGTTGGTCTTAATCTTTCCTTTAAAAATTTGGTAGAATTTGGGGTGCCTGGGTGACTCAGTGGTTTAAAGCCTCTGCTTGGGTCATGGTCTCAGGGTCCTGGGATGGAGCCCGCATCAGGCTCTCTGCTCAGCAGGGAGCCTGCTTCCCCACCTTTCTCTGCCTGCCTCTCTGCCTGCTTGTGATCTCTCTCTCTGTGCCAAATAAATAAATAAAATCTAAAAAAATATGTATATATTAAAAAAAAATTTTTTGGTAGAATTCACCAGAGTAGCAATCTGGTCCTGTGCTTTTTCTTTATGGGAAGTTTTTGTTTTGTTGTTGTTTTGTTGTTGTTTTTTTGTTTTACAAAGTCAGTCTTTTTGTTATAAATCTGTTCAGATTTTTTAAGTCAGTTTCAGGAGTTTCTGTCTTTCTTGGAATTGCTCATTTCATCTAAGTTAACCAAATCGTTGGCAGACAGTTGCTCATGGTATTATAATTATTTTTATTTCTGTACTATTGGTAGTTCCCTCTTTCATTCCTGATTGTAGTAATTTGAGTGTTCTCTTTTTTATTGATTAATATAACTAAAGTTTGGTCAGTTTTGTTGATCTTTTCAAGGAAACTTGGTTTTGTTGATTGTTTTTTTTAAATATTGCTTTTCTATTCTTTGTTCCATGAACTTTCTACTCTAATTCTCATTATTTTTTTCCTTTTGCATGCTTTAGGTTTAGTTTGCTCTTTTCCAGTGTCTTTTTTTTTTTTTTTTTTTTTTTTAAGATTTCATTTATTTGATTGTGGGAGGAAGAGCAGAGGGAGAGGGACAGGCAGACATCATGCTGAGCATGGAGCTCACACTGGGTCAGTCCCAAAAACCTGAGACCATGACCTGAGCTGAAATCAGGAGTCTGACACTTAACTGACTGAGCCACCCAGGCACCCCTTTCAGTGTCTTAAGGTGGATGGTTAGGCTGTTGATTTGAAATTTTTCTTCTTTTTCAGTGTAGGCAATTTACAACTATAAATTTCCTTTTCATCACTGTATGTTGTGTTTCTGTATTTATCTTTAGGGATTTTCTAATTTCCCTTGTGATTTCTTCTTTGTCCCACAGTGGTGAATTTCTCAGACTTTTCTGTTAATTTTCATTTTCACTCATTTCATTTATTAGCGATAAGACTTTCTATGACTTCAGGGCGCCTGGGTGGCTCAGGGTGCCTGGATGGCTCAATTGATCCCGGGGTCCCAGGATCAAGCCCCCCACATCAGCCTCCTGCTTGGCGGGAAGCCTGCTTCTTGCTCTCCCACTCCTCCTGTGTGTGTTCCCTCTCTCACTGTCTCTCTCTCTGTCAAATAAATAAAAGCTTTATATGACTTGAGTCCCTTCAAATTTATTGAGGCTCATGTTGTGGGCTGGCATATGGTATATGCTGGAGAATGTTCCATGTGTGCTTAAGAAGAATTATATTCTGCTGTTGTTGGATAGAGTATTCCTTGGGGATGAATGCTGGGTCTTGCTTGTATATGGTGGTGTCCTGGACTTCTGTTACCTTGTTGATCTAAGGTTTACTCTATCCATTACTGAATGTGGAAATTGAAGTCGCCAACTCTTACTTTTAAATTGTTAATTATTAAATTGTCGTTTCTCTTACTCTTTTGTCAGTTTTAGCTTCATGTATTTTGTTGGCTCTTATTAGATAGGCTTGTAAGAGTTATATATTTCTGTATGTTACAGACGCAGCAGCACAACTGTTTATGTGTTGTTTTATACAGTTGCTTTTTAAGTAAGAAGAATGCAGAAAAATACGCATTTTAAACTTTTAGAATTACATAATTATCTTTACCAGTCCTCTTTGGGTTTTTGTGTGTGAATTCTGGATTATCTGTTTACAGCCTGAAGACCTTCCTTGGGTATTTTTTGTAAAGCAGGTCTGCAGGCAACAAATTTTGCTTTTATTTATCTGAGGGTGCCTTTATTTTGTTTTCATTTTGGGCGAGGGAGTGGTTTGTAGATTTACTTTTTTACAGCAGTTTTAAGATTCCCAGCAAAATTGAGCAGAAGGAACAGTGCGTTCCCATGTAATTCCTGCCCCACTATCATGGACATCCCTGACCAGAGTGATGCATTTGTTACAGTTGATGAACCTGCACTGACAAGTCCTATCACACGAAGTCCATAGTTTACATTAGGGTTCACTCTTGGTGGTGTACGTCCTGTGGATTTTCACAAATCTATAATGACATTTATCCACCATTATTGTATCATAGAGAGTAATTTCACTGCCCTAAAACTCTTCTGTGCACCTCTTCATCCCACACTAACCCAGACAAACACTGGTCTTACTACAGTCTCTATAGTGCTGCCTTTTCCAGAATTGTCATATAGTTAGAATCACACAGAATGTACCCTTTTCTGTGTTCGTTTTTGAAAGATAGCATTGCTGGGTATAATCTTCAGTGACATTGCTTTCTTTTAGTACCTTGAATATTGCCCCACTGCCTTTTTCTTCCATTATGTCTGATAAGAAGTTAGCTGTTAATCTTACTAGAATTCCCTTGTAACTGGGGAGTTATTTTCCTCTTGCTGCTTCCAGGTTTTCTCTTTGCCCTCACTTTTGGTATTTTGAATATAACCCGTGTTTCTGGATCTCTGCATTTATCTTAAACTTGGAGGAAGTTTTCAGCCATTTTTACAAACCTGTTTCTGCTTCCTCGTCTCCCTGTGTTCCCCATTGCACAAATACTGGTGTGCAGATACATGTTTCACATTCCTATGGTTCCATTTCTTTATTCTGTTTTCTCTCTTCTTTGTATTGCATAATTTCCATCCATCTTTTTTTCAAGTTGATTGGTTTTTCTGCCAATTCAAATCTGTTGAGCACCCAAAATTAAAAAGTTTTTCCTTTTAGAGGGCCCTGAGTGCTTCAGTCTGGCTGAGCGTCTGACTTTTGATTTCAGATTAGGTCATGATCTCAGGGTCCGTGAAATCAAACTCAATGTCAGGCTCCACACTGGGCATAGAGCCTTGCTTAAAATTCTCTTTCTCCTTCTCCCTCTGCCCCAGCCCCACATCCTCTTTAAAAAAAAAAAAAAAAAAAAAAATCTTTCAGTCTTTGTACATTTCAACTCCAGAGTTTCCATTTGGTTCTTTCCGCATTTCTAGTTTGTTAATGATATTCTTTAAGGTGAACTGTCTTCATACTTTACTTCTCTAAGCATGGTGGCCTTATTTGAAGTCTTTGCTATACCTAGTCTCTCTCTTTTCCCAAGCAGTTCCTATTGCCTATTTTACCCTGGTGTCTAGGCCACCTGTTCCTATGTGTTTTTCATGTCTTGTAATTTTTTGAAAACTGGACATTTTAGGTTACATATTGCAGCAGTTCTAGATATTGGTTCGTCTTCCCCCTCTCTGGGGTTTACTTTTGTTGTTGTTGTTTTGGGTTTTTTGAGGGGGGGTTGCTGTTTTGGTTTTGGTTTTGGTTTTTTGGGTTTTGTTTTACTTTTGTTGTTATTTGCTCGGTAGTTTGTTTTGTGACTTAGCTAGACTATTTTAGTGACATCCAGTACACCTACTCTCTGTGAAGACTTCCAAGGACTCCTTGGTGGGCACAGTCTTGAGCAAGTCCTGGAATAAAAGTGGTTTCACAAGACTCTCTTTGGCTGTCTCCTTCCCTGGTTCTCTAAGCTGTTAGCTTTATATTTGGTATTACACCTAGCCTGTTGGAATCGACCGATTACTGGTTAGCCACTCTCTTGTTTTAGTTTTATTTAGTTTTATTTTGTCTTACAGTCTGGTGCATCAATTGCTTAGCAGTCTGATCCAATTAATTTTGGGTAGGGATAGTTTCTGAGACCAGTCTTTAAGATTTGTTGTATCCTAGGAGGGCTCTTATTAGCTGGCCTTCCCTGGTGACTAGGTGAGTTATGGTTTAGCTTGTTGCCCTTTGTTATCATTTTCAAGAGCATCCTTAGGTTTAAACTTACCCCTACTCTGTCTCAAACATAGTCAGTTATTTTGGGGAATAGCTCTTTTCTTATGGATTATCTCCCTCAGGACAAAAATTTCTGAACCACCCACTAGTCTGGGTGATGAATAGAGTGGTAGCCTCTGATTTCTCAGCTTGCCTCTGCCAACATAAAACCTCTCCCCTAAGAGTGACTTGGGGCAGAATTGGTCACAGTCCCCAATATTTTTGCCCCGTTACCCCTGAAATAAAGCCTCCTTATGAATAGGGGCCGGATAGAGGAAATGAGCCCCTGACCTTGCAGTCATACTTATGAGGTTTTTACCTCTTCTACTTTGAGTAGGGGAGGATAAATGCTGGTTGCCTCTGTCCTAGTGTCATTTGATAAGCCTTGATGGGGAGCCTAGAGAGGGGAGAGAGAGCCTGTATTCTTAACTACACTTGGAGTGAGCTCCTGTCACACTGAACTGAAGGGTAGGTGGGGAAAGAAGTGGGTCTTGGCTCAGATGCCATAAACTCTTCTTTCTTACTGAGTGTTAGTAGACTTCCTTTTTTTTTAAGATTTTATTTATTATTTATTTGACAGAGAGAGATCACAAGTAGGCAGAGAGGCAGACAGAGAGAGAGGGGGAAGCAGGCTCCCTGCTGAGCAGAGAACCCGATACGGGGCTTGATCCCAGGACCCCATGGGATCCTAGGATCCCATGATCCAAGCCGAAGGCAAAAGCTTTAACCCACTGAGCTACTAAGGGCCACCAGGCGCCCCTTAGTAGACTTTCTGGAATAAATTTTCCTTCATTTGTTCTAAGGCCTTAGGACAAGATCCAGAGACTTTAGGTTTTTGTGATTTTTTTTTTTTTTCCTGGGGTTTTGTTTTGTTTTTTTTTTTTGGTTGGTTGGTTGGTTGGTTGTTTTTGGGTTGGAGGGGGTTGTTTTGTTTTCTTGCTAATAGTTTTCACCAGCTTTGCTTAATTTGGTTGAAGAATGTGTTTACAGAGCTCCTTATTTGTACTGCCATCCCAGAACTGGAACTCTACCTTTGCATTTGAAACATATTTTTTTTAGATAAAGAATTCTGAGTTGACTGGTGTTTCCTTCAGTGCTTTATATATGTTTCCTTTGTCTCCTGGTGCCCATGGTTGTGGCTCTGTCTGTAATGTCTTCTCCTCCTGTCCTCTACCGACTGGCTAGTTGGTGTTACCCTTTTTCTTGGTTTGTTTAGGTTTGATTTTGATGTCCATTGGTATGGTTTATGCTGAACCATACCTTGTTTTTCTTCCAAGAATCTGGAATTTTGATCCATGCTAGGCAGAGGATGCCCCTGTGGCCAGCCCTTAATAAAAAGATCCTGGACAGGAAGTCCTTAATGAGCTTCTCTGGTAGACAACATTTTGCATGTGTTGTGACAACTTGTTGCTGGAGGACTGGATCGCATCCTGTGTGACTCCCCTGGGAGAGGACCCTTGAAAGCCTGCACTCGGTTTCCCTCAGACTTTCCCCCACACGCTTTTCCCTTTGCTCATTTTGCTTAGTGTCCTTTCACTGTGTTAAGTCATAGCCATGCGTGACTGCATGCTGAGTCCCCTGAGTTCCAGTGAATCCTCAAACCTGGAGGTAGACTTGGGTGCCCCCAACACACCAGTTGTTTTCCACTAACCTGTGATAGTTCAGGAGTCCTCCTGGGATTTGAGAGGGTTCATAATATTGTTTCTAGGGACTGCCCCTTCTGTGGGGCCATCTTGTCTTTGATCGCCAGTAGATTTCTAGCACTCTGTCAACTCCTGACTCTGCCTTCTGACCCTCAGAGCCTGGAAGACTGCACTTTCTACAGGAGTCCTACCAGCAGCAGACTGGGGAGTGCAGAAGCCTTTGGGTTCCCTGTTTAAAGGGTCCAGTCCCCCCCCCATTTTCTACCAGTTTTTGGTTTCTTTATGGTGTTGTCAAATATTTATGTTTATATTACTCCTTTACTTCTTGTAGTGGAACTATCTGCCTGTGGTTTTAATAGTTAACGTTCTTAGTAATTCAGGCAACTTTTCCTGTTCTTAATAGTAAACTCAGCTCTCAAATGGCTGGTGAAACACTTATCTTCCTCCTATAAAGAGCTATTGCTTTTCAAAGGTCCACTAGAATTCTTTGATAAAAGCAGGGTTTTTGTTTATTCATTTTTTTCCATAGTGATGCTCTGTTGTTCCAAATTTTCCAGCCGTGGCTGTGAGACCCAAACCTGAAAAAAGCTTTCAGCATTTCTTGTGGTTTCAAAGTTATCCTGGCAGCCTGCTCCCACTGTTCTGGCTGAGAGCAATCACAGCAAGCATTAACCTTGTCAGCGAGATGCTGCTTGCTATCGATGATGATACAATGTGCCAAACTTCTCCTACTGTGAGTATTTTGCAACTTTGGTCTTTTCTTATAAGCAGATATATTTGCATGCCTTGCCCTGATACGATTTCTGGGCTGTTTGGTATTTCATGTAGCAATAGCAGAGTTACTCTTTCTTCCTCCTCTTCCTGAGCTCTTCGGCCGGTTTGGACTTCTCTGTGGGTTTTTGTTTCTGTGTTAGGGAACCTTTGTCCATCGTTTTCTGGCTTCTGCAACTCTATAGCACATTTCAGCACATTCCTGGGGCCACAGATATCAAGATGTGCTCTGAGGTAGGTGAAGTGAAATTGGTCTTTGGAATGGTCTTTTGATTCATTTCACTGCTTTGCAAACCATCAGAGGACATTGTAATGTTAAGGAAAGCCTTGATTTACTTGTGTCACGACTTGGTTTTTTTTAGATTGAGTTTTAGAAGGAAATCCTAACAAAAAGAACGTTGGTCAGTTTACTCTGCCACAGGTAGTCAAAGCTATTGTGATTTGGATTCCCTAGAATTTTAGTGCACATGTGATTGTGAGTAACTTAGCAAAACAATCTAGGTAACTTGGATAAGACTTTCATGCCTTTCTTTCTTTATTTTGTCCTGGGCTTTTAAGAATCTTAGTAGAACTTGTCTGCGGTTGTATACTTCTGTGTTTGTTGTTTGTTTTATATAAAATTCTTTGCACTGAAATTCTGTAACTAGAGGTGGATACCTGCGCATATACTTTGAAAAGACTGTTCACTGAGACAGGTTTTCAGAAACAGCTATGTCAGCAGGGAGAAGAAGAACACAAGAGGAAGGGACTGAAAACCTGAAGGAAAATTTTATGTATGTGTTTCTCTTGTGATCAGGGTTTTCCTCCCTTGCCCCAATAAAAGCACTCTGGAAGTAATTTTAGGCTTAATAGTATGGCCAAATATTTCTGAATCTCAGTGATGATGCCTTTTCGTGGGAGACTAATTTATTTTAGCCACCTAGACTGAGAATCAATAGGACTTTTCCTTTAAGCTTTCAGAGAAGGAAGAAGGACATCTGCCTTAAATGGTGGGGAGAGGGGGTCATGTACCCAGTCTAGTTTGAGTTGGTCATTGGCTAAAGCTCCCTACCCTGCATCTAGTGCCTGGAGTGACTCTTGCAGACCTGCCACTTGAAAGGCACAGTTGCTGTCTCCTTGTCAGCTGTTTGTGTCTTGTCAGTTTGCAGACCGTGTTCCCTGTGAGATTAGTAGGACAGCAGTCTGCAACCTGAATGTCTAAGTCCTGTTGTTTTCTCACCATGTAACACAGGGGCCAACAAACTGGACCTTTGAGTTTTTTAACTTGAAGAATGGTTTTTACCTTTTTAAGTAGTTGGAAAAAATTAAAAGCTTAATATTTCATGGTACCAGTAAATTACAAAATATAATTTTAGTGTCCATAAATAGACTTGTTTTGCTTTTAATGTCTCCTCTTTTACATGTTGCTTGTGGCTGTTTTTGTGCTACACAGACAAGAGTTCCGTGGTTGGGAGCCTGTATGGCCCGTGTGCCTCTTTATCTAAAGTTTGCCAACCCCTCACTTCGTTGGTCCTCTGTTACTGCATGCCTTTGGTGTCTGTACAGTCTGACCACTGAGCATGCATAAAACATAGCATCTACCCCACCCCAGCTGCTGAGAGAGAGCAGGCCTGCTGTGGGCTGGCAAGGGAAGGTTCCCGTGGATTACAGCCCTAGAGAGGAAACACCAGTGAAAGGACAAGAGGGGCAAGAATCTCACCTTCCTTTACTAGCTCCCTCTTCAGCTTTAAGGAAGTGGAGGAAAGGAAAATCGGGTGCTCTGGTTCAGTATGGTCTAGTTGACCCTTGAACAGCATGGGTAGGTCTGAACTACATGAGTCCTCCTATATATACATGGATTTTTTTCTGATAAATACCGCACAGTACTGTGAATGTATTTTCTCGTACTTATGGCTTTCTTAGTAACATTTTAATATTTTCTTTTCTCTAGCTTCCCTTATTATAAGAATACAGTATATAATACATATATAAAATATGTGTTGATTGTGGATGTTATTGGTAAGGCTTCTAGTCAACAGGATATCAGTAGCTGTTCTGAGGGGAGTCAAAAGTTATGCAGATTTTTCTTACTGCCCTGCAGGTGGGGGTTGATGCCCCTGACTCCCGTGTTGTTCAACTGTACTTCATGCTTCTGGAACGGAAATTGAGTTAGAAGGAAAATAAGTATTAAAATGTAGTTTCCTCTTAGGAGAGAATCTCTTTACCCCTTGTCTTTAAAACTTTTAAACTGTTTCTGCTATGAAATTGATTCATGTGGAATTTTCCAGAAATACGTCTTTTATTTATATTGAAATACTTAAGCCCTTTTGTAAAACTTTTCACAGGCAAAGGAGCAGGGGAAAAAAATCCCTTTCAGAGCTTGCCCTGCTATATTATGGACTGTGTGGATTTACATATGCAGATCCAATATTAGTTATTATGTAATAATCTACAGAGATTATTAGTTATCTCTTTAGAGATCTGTTAGGCATGAAATCTGCCACCTGCTGAAACAAGTCCTTTCTTTACCCTTAATCCTTTTTGCACGGAAGCAATAATGTGAATTAATTTTAGACTCTTCTATAGTTAAGGGCTTTAATTCCCTATATCCCAGGTAGACATATTGGAGAGTTCTTGAGGGGGGGTGGATTTTGAGAGTAGGGGAAATGATAAGATAAGGAGTTCTCCCGTTCTCTAAAAGTGTCTATTGTTGTACTCAATTAGCCTCTGTTTTTTTGGAATGTTGGAGAACTAGGTATGCCATTATGTCATCTGACCTGACCTGTACTTTGCCAGAAATTTATTGATGTTCTTGGTAATTGATGGGCTTAGACGTTGCATCCTTAATTAAAGAGCTGCTCTGTGGCTGTAGGCCTCTCTCTACAAGGTACAGAAATGCACGCTGCTGCCAGGGAAGCAGCGGTTTTTGTGTTAACTGTAGAGAGGTTCCAGCAGATTCTAAGTTATTTCCGTAATAACATGGGGATATTATGTCAAATAGATTTTGTTCATATGAGTCATCAAAGATCTCCCATTTACACTTAATGTGAAGGGAGTAGAATTTGTCACAGTAATAACTATCATGGCAAACTCATAAATTAGTGTGAATTCGTAAATTAGGTATGGGATATATTGATCATCAAACTGAAAGATTAGCAGCATCTTTCTTTGAAGATATTAGTGTTATATTAGTTCAAACCAATATTCAGAAGTAAATGACTGACCATTCCAGACCGTTTTGTTACTGATACAGCATCACGTTCTCTATGCACCTCTCTCAGTTATAACCGAGTGCTTCTCAGTGACCCTTGCAGTCCGGAGCGTTTATTCCATGAGCCAATTCCACACGTCGGGAGGCTCCAAGCCCTTTGTAGCAAGCTGTGTTTACCACGGCCAAGCTAGTGCTTGAGGAGGAGCTAGTGCCTGCCCTGGGTACCTGAGGACGACCAGGCAGCAGGCTGCAGATTACTCCATCCCGTTCCGGCTGTAACTGAGAACCAACTCAGGTGTTCAGGGTCTGAGGTAAAAATTAAAACACAAAAATTGAATCACAGAAAAACAAGCTACCTAATGTACGTCCATGTATTCTGGGCATAAAATTTTAGCATCTTGTCTGACTTAATTTCAAGGAAATTGCTAAAATCCCCAGTGTTCTGTTCCTGTGCTCTTTTCAGATGACTTGGCTTAGGAAAGAGATGGTCATTGTCCTTATCTGTTGTGGTTTTTATTATTTCTGATGCTTCCTTATGAAACTTGTCCCCCCCTTTTTTTTCCCCAGATAATACGTTGACACCTCTTTCTTTTCTGTTTATAAACAGGTTGAAAGGATCGTTGACAAAAGGAAAAACAAAAAAGGGAAGATAGAATATCTGGTTCGGTGGAAAGGCTATGACAGTGAGGACGACACTTGGGAACCAGAGCAGCACCTTGTGAACTGTGAGGAATACATTCATGATTTTAACAGACGCCACACCGAAAAGCAGAAAGAAAGCACACTAACCAGAACAAATAGGACCTCTCCCAACAATGCCAGAAAGCAGATCTCCAGATCCACCAACAGCAACTTTTCTAAGACCTCTCCTAAGTCACTAGTGATTGGCAAAGACCACGAGTCCAAAAACAGTCAGTTATTTGCTGCCAGCCAGAAGTTCAGGAAAAACACAGCTCCATCTCTCTCAAACCGGAAGAATATGGACCTAGCAAAATCAGGTATTAAGATACTTGTGCCTAAGAGCCCCATTAAGAGCAGGACCGCAGTGGACGGCTTTCAGAATGAGAGCCCTGAGAAACTGGACCCCGTCGAACAGGGTCAGGAGGACACAGTAGCCCCAGAAGTGGCAGCCGAAAAGCCAGTCGGAGCCTTATTGGGCCCTGGTGCAGAGCGTGCTAGAATGGGGAGCAGGCCCCGAATACACCCGTTAGTGCCTCAGGTGTCTGGCCCCGTGACTGCAGCCATGGCCACGGGATTAGCTGTTAACGGAAAAGGTGAGTGTCCGGGTGCGCTGCCCCGCGGGCGGCGTCCCTGTCGGTGGCCACGGGCTACTTCTCAGCATGCTGGCGGCTTTCTCGAGGTGTGTACGCGCTGGTCTGGCTCTAGAGGGCGGGCTCATGCAGGTGTGGGAGTCTGTAGACCGGAACCTCTGAGCGCTGGCGCAGCCTCTTTCTTTACTTGAAGCCTCTGGCATTTTTCTCTTCAGTCCCCGCGAGCCGTCTCTGTCAAGTTTGTACCCACAAGCTGTCCCACCACATCGACTTGCTTTAAATAGCATCTCCTCACTCTGAGTCCGTTACACTCGGTATTTTCCTTTATGGCAAATTTCTGTGTGAACCTTGATACATCCGAGACGCTGAGTCTCATGTAAGGGTTCATCTGAATTTTCTCAAGGGGACCAGTATTGAGTAGAAGTTACGAGCATTATTTTGCTGACACATTTAGATAACCAGAAATGCCTTTCAAGGAAAGGTACCAATCATCTGACAGAACCTATGGGACTTGCACTTGTCTGTAATCAACTGTTCAGACCCCATGTCCCTTTTTCAGAGGAGGAGTCCATTCAGCAGGGGCAGGATTCTCTGTTGTGTTTCTGACCTTGGATTCCGCAGCTTTTTGGGTTTTACCTTGGCTGCCCGGCTCTTACAACTGCACCGCTGGCATTGGCACAGACAGCTCCCTGCCCCTGACTGTCCCCAGGCCTCGGCTAGCCACCGCTTTTTATAGAATTCTGCCACAGGTTTCTCAGATGTGAGCCCCACCTGGTCCTTTCCTACCTGCCACAGCTTTCTCGCTGGTCTCCCTGCTTCCTGGCTATTGACAGTTTCTGCCCTTTTTCTGTAGCTCTTGAAGGGGGGTAGGGGCGGGGCATCCCCCTCAGCGGTCCAATCCGACCACCGTTGCTTTAGTTAGCAGGCGTGCTCCTGAGTCTCTGCTTGGCCCCCACCCCCTCAGCTCCCTCTCTGCCAGGAGCATCGTGCCTCCCCTGCCCCTCGGGCCACCCTGGAACTCCCGCTCTGCCATCTGGTTCAGGACCCCCGTTCCCCTGTGTCCTCTGTGTTGCAGGATTGTAACTGCACCTATCTGTGTGTCTCCACCAACTCCCCCTCAGTAGAGTCAAATGAAACAGAGTGAAATGATGTCTGTTTGGAGGGGGAACCCTTTCCCTTAAGGAGAACCATTCACCTGACACACTGCCCTAACCGTCTTACTGTGGTCCATCAATGAGTTTTGGTTGATACCTTTGTGTAGCAATGAAGAGGGATGAATCTAAACCGAAATCTGGGGTTTCCCTTCGGACAGTAAGTTGCCATCTGGCTAGTGTTTTTCAGATAACATGCTTTACCCAAATGCTGCTTTTCTTCCTTACTCAAGTTTTGCCCTCACCTGGAACTTGTGTGAGCTTGTTTACTGAGTTGACTTCCCAAATGGTTGGCCTGCTCAGAGATAGAGTTTTCTCTCACGTCGCTGTAAATGAAGGATCGCAGAGGCTCGGAGGCAGAAGAGACTATTAGCCATCTTAATTGCATGCTCTGTGTCGCAGAAAGGGAAGTCGAGTCCACAGAGACTGGTGCTCAGAGAGAACTGAAGGCAGAGGTGGAATCAGAACACGTTTCTTAGGTCCTACTCCCGGGTTCTTGCCTTTGCTTGCTGCCTCCACAGACGAGGAGCATCTCCTTCTCTGTTGATGACTCAGGGCTGGGCGCTCCGCTGGGCTGTGCAGCACATGAGGGAGGGGCATCTGCTCATTGGGGCCCCAGTTGCCAAACCAGCCAGCCCATGGGCCAAACCCAGCACACCACCTGTTTCTGTGCAGCCTGCAAGCTAAGAATGGTTTTGACACTTTCTAATGTTTGAAAAAAACCAGGAGGAATCCTATGTAATGACATGTTGAAAATATAAGAAATCCTACTTTCTGTGTTCATGAAGTTTTTTAGAGTTTTTTTGTTTTTTAGAGAGGAGAGAGACAGAGAGACTGTCTTTTTGGTTTTGGAGAGAGAGAGAGAGATGGGGCAGGGGCAAAGGGAGAGAGAGAATCTTAGCCCAGCGTGGAGCCTGATGTGGGGCTTCATCTTACAACCCTGAGATCACGACCTGAGCCAAAATCAAGAGTCGGACGCTTCACCGACTGAGCCACATGGGAGCCCCTCCATCAATAGATTCAGTGAAGCACAGCCACATTCATTCACTGACTTATGGTCTGTGGCTGCGTTCTAGTTACAAGGACAGAGTTCAATCATTATGTCAGAGACCGTATAGCCCGCAAAGCTGAAAAAACTGGCAGTCTGGCTCTTTACAGAAAAGATTTGCTAATCCTTGATCTAGAAAGTCACAATCTCAGGGCATTATTTTGGGAAAATAAGGGAACACAAAAGGCTTCAGAAGATCTGTGGTTCCCTTTTGTCCACAAAAGTTGTGTGTATATACACTGTTAAGGGTGGTGTAGGGGCATGATTTTCAAAACTCTTTTGACCCCTAAGTTTCCACATTTTGTCTTTACCACAGTTATGCAGGCTTGGCTGCCCTCGGCAGAGCCTCCAGTTTTGTTATAAAAGGAGAATAATGGCTTTGATTTAAATAAGGAGTTAGTGATTTCCTTTTTTATTGTTATTCCCATTTTGAAAAAATTTTTTAATGTCCATAAAGGTGGCTTTGGTTAAAACCACCGGGGATGTGTAAGCTTAAATTCTTGAATTATTTTATCTTGTTCTGTGGAGTTTGAGTGATTGGGATGGGAGTAACACTGTATTTGCAAGGCCCTCGTGACCTCATGACCTCCTTTCTTTCCTGGCCCTACATCCTGTTTACTGTTGAGAATACGTTCTCCACTTAGATGAGAAGCCCCTCGGGAAGGTTTTTAGGACAGTGGTAGGTGACATGGCCATGATCTAAATCAGGCTTGCAGATTAAAAGGGAAAAGAACCATCTCTTCCCTCTGGAGCCTCCCACTGGAGTGTCCTTTCTGAGTGAAATAAAATGGCAAAAGCCAATGGTGTCTTAAGACAGTAAGGCCACCTACAGGCAGATGCTTAGGTGGATTAGTGCCTTTGCTTTTCCTCATCCTTTCCCTTTGTAGAAAGATGCTTTGTTCCCTCCTTGGGAAAGTAAGCTTCAAGAAGGGATTTTGTTTCGCCAAGGCTAAATCCTACTGTGCCAGAACATAGTAGGTGCTCTGCCAATGTTTGTGGAGGGAACAATTCCAGTAGAATGAGTGCTTACTGAAGACAAGGATTGTAGCCAGTTCTTTGTAGCAGTGTGGCTGGGTCACACGCAATGTGAGGGGAGAAATGCTATTGAAATGACAAGGTACGGAGGCCAGAAGTACAGGAACATTCTAGAAAACCTATTACTAGCCCTCAGGGTGTTTCTTTCCTGAGAGAGCAGTACTGAAGCTGTGTCAGGCTGTTGGTCCACACTCATAATTTCTTAAAGTAGTTGTTTGTTTTTACTGTCTACATTAATTTTAGAGCTACATAAGAAAACTGATTTGTTTTTTTAAAACTAATTGAAGCAGATACTCGTGGAGTCACTGGGAAATGAATCATCTTATTCAAAACATTAATCATGTGTGAATGAGGGATATTTTTGCCACCAAAAACAACAGATATTTAAATATCTGTTAACCAAGAGAGTAAATGTTTCTGAAGAATTTTAACACACAGGATTGCTTTTACAGGATAACCGTATGTATATTTGGTTTGTAATGGTTTTAAGTATGAAGCAAAGGTTTAAAAGATGACTATATTGTTTCACTCAGAAATACAAAAAATTTTTAAGTTAGGTAATGCGGCTGTCTTCTTTCAGCTGTTCTTTGTTAATAAGTTAATGATAGTATTTTCTTGCTTTTTTAATTGCCTAACGAATTAATCCTACAAAAGCAGCAACTGCTTTTAAAAACTGGATTATTATTACTTTGTTCTTTTATAAATTCAAATATATAAATGTTCATGGTTTGACAAGTATGGCACTTGAGAAAACACTGTTAACACAAAATGAGGTCTAAACCTCATCAGTGTTATTGCATGGGGTAGCTACTGGAGATGAAGCTAATGCCAGCAAATTCAGGAAGAAAGTGAAGAAGTACCTAAACATACCACAAGGCTTTCATCCTGTGAACATTTCCATCCAAGGAGGCTCCCAGGAGAGATTGTTCAGGAAAATTTGGTTTCTTCTGAGGTGCTGGAGTGTAAATTTCCCTCAGTAAGAATATGAAGCTGATGGTCTGTCTCCCTTCCCCATTATTATCAGGGAAGCTAGTGTTCCAAATCACTAGCTCCTCCCATGGAAGAGGCCCATGGTCCCCTGGGGCCATGTACAATTTATGTGCTGAGATTAGAATTTAGCTCCAGGGAAAATTAAGAAATCAGGAGACCACTGGCGGAAGCTGCTCAGCAGGCCCCAACATGAGAAGTCTACTGGGAAGAGAGGACCATTGAAGCTGTCCTAGCTAGCAAGCAGCCGATTGACCGTGCCTGCAAGGGTTTGATCCCAAAGGACTGGCTTTGGAAACCAGCAAGCATTTACTGGCGCCTCTTGTAAAATGGGTTCCGTACTAGATGCTTCCACGTGTCTTATCTCACCGGGGACAAACCTACTTATACATAGTAAGATTACAGAACCTAAATTGAACCAAAGGGGAGTCAAGTTTTGAGGCAGGCAGATTGCAACTCCGCGCCCGCACAAAGCATTGACTAGAATGCCTCAGGCAGAATGATGGGGTGGCCCAGACTATACTGTTCCTTCTTCCTGGGGGGGAGCTCAGTGGGGCTGCAGAACTCTGTGCTTGAGCAACTAGTGGCGGTTTAGGCACAAAGCTCTTAGAGAAGATGCGCTCGTCCAGCAGCAGCAGCCCTTTAGCGTGAAGAGTTGGTCACCTCAGGAGTCTTTGAGGACATACTAACCATAATCATTTCATTTTAAAAGTTAAAAATGTGTGCCTCTTTGCCCTGATGTAGAGCCAAGGCCTTTAAAGAAAGGAGTACTTTGTTTGCTGAGTTAAGCCCTTTCCTTTGGGTGTGGATCCATTGATTAGAGTGATTGGGGTGTGAGAAGTGCTTCCATACCACACCGCCGGCTGTTAACATTGCAGATCTCACTGAAGTGGAGCTGAAACTTCGGTTCTTACAAATCTGAGTGCAGGGTCCTGGGGTGGGTTTGGTTTTTTGGGGGTTTTTTTTGTTTAGTTTTTTTGTTTGTTTGTTTGTTTTTCCCATTTTCTCACTTATACCTGATTTGACAATTATTTTCACTTAGAGACTTTCGAGAGCATTAGATATCATTTCCCTTGAGGCCTCAGCTCACCTCTTGTAATCATATCTCTAATCTTATGTAAAAATGAATTAAATATGATAACAAGTTCAGCTGGCCTAAGAAGTTTAGGGGATAAAGCCAGCTAGTTCCTGACCAGCACACATCCCAGCAGGACACCCTCCCACCCACCCCCCACCTGGCCACCCCCACCAGCCCCTGATGTTCCAGGGTTTGATGGCATTGTTCAAGTATGCTCAGGACTTGAGCAAGGCGTGACCCAGAGAACCTACTTCAGAACCCTTGTTGCTGTTTAGTTTTTCTCTCTCCGTTTACACTCTCTTTATTTTTTCCATTACCAGTGATTCTCAGAGCATGGTGCCTAGAGCAGTTGCCACGGGATTATGGAGGGCCTGTTAGAAATGCAGGTCCCCAGGCCCCCTCATGCCTCCTGAATTGGAATGTCTGCTGGGCCCAGCAGCCTGTTTCACAAGCCTTCTAGGTGCCTCTGGTGCTCACCAAAGTGTCCCAACGACCCCTCTGTACTGTGATTTATTTTAAATTTGTTTTCTAGAGCAAGATGGGAAGTAAATAGAACACTACTAAATTCTTCTGTTTATAGTATATTTTAGATTCTTATGGCTAGAGCCTGTTGTCTTGGGAGGTTGCTTATTAGCCTTAGGATATCTTGATTTAAAACTGTCTTCAGGCTTTTATAATTTGGTTTAATATTTATAATTAGAAATTTTAAATGACAGGAAAGCATTATAAAATAATTAAAGCATCTCAAAGAAAAAAGTAAAATAGAAGCACCCGCCCCCAAGCTCCACCTCCTCTTCCTGTCCAGAGAGAAATAACAGTTGTTAACAGTTTTTTCCTTCCAGAAATTTTATAAACATGCCTATCTTTTAAATTCATCAGTGGGCTCATACTTGTCATATGGTTCTCCAACTTAGGCTTTTATTTTTAATTCTGAGATATCTTGGATATATTTTCATATCCACATAAATAGGCCTGTTTCATTCCTCTAAAATTTTGTGACTATTCATTGTGCCAGTATATATCATATCCCTACCTGCTCCGCGGTGATTCAGTGTCCATATTTCTCAGCAGGGGGCGCTTTGGCATTTGGGCTGGATGCTTACTGGTTGAGCATCCCCAGCCCTGCCCTTAGGATGCTAGTAATGGCCTCAAGAATCATGACAGATCACAGGCATCCTTTACTCCCATCTGCCTGCACAGGGCCTATGTCTGGGTCCGTCTATTATGGGAGAGCGTCAGCCATAGACATTAAGAGTTTTTCCCACACAGATGAATACATTTTATCGAAGTTGCAACAGCAGAAATGTTAATGTACCTCCCGTCTTAAACCTGATTGATCCATAAATATAAATACCATGAATTTTTATGCAAGTAATTCAGAAGTACGTTGAGCAAAAATAGGTTTACTGTTACCTCCTTCCCTAAGAATACCTTTCCCTTCCCCAGAGGGAACGTTAATTGTCCTTTCTGACCTTGTACGTGTTTATACTCTTTGATACGGAATCATACTATATACCTTGTTCTGGTATCTGCCTCTTTCATTGAACATGTCTCAGAGAGCTTTCTACTTTTAGACACAGATCTCTGCCTCACTTCTTTTGAAGTTTTAAACTTGATTTTTGTTTTTTTGGATGCGAGTTCATATTTATGGAGAAGTTGGGAAACCAGTACAAGAAGAATAGGCTTCCTCCGGGCTCGCCAGTTGTTTACGTTCGGCTTCACTGCCTTCCTCCCTCCCGCAGGCATGCGTCTGTGCCCACGTGCTCATGTGCGTACGTACGTATGCGCCCCCCTGCGCGTGCGCCCACACACCCCCCGTGCCCCCCTCCCCTCCTGTGTGAATGCTAGTGGGACACTTACTGCTGTCGACAAGAGTACGAGGCTGTAATGAAGATTTTGCTAGATACTGCCAAATTGCTCAATTTTTTTAAAGGTTTATTTTTTATTTTTTTTTTTTAGGATTTTGTTTATTTGACAGAGAGAGATCACAAGTAGGCAGAGAGGCAGGCAGAGAGAGAAGGGAAAGCAGGGTCCCTGCTGAGCAGAGAGCCCGACGCGGGCTCGATCCCAGGACCCTGAGATCATGACCTGAGCCGAAGGTAGAGGCTTTAACACACTGAGCCACCCAGGCGCCCCCCAAATTGCTCTCTAAACAAGCTATAAAGATTATGAGTGCCCATTTACCTATTATTCTTTTTTTTTTTTTTTTAACATATAATGTATTATTTGCCCCAGGGGTACAGGTTAAAGTAGAAGATGGATACCTTGTTTTAATTATAAACTGTGAACGTTCTGGTTTCACAGGTTAGAATTGTTTGCATTTATTTTTCTTTTTT
>CM053608.1:107647662-107671462 GCA_028646535.1 Procyon lotor
AGGGATTTTCTGATAGGCATTTAATGAGCTGTTGCACCCCGGGTTTTCTTGCTTCTTTCATCTGGGTAATCCTGTGACCGCCTAGCATGGCACTCTGCCATGATCCCCAGGGTCGCTCACATTACTGAGTGTGACCAGTCCACATCAGAAACGGGGCCTTGAGTAAGTCAGATGGTGGCCCCTGAGAGCCTGATTCCCAGAGGGATGAGGTGTCCCCAAGATGCCCTACACAGAAAACAGGGGCTGCTGGAAAATGCAGAAAAGGTCATGGCAGTTCCGGTGTCTGTCCTTGATTTCTGGAAGAATTGAAAGAAAAGCTAACTACTGGAACTTGGCTCGAGGACAGTTTGAAGTAGTCCTCGATGCTCAAAACTGGATTTTAAAATGACTATCTTACTTTTTTATATTGTCTTTATGTAGCTTAGCAAGTTCTGGGTTTCAGGTTTTTATTTTATAGTTCGAGTCTATTGTGTTGAGGTCAGTTCTCTATCTTAACCTTTTTTTTTTTTTTTTAAAGAGAGGTAGTATTGCATAATGGTTAAGGACATGAATTTTGTTTTTGTTTTTAAGATTTTATTTATTTGAAACACTGAGAGAGACACAGCGAGAGAGGGAACACAAGCAGAGGGAATGGTAGCGAGAGAAGCAGGCTTCCTGCAGAGCAGAGAGCCCGATGTGGGGCTCGATCCCAGGCCCCTGGGATCTGACCTGGGCCGAAGGCAGCCGCTTAACGACTGAGCCACCCAGGCACCCCTCTATCTTAACCTTTGAGTAATTTTTGTCCTCATCTGGAAAATGATGCGTTAAGTGTTCTCTCTTGAGCCTGCACTTTTCAGCATGTGATTCTAATCTTCCGCCAGAATATCTTTGTCAATGAGTAGTCTCTGCTGCCGTGTGGCTCTGCCTTGAGCTCGGAGTCCCCCGCTACCCTGAAAGGTATCCACTGTTGAAAAGACATGCAGATGCCCCTACCTGTTTTCAGGGGGGCCACGGGCCATCATACTTCTGTGTGCACAGTGTGTGGACCCCCCCCCCCCAAAGGCCACGCATTTGGAGCACCCTTGAGAAAAAAACCTCTGCCCCAGTCAGAGGAATGTTGTGTCAAGAGCCCCTGCAGCTCTCAGTCCTGGCTGCGTGTTAGGGATGCATACCTGGGCTCTGTGGCAGAGATGATGTGACCCCTCCCCTGGGATTGTCGTGGAAGGCTGCCTCAGAATCACAGCCGAGGAAGGCAGTCCTTGGCAACAGCCTGATTACACCTGATGGGAACGGAGCCTGAAAGCCACATGGGAGGCCATCCGTCCTCATAGATGATCCACGAGGGCAAAAGCCTAGGCTTTAAAAATTGTGTTCACTGCATAGACTCGTAGTATGTCCTCAGACCCTAGTTTGAGAAGTGCTAATCTGGACTAATGCTGGATGTTTGTCTTGGAAATTTGCTTTAGGAGATAATTCCGGTCTAGTTTGCTCAGCCTCTTCACTTTGCAGACTGAGCTAGCTGCTTCGTGACAGCAGCACCCCCAGAGAACCCCTGGGGTAGCTCTTGACACTGGGCTTGCATTGTGGCCAGCATCACACAACTTCAGGCGCTGCCTTCCCATGGCAGCTGCTGTGCATGGCACGTGCTGGAATTGTAGACCAATCCTCGGCTCCCCGAGGTTGCAGGATCTGATTTCTGAAGCATAAAACCCTCTGTTACTTTTAAGCTATTACTTAAAAGACAGTGCCTGACCTGTGAGCTTACCATGGTCTTTCCTCATTTTTCCCTCTCCATCCATAAAAAAGTGAAACTTTGCTTCTGACAGGGCCACCAGGAGCCCACACATAGCCCTTTGACATTTTGACCCACTGTAAATCCTCCAGCCAGGAGCCTTTACATCCACACGGAAATGTGCTGTGTGTCTTTAATTAATACCATGACCCTTTCTTTAGGGGCCTGCCTTTCAGGTCATGTGGTCATATTCTGTGTCTGTCTAGATACCCCATTCTTAACTGGGTTCTGCTCACCTGATTAATCCACAAAGGGTTCTGTGCTTTAAATGATAGATATGGGCTCAGATATCTGTGCCTGTGCACAGAGGTGGAGAGTTAGAGAATGCATGAGCCAATTTACCATCCCCAGACACACCCCGCTCCTCCGCCCCAAGCCATGAGAGGGACCCTCAGTCATCCGAAAACATTTGTGTTCTGGTGCTAAGAGAGTGAGAGGGATCTTGTGTAGGGACCCATCAAGAAAGAGAGAAGAAGCAAGTATATACGGGGGAAAGAGGAGATATTTATCATGTCATTTAGTCGTGTCCTTGTAATAGGCTTTTTAAAGTGACAGATTTCATCATGAGCATGGCAAACAATGAATTTGTTTATCATGAGCATTGTAAACAGTTGAGTTAATTATCGTCGTCCTCCATCCTGGCAGGGAGAACAGGGAACTCCTGTTTCCCCATCTCAGTGAGTTCAACCTCCATCTCTGACAGCTCAAGCCACAAGCCGAAGATCAGCGTGCCTGCCCCCTCCCTCATCCTTACCACCCAGTCCACCTCCCCGCCCACTTTTTTCCAAGCCAAGTGCACCTGTGTCCTTCTTTTTCCCTGACCTCTAGCCATTGCCACCACCTAGCCCAAGTGACCAACAGCTTTCTTTTTTTTTTCTTTTAAAGATTGGCCCTTCCTCCAAGAAGCCTTCCCTGACACTTCTCCCACACTCCTTCCCCCACCTTCAAAGTAGACCATCTATGGTCTGTGACTTTCTAGCATCATCCACAGTTCTACTTATATACTCTGTGTGTCAGTGTGAATTGCTGGAGGTCAGACACTTTATATACGTATTCAGTCCCGTATCTTCAGCATCCAGAGCAATGCCAGACAAGGGCTACCTGCTCAAGGTTTGTTAAATGGTCTTTCGGATTTTCTTGTCTTTCTTCCTACCAGGTTATCTCTGTTACTGGCCAGAGGAGGTGCTCATTAAGGAAAGAATGCTCTGCATTTGATGATCATTTACCTTTGTACTTTCTGCTTTCTTCTCTCAACTTGATTAATTAAGCATCCTTCATACTGTATGCTGAGTATTAGACGGCCCACCTGGTGACATACATGTGACTAGTCCCTGCCCTCTAAGAGCTGGTGTTTGCTGGGACGAGGAGAAGCCAGTTCCAGAAGCTGTCATGTAAGGCAATGTCCAAATGCCTGTAAGTGACTTGAAAGAGTGTGTCCGGCTGAGACCAACAGAATCTTAGTGAAGAGGAAAGCAGTGTCTCCGGGGGCCTGGAAGGATTAATAGGGTTTTGTCAAAAGGCAGCACTACTGGGAGAGGTGGTCTAGGTAGAAAAGTATGAGCAAAGGACCAAGAGGCAATAGTGGAGTGATTCTGGTGATTTATGTACAACTTGAAAAAGGACCTAAGAGTTTACAGGTTGGAACCACAAGGTTTGTTTGTTCCAAGTGAAGGCATCAAGACCAGTGGAAATGAAAACATGATGAAGCCAAGAGTGTGATGATATGGAGAATGTGTGCATGACACTGACCATTGCCAGTGGGCCACAGATGTGGCTTCATGTGGCCTGGCAGCGTATCCTGAGAGTGAACAGGTGAATTCACAGAGTGCCTGCACACTTGTACACATGTGCACACACACATACGTGGCTCAGTCAGAGTACAACTAGGCACAGTTGTGAGACCTGGGATTTTCACCTGGCTTAGTGAACGCCTCCCTCTTCTGAAGGGTTCACAGGGTGGTTTCTTAAAGGATAATCTTTGTGACTGAAGGCATTGGGTATCTGTTCTAGAGAGAAATGATAGCTCACGGCCTCAGTGTTCCATGTCAGAGAGGGTGGTGGTTCTAAAAACCCATCTTAACCAAAAATAAAATTCTCAGAAAGGAATCCATAGTATTAAGATCAGTTTAAATTTAAGTAACTTCTTGGGGCACCTGGGTGGCTTAGTCAGTTAAGCAGCTTGAGCTCAGCTCGGTCTTGATCTCAGGGTCGTGAGTTCAAGCCCTGCTTTAGGCTTCACACTGGGCATAGAGCCTGGTTAAAAAAAAATAACTTCTTAAATAACTTCCCAGTTGTATTAACTCACCATATATAATGTTGTTAGTTTTAAACCTATAGCTGTTATGAGACATCTGTCAAATTAAGATTTTCAAAAAGTATAAACATATGACTTGTAAATACTGAGTGACCATGTATCAGATATTTGTTTCAGGAATCAAAATAATGGTAAAGTTGGTTCAGAGAAAACCAGTTCAAGAAAGAATGCCAGACTAGCCACAGGGTGAAGTACAAAACCAGTGAATATTCTTCAGGGCCATAAAGCTAACTTTTGGTGTTCTCTTTTTCCTGACCTATTGTCCTTTGTATCTCTAAGCAGTGCTATTCATAGTATATCAATATGCATTTTCAGAATTTAACACCTACCTTTATAGAGTTATAGAATATCCGAATCAATGCCAAATTCATGAGTCAAACAAAAGCACATTAGCCCTAGAGAAGGCCATAATCTTTAGTGCCTCCAGCATGACCCTGAAATAATATGTGGGCATGCTATTTTAGCCTTCAGCCTGTTTCCAATTTGGAGGTTTTTTCCCCCTCAGACCATTACAAAAAACATTGGCTTAGTTTTTGGAGAATTTGATCAGGCCTGTTCTTTCTGGGAGTAACTGGATAGTGGGGTCACCTCGTATGTATTCAGACAGCTCCAGCCCGTCGTCATCTGTGCGAGGCCTGGAGGGTTATCTGTTTTCTGCAGGGCGTGCTTATGAGAGAAGTAGCATCCCGTTCATCAAAGAAAGAGACCAAAAGTGCTGGTTGAAAGAGCCGATCGTCAGGGGCCAAATCATGTAGGGCTTTGTAGGGCAGGGTAAGGAGGTTGAACTTTTTTCAGTAGGGCAAAGGGGTTGAAGTAGAAGCATGATGTGAACCATTTGACATTTTGACTGATCGCTAACTATAAATGAAAGAAAATCTCTGCAGTGTGGTAGAGTCTTTTGACACTATTCCTTATTACTTAAGAATTATTTCAAAGTTGCTTTTAAATGTCATTTTTTAAAGCTTTCCATTTGGCAGAGTGGCATATGCAAAATATAGTACTTATGCAAATAATATTAAAAAGGCACCAACATTCCATATCATCAAAAGACCCTAAAGAGCTAGGGATGGTATTGTGTGGAGACAGATGGTGGAAGAATGAGTCCTTTGCGTTCAACACTGACCCTTTGAGGTGCCATCCAGACATCCATCCTGCTCCACAAAGAGGGTTTTCTGTACTTACACCCTCCGTGCCTGAGTTAAAGGGCGGGTGTGCTGGGCTATTCTCCCTCTGTCTGAGGAGCTCATGGTAAGATGTAATGGCCAGCCACCACACAGAGAACACCTGCCTAGCAGAAGCAGCACGGGAAGTGTACAGTGGGGCAGTGGGCTTTCCACCGTCTATATCCTGCCTTTGGCTGTAGGTTCAAAGAACACTGACCAGATTGGCCTCAGTCTGGAGGAGGGGCTCCCGAGGACAGGCTGTGTCCACCCTGGCATTTTGTTCTGGTTTTTGGTGATGATACATTTTTGAAAAACCAGGCAACATCTATATCTAGGTTCCATTTCACTGTGTCATAAAATAAAATCACTCTGGTGGAAAGAAAGAAATCCTAAATCCCAACCAGAGCACCCTCCCAAGGTAACAAAAGAAGGATCTGAGCTTGTGCTGAAAATTCAGTCTTCTCTCCATCACTGACCTCACCCGAAGACGGTAGATGTCAGGTGTTTTGTTCTTGTTATCGATGGTTTTTCAAGAGCAGCGATTGTGTCTTTCAGTTGGTGGTCATATTTGTATGTGCGTAAGTACATGGTTTTAAGCAGTTCCGTGAAGGATCCTTTGCATTGAACGGAAAGGGCTATGGACCCGAAATATCCGTGAATATCAGAAATGTACTTACATAGCGCAGTGTCAGAGGCCCAGCTGTGCTAGCACAGATGTGTGACAAGTTACACAGCCATTCCCAGGGAGCTCTCCAGTGAAGGGCATCAAGTCTCTGTCCTTTGCCTGTTCTGTAGAAGAGCATATTTATCAATAATATTAGTAATAGTATCTGACATTTGTATGGTTTGGAACACTTTTGAGTATTTTGAGTTACCCTATGAAAGCAGATGTTATAAACATTACTGTCCCTTGTTTACCAATAAGAAAGAACAAATTGCTCAAGGTCGCAGAGCTAGTGAATGACAGAACTAGGTCTTAAAGAGGTCCTCTGACACCTCGGCCAAAGTGCTCTGAGCAAGAAGGTAGAGGGACCCCAGCTATAGTGGGTCCAGATTCACAGAGAGTTTCTTGCAGGAGCCTCCTGCCACCTTAAGATTAGCAAGAATAATAAAAACCCTGTTTCAGAGCAGCCCCTATTCCTAGGAGGGTGTGCTGACCTGCTTCTCTCCTCTGTACACAGGAGCCCAGAAGTATGAGATACCTCTCCCTACAGACAGGCTACTTTCTTACAAGGAAATGGGTTTGGGTGGTAATCAAACCAAGGTGATATCCAAAGCAGTTGTTTTCAATGTATTTTGGAGGTGTAGGGAGGAGCTACATGGAGCCTTTTCTCTAATTAAAAGGCTGTTCTCAGCTCCATCCTTGGAAGAGAAAGCCTCGTTGAAGGGGAATGGCTGCCTGCTGCCCTTGGTCTTCAGACCGAGCAAAGATGACCCAGGCATCTGCCTGCCCACCCTCAGGTAAAGAGGGAGAGAAGGTTCTCTCAAGATTAGTAAGGGGCCAGACGTTCGAAGTCTGCAACAAAGAGGGCAGGGCAGGGTGATGCATGGAGGGTGCAGAGACAAGAGTCCCGAGATCTTTTTTTTTTTTTTTTTTTTTTAAGGTTTTATTTATTTATTTGAGAGAGAGAGAACATGAGAGGGGAGAAGGTCAGAGGGAGAAACAGACCCCCCATAGAGCTGGGAGCCCGATGTGGGGCTCAATCCTGAGAGTCCCGACATCTTGAAAGAGGAGGAAACATCCCCATAGCCTTCACCTTGCTGGTCCTTATAACTTAGCAGGGTCGTACGCTGTGGGAAGCAAGAAGCCCAGATTAGCATTTTATCTTGACAATAAGTGGGACTAGAAGGCCAGACACTGGGACTTCCCAGGGTCATCCTGATGGGACAGTCCTTTAAAGAGATGATGGTATATAAGAAACAGAAAAAATGGAAGCATATTGGACTTGAATGGGCAAATTGAAACCACCAGAATAATTTGTAAAAACGCATTGGCGCCACAGGAGATGGTGTACGGACACACCTCAGAGACCCTGCGGGGGCCGTGCCCAACCATAGCGAAGTGTCACAGTAAAGCAGGTCCCGTGAATTGTTTGGTTTCCAAGTGCGTGCAAAAGTTAGGTTTACAGTGTACTCTAGTCTATTAATGCAGTAGCATTATGTCTAAAACAGAATGGATGTGCTTTCAGAATACTTCATTGCTAAAAAATGCTAACTATCATCTGAGCTTTCAGTGAGTTATAATCACTGATCACTCTAACAAATGTAATAATAATGAAAAAGTTGGAAATATGAGAATTCCCAACATGTGACACACAGACAGGAAGTGAGCAAATGCTGTCGAAAAAATGGAACCAATAGACTTGCTCAAGCCAGAATTGCCACAAAAGTTCAATTTGTACCAAAAAAACACAGTTATCTGTGAAGCGCAGTGAAGCAAAGCACAATAAAACGAGGTGTGCCTGTATTTTAACACTGCCAAAATACTTGCGTTGGTGTGCATAAAACCAATAGGTGAGTAATGAGAAGGCTCATCTTTATTTTCCCGTTTTCAGGCTCTTAGCGTTATGCTGCACTTCTGTTAGCGCAGAGAAATGAAAGTTAACTGTACTGCTCCATTTATGAATGAAAAGTTGCTTTAACTATAAGTGTTGGGTTTTTAGAAACTATTAAGTAGGACCGATATTATCCCTTCCAAAACTACGGCATTGCTTAAAGTCAGGGGAGACGCCGTAAGACAAGGGAGGGCCTTCGGAATCTGGTGGCCACCTGTCTTCTCAGTTTAAAGTTGGCATAGTTTTTAAAATGTTGTTTAGATTGTGTGCTTTTCATGTGAAAATAAAAACTTAAATCAGCTTTTTAAATCTCACACGACAAATATAAATATCTCAAAATTGTCGATTTCAGAACTTTACCATCAAAGGACTCAGTCAAGGTGGACTTTAGAGCCAGCTCAGTGAGTTTTGCTGATGTGTGCCAAATTTCTTACAAGTTCTTACGAAGAATTAGTTTCTAATCAAGAGTGGGAGAGCCTCTGTCAAACATCAGGCAGACTCTTAGTTTCAGTTTTTGGGCAGTGGATTTATGTTCAAAGATGACATGCCTGTTAGTATGAAGAGGTAAGCAATTACTGATTTGATTTGTGTAATATCTGTGTATACTGAAAGGAAGCCCACCTCTTTGAAGTAGGTTTTGGGAAAGTACAATATATTAGAAGATTGCTGGAATGGACATCTAGGTGGCGAAAGCTCTGTAGATGTGATGTGGAAAAAATCTTGAGATATGGGGAAAGAGCTTTTGAGATTTATAGGAAATCTTGAAGAGTATATGGTTAGTCTTCATTATTCTGAGAGCATAGAACTTATTCTACTCCCCGAAACATCAGACTCTTGTTGGGAGTGGTGTGGGGAGAAGCAGGAAAAACACATTTGATTTTGAGCCAGGTTGTTTTTTGGTTTTTTTTACCTTTTTAAGTTTGTGGAAAATAAGCAGATCCAGTATTCACTCTGATATCATATAATCAGAGTCAAAATTATATGATTTTCAAGATACAGTTTTTCTCTGAAAATTACCATTAATTTCAGTTGTTTTTAATCATGCTGATGGTTTTCAGGTACATTAAAGTTTCAAATATAATGAAGAGGACAACTGAGAGAGGAGGCTGGGTTGTTGGAAAAGTAGGGAGGGATGAGAAATACTGGTGGAGGGTGTGAAAAGAAATAACTTTGTTGCTCTGGGACTGTGAAGGGAACAGGGAATTGTTTTGAACCTGAACTGTATACCTGCCCCTCAGGTAGGCATGAGTACAAAGTACAGACAGCATCATATCAAAATACAGATTACTGAATTCTCTGTTGAACTGAAGGTGGTTCATCCCTCAGTAGTGTTACTAGCACCTAATAGTGTTTGCTTGCTTTGATTAAGAAAAGAGATCAGTTACAGGTTATCTGTTTTTGGAGCAGCTGTGGTTTCCGTCAACTAGTCCCATAATCCCTTTTTAAGTTAATGGTTTTTAAATACAAGCCCTCATTTTAGGTCTAAGTTGTTAGCTTTAGTGATTCCATGACATCGCCATACTTTCTGCTTTTAACAGAGAACAGAAAGTCTGGTTGCCCATTGGCAAAACAAATTTAGACTTTAAAAAATAATCTTTGCTTTAAAATCCTGCTAAGAGCGAGACTGTTCTCTCTGTCAAGTCTTCCAGGAAACTCTCGCTCTTCACTTCCTTTCTACGATGATGCCACTGGACATGAGAGGACAGTCTAGCCTGGGCATTGGCACACTTTTTCTATAAAGAGCCAGAGAGTGAATATCTTAGGCTTTGGGGCCCTGCAGTCTCTGTTACAACTCTTCGTCGCTACCCTGTGACCGAGGAAAGTTGCCACAGACAGCATGTGAACAATGATTGTAGCTGTGTTCCTGTGAAACTTTGTTTACAAAGACAAAAGCCCAGATTTGGACCGTGCACCCTCGTTTGCCAGTCCCCTGATCTAGCCTGTTGGTGAGAGTTCTTTCCCATCTCCTCCCACACTGGCCACTTTCGGAAAGATGAAATTTGATAACCTACAACGAGCGCACTCACCCCTAATGATCTTGCCAATATCCTAGACTCCCTTCCGTGTGTTTTTTTTGTTTTGTTTTAAGATTTTATTTATTATCTGACAGAGAGATAGAGAGCACTAGTAGGCAGAGAGGCAGGCAGAGGGAGAGGGAGAAGCAGGCTCCCCACTGAGCAGGGAGCCCGATGTGGGGCTCGATCCCAGGACCCTGGGATCATGACCTGAGCCAAAGGCAGAGGCTTTAACCCACTGAGCCACTCAGGCGCCCCTACCTTCTGTGTTTTCACTGCACTCTCATCTACATGAACGGGATGCATGTTGGTCTTTCAATGGCTGCTTCTTACCAATTTGTCAAAGTTCTAAACATATTCTGAATCCAAGCCCCGCATATTCTGCACGTTGAATCCACTCTGATACAGTCTCTTTGTCAGAAGTGTTGCAAAGCTCTCTTTCCAGTCTTTGCTTGATTTTGTTTAATTCTCTGATGGTCTTTTGATGAACAGAGTTCTTAATTTAGTGTACTCCGGTATATCTCTTTTCTTTCTTTTACTTGTCATGCTGTTTAACAAATCCTCCCTAATCCCTGAACTCATTCTCTTAAGTTGTCTTCTGGAAGCTTTCACATTTAGATCTGTAATTTGCCATGGTGTTAAGTATAGGACTTAAGTTTTGCCACTTTTGCCACCTTCAGCATCAACCCAGGGACTGTCTGTATACAGGTCACTTTGTTTCTTAGTTACGATATCTTTAAGTCTTGTAGACATCTAGTAGAGAAAGCCCTACTACTTGGTTTTCTTCCAGTGTGGTGGTTACTCTTGTCCCTTTCCAGGTCACTATACAGTATAGAATTAGCTTTTTATTTTCTACTCCCCAGGAAGAAACCTACTGGAATTTTGATTCAGATTACATTCAGTCAGATCACTTAGGGAAATTGGCATCTTTACAAAAAAATGAATGTGTCTTATAATTTTCTAAGTTAGAGACCTTACTGCGTGTCTTATGGTTAGATGGATTCCTTCCTTTTTTTTTAAATATATTTTTGATGTTATTATAAATGGTGTCTTTTAAATGTTGTCTTCTTGTTATGTTTGTTCTCTTTGTCCAAATGTCTGAAAGAAAATTGCAAGATTTCATTATTAAGAATAATATTTGCTGTAGAGATTTTAAATACTGTGTATCAGGCATATCAATTATCCATTGCCATAATACTACTGTGTAACAAACTATCTCAAAACCTCAGTGGCATATAACATTATTTACACATCTGAGGTTGTTGGATGGGCAACTCTGATCTTGACTGGGCTTCCTGCCAGGCCTGTTTGACTCTCTGAGATCAACAAAACAATAAAGCACTGAATTTCCACTGGACCTACTGTCTTTAGACCCTACTTTTTTTTTTATTATAGGGACATACTAGTATTGAATTTGACTCATTTCTAAAGGTATAATTCAAAGATAAAAGTACAAGAGAGGTAATTCTAGAGTTCTAAAAGATGAACAAACTTGTTTTGAAAAAGAGTCCAGAAGATGAGATATAACTTCGATCCAAAGGAGATTCGAAAGGAGCAAACTAGAATATTGTGCATGTAATAATTGTAGCATGTGTCCATTGACTGTTTAGTGCATGTCGGGGACTGTTGTAAGTGCTTTATGAACATCAGTGATTTGATTGCATAAAAACCCTGTGCCATAGCTGCTATTATCATTCCCATATATTGATGGGCAGATGTAGGCATCTTGCTCAAGGACTCATAGCTAGTTAATGACAGAGCTAGGAAAGGACTGGAAATAATCCAGCTCAGGACCCCAAGTTATACTGCTTCAGATAAAGCTAAATATTTAAAATCCTCATCTAATCTTGAGTGGCCTCAGCTGGAACAACTGGGTGGTTCAGATTGGTTCTTTCCTTCTCCAGCAGGCCAGACTAATCATACTGTCACAGCAGCATCAAAGATACAAGAGAGCAACTCCTGTTCAAAGCCCATTTCAAACCTCTATTTCCAGATTCACTGACTGCGACAGTCAACCAGTCCACAATGGGAGAAAAACATAAAGTTACATGGCAAAGGCATATAGATACAAAGAAGAGTTAACAGTTGGGGCCATCACTAATTCAGCAAGTTCTCTTCTATTTCTAATTTGTTAAAAAATATTTTTTCATGAATGGATATTGAATTACTTGGATCTCTTGAGATTTTGTTTTTCGCATTTATTCCGTTAAGCAGGTGAATTTACATCGGGTTCTCTTCCTTCCTTGCCCCACCCAGATCACCCTTGCATTCCTGCAGTGATCCCAAGTTAGTCGTGATATTTTATACTTTTTACATGTGGCTGGATTTGTTGTACTAAAATTGTTTTATAGATACAGGATCCTAGTTCATTGTTGACTTTGAACCCTAATTTGGTTTCCCTCCGTGTAATAGTAATCTGACTATTCCGATTTTTTAAACTTTCACTGTTTTTAATCTTGTAATACCTTACATAGCAAAATGCAAACACTCATATGATTTGTATCAACCACTGTCTGTTGAGGTTCTGCTATTTGATAGATGCTTTTTTGGTTGCATTTACGAAAAATGAGAAAGTTGTGCAACTATCCACATTTTTCATTTCAGAACATTTTCATCACTCCAAAAAAGAAACCCATACTCAACAGTCACTCTCCTTTCCACCTTCCTCCCAGATAGCTGGTTAACTGCTCGTTTACTTTCTGCCTCTATGAGGTTTCCTATTCAAAACAATTCATATAAATGAAAGCAGATAAGTGGATTTATTATCTGTATTTTTACCTACCGTAATGTTTTCAAAGTTCATCCATGTAGCATGAATCAGTACACTATCCCTTTTTATGACTGAATAATATCCCATTGTATGGACATACCACATTTTATTTATATCCATCAGTTGAGGGGAATTGAGTTATTTCCACATTGTACTTGTTGAGAATAATGCTGCTATGAACATTTGGATACATGCTTTTGCGTGGGCATATGTTTTCAGTTCTCTTGGGTCTATACATAGGAGTGGAATATAGTGATGATATAGTAACTATCTGTTTAATAATTGAGAAACTGCAAAACTTTTCCAAAGCATCTATACCATTTTACATCACCACCAGTGGAGGAGGGTCTCTGCATTCTTACCGACACTTGTCATTATTATAGCTGTTCTTTTTTTTTTTTTTTTTTTTTATAGACATTCTAGTGGGTGTGAAGTGGTATCTCATTGTGGTTTTGATTGTGTTTCCCTAATGACTAATGATGTTGATTACCTTTTCATGTGCTTATTTTCCATTTGCATATCTTTGGAGATATGTGTTTGGATCCTTTGCCCATTTTTTAAGTTGGGTTTTTGTTTTGTTTTATTTTTGTTTTTTGTCTTTTAATTGTTGCGTTGTACAAGCTCATTATATAGTCTGGATATTATGAGACATGTGATTTGCAACCATTTCTTAATTCTGTTGGTTGTCTTTCACTTTCTTCACTTTCTTGTCTTTTGAAGCAAAAGTATTTTTAATTTTGATGATATCTAATGTTTTTATTTTTTCTTTAGCTTCTTGTGCTTTTAGTGTCATAGGTAAGAAGCTCTTGCCTAACCCAAGGTCAGGAAGATTTATACCCACCTTCTTCTAAGAATTTTTTAGATGTTCTCCTTTAATTTAGGTCTTTGATCCATTTTGTGTTAACTTTTATATATGGTATACAGTACACAGATCCATCTTCACTCTTTTGCCTGGGGCTGTTCTGTTGTTCCAGCACCAATAATTGAAGAGTATTCTTTACTACATTGAATGGCCTTGGTACCCTTGTCACATAACAGTTAACACAGATACATGAGTTTATTTCAGAACTCTTAATTCTATTCCAGTGATTTATATATCTGTTCACATATCAGTACTACATTGCCTTGATTACTGTAGGTTTGTAGTGAATTTTGAAATCAGAAAGTATGAGTCCTGGAGTTCCTTTCCAGGAATATTTGCTATTCTGGGTTCTTTGCAATTCCCTATGAATTTTAGATTCAACTTGTTCATTACTAGTAAGTCAGCTGGGATTTGTATTGATCAATTTTGGGAGAACTGCCACCTTAACAGTGTTAAATCTTCTAATACAGGAACATGGAATGTCATTTCATTCATTTAGATCTTTAATTTCTTCAGTAAGCTTTTGTTATTTTCAGTATACAGGTCTTATACTTTTTTGGTGCCATATCCTTTTTGATGCCATTGTAAATGTAAATTGTTTTTTAAATTTCATTTTGTTTCTTATTGCTACTATATTAGAAATACAGTTAATTTCTATATATTGGTCTTGTATCTGTCATCTTGCTCAACTCATTCATTTGTTCTAATAATTGTGTATATGTATGTGAATTCCTTAGGATTTTTCTGTATTTACAGTTATATCTCATCTGCAAATAAATAGTTTACTTCTTCTCATTTTCTTACCTAAATGCCCTGGCTAGGACCTCCAATTTAGCATTGAAAAGAAGTGACTAGAGTAAACATCTTTTTCTTGTTCCTGATCTTACAGAGAAAGTGTTAATCTTTCATTATTAAGTATGATGGTTGCTGTGGATTTTTCACAGATAATATTATCAGATAGAGGAAGTTCCCTTCTATTCCTAGTTTTTTTAGTGTTTATCATGAAAGTGTATTGAATTTTATCATACACATTTTCTGTATTTTTTGAATTGATCATGTGGTTTTTGTCCTCTCTTCTTTTCATGTGGTTTATTACATTGATTGATTTTCATATATTGATCCAACCTGGCCTTCCTAGATGAATACCATTTGGTCATGTTACATAAATCAATTGCATATACTGCTGGAGTCAGCTTGCTAATACTTCGTTGAATCTATATTCATAAGGGATATTGGTCTGTAGTTTTCTTGTATGACCCTTGTGAGGTTTTGGTATCAGGATGGCTTCATAAAATGAGTGTGGAGGTGTTTTTCTCCTCTTCTGTTTTTTTTTTTTTTGTTTTTTTTTTTGTTTTGAAAAGTTTATGAAGGATTGGTTTTAATTCTTCTTTATATGTTTTATAGATTTCACCAGTGAAGCTTTTCCTTGTGGGAAGTTTTTTGATTATTCCTTTAATACCTTGTTGCAAGTCTTTTCAAATTTTCTATTTCTTATTGAGTCAGTTTCAGTAATTTATATTGTTCTAGGAATTTGTCTATTTCATCTAGGGTTTTTAATTTGTTGACATACAATTGTTCATAGTATTCCCTTATAATCCTTTGTATTTTTGTAAGATCATTGGTGCTGTTCGCTCTTTCTTTCCTGATTACAGTAATTTCAATTTTTTTTTTCCTGGTCAGTCTAAAAATTTTAGTTTGTTGAATTTGCTGATTTTTTTTTGAAGAACCAACTTTCAGTTTCTTTAATTTTTTTTGCTCTTGCTTTTCTAATGTATATTTCATTAATTTGTTCTCTGAAGTTTATTGTTTCCTTCTTTCTGCTTGCGTTGGGTTTAGTTTACTTCTTAGTTTCCTAGGGTGGGTGCTTAGGTTTAATAGTTTGAGATCTTCTTTTTTGACAGGAGTGTTTACCAGATTTCCTCCTGTTACTGATTTCTAATTTCATTCCATCGTGTTCGCAAGTTATACAGTTGTTGGGTAGGTTATCCTACAGATGTCTGTTAGGTCTAGTTGGTTCGTAGTAATGTTGTCTTCTTTCCTTTCTGATTTTCTGTCTGTCCTGTCTAGTTTAGTATCCGTGTTGAAAATGGGATATTAAAGACTTCAGTGATTATTGTTGAATGGTCTTTTTTTTCTTTCAGTTCTGTCAGATTTGCTTCATTTTAGGGCTTTTTAGGTACATGTAAGTTTATATAAATGTTAGGTCTTTTTGATGATGATTTCACACTTTATTATTATAAAATAGCCTTCCTTTTCTCTTATAACTATTGGGGTTGGTTTGTTTGTTTATTTTTGTGAGAAAGAGTGAGCAAGAGGAAGTAGGAGAAACACACTTCCTGCTGAGCAAGGAGCCCAACACAGGCCTCAGTTCCCAAGACTTCGGGATTGTGACCTGAGCTGAAGGCAGACACTTAACTGACTGAGCCACCCAGCCACTCCTAACTGTTGGTTCTAACGTAGCATTCCAGGTCTCTTTTGGTTATTGTTTATACACCATGTATCTTTCCCAATCTTTTAACCTGTTTGTGTCTGATAAAGTGTATCTCATATAGACAGCATAGAGTGAAACCAGATCTTTTTATCCCTTCTGCCAATCTCTGCCCTTTAAATTGAGTGTTTGTAATTACTGATAGTCCACACCTTTTTTTTTCTCCCTTTGTTATTCCATTATTGCCTTCCAGTATTTATGTTAAATGGGTATTGTCTAATGTGCCATTTTAGTTCCTTTATTGTTTTTTTACAATATATTTTTAGCTTTTTTCTTAGTTATTGTCCTGGAGATTACAATTTACATTTTAATCTATGAAAATGTTAAATTTAGTTGTATATAAAAACTTTAATCTTGCATATCATTGTTCTCTCTTCTCTCTTTTGTGCTGTTACTGTCATACAAAATCTATCATTTTACTTTATATGCTCGTCAACACAGGTTTATTATTATTGCTTTTTGTACTTTTAAATTAGATAAGACAAAGAGAATTGTGAACTGAAACACATAGACCCTGTCTTTTATAATTACCTTTTTAGTTGCTTTTGCCAGTGTCTTATTTCTTTGTGTGGATTTCAGTTCCTATCTAATGTTCTCTCATTTTACCCTGAAGGACTCCCTTTAGTCAGTATGTATGTATGTATTGTAAAATAGGTCAGCTAGCCACTGAGTCTCTGTTTTTGTTTATCTGGGAATGTCTTAATTTCTCCCCCACTTTCAAGTATTAATTATGCTAGATATCAAATTCTTGGTTGACAGTCTTTTTCTTTCGGTACTTTTATTTCATCCCACTGCCTTCTGACCTCCATAATTTCCACTGAGTAAGCTATGAACCTTATCAAGGGTCCTTGAACCTGCCATGTTGGTTCTCTATTCCTGCTTTCAAGATTCTTTCATTGTCTTTCTATTTCAGCATTTTTATTATGATGTTTCTAGGTGAGGATCTCTTTCAGTTTATTTTTGTTTGGAATTCCTTGAACTTCTTGGATATACAGATTAATGTTTTCCATCACATTTTGGAAGTTTCTGGCCATTTTTTTCTACCTTTGTTGTCCCCGTTCAAGACTCCCATAATGTGTATGTTCATATACTTAATGATTTCCCAGAGTTCTCTGAGGTTCTGTTCTTTTTCTTCTTCTTTTTTTTTTTTTTTTTTTTTTTTAAAAACCGTTCCTCAGACTAGATAATCTCAATTGACCTATCTTCAGGTTTGGTGATTATTTCTCCTGCTGGCCCAAATCTGCTGTTGAGCAGCTCTAGAGATTTTTTCCCCCCTATTATAATACTTTTCAACTCAAGGATTTCTGGTTTTTTGTTTTGTTTTGTTTTTTGTTTTCAAAGATTCTACTTATTTATTTGACAGAGAGAGAGAGGGAGAAGCAGGCTCCCACTGAGCAGAGAGCCCAATGCGGGGCTTAGTCCCAGGACCCTGAGATCATGACCCAAGCCAAAGGCAGAAGCTTTAACCCACTGAGCCACCTAGGTGCCCCAGGGATTTCTGTTTTCTGAAATAGTCTATTGATACTATTTGGTGAGACATTTTTCTCATACTTCCCTTTAGATCCTTTGGTACTGTTTTCTTTAGTTCTTGAACATATTTGAAATAGCTGATTAATATCTTTGTTAAGTTCAATGTCTGGGCTTCCTCAATGTCTGTTTCTGTGGACTGCTTTTCCCTCTGTGGTGTGGGTCATGTTTTCTTGTATCTTTGCATGTCTTCTGACTTGTTAAAAACAGGACTTTCAAAACAATATGGCAACTCTGGAAATCAGATTCTTCCCTTCTCCAGGGTTTGCTGTTATTTCTGGTTTTAGTACTTGACTTTTTCTTATAGTTTCTGTGTCTTTGCTGGAATGCCCCATTTGTTATGCAAGTTGTCCACCTTTTCTAGTAGATTCTTTTACATGTATCTTAGTTATTTTAATGTCACTGTATGATAGTACCATTATCTGGGTTATCTCTGAGTCTATTTCTGTTGATTGCTTTGTTTCTTGACTGTGAGTTGTATTTTTTTTCCTTTATCTTTCTGTATTTTATAATTTGTTATTGAATGTTAGACATCTTGTAAAAAGGAGAGACTGAGATTTCTATGCCTGGAAATCAGCATGGTTCTTCTCAGGCAGCTAGTGTGGGGCATTGAGTCATTCTACTCAGGAGTTGAGCTGTGTTTGGGTTTTGCTTTGGCTGTGGTTGCTGGAAGGTTTTTCTCAATGTGCTATTCTGTAAGCTTTCAGTTTTCTCTCTATGCCTGAGTCATAGGGAACCACGCTTTTGCTCCTCTCACAGAGGAAGACATCTATTGATTTTTTTTTACTCAGTTCTTTCTAGGCTGTTGTAGGAAGGTGCAAGATGAAGCGGGTGTAGAACAGTTCCTTTTATTTGTAGTAGAAATTTGGTTATACTCTACAGGTATCTAAGCAAGATAGTATATGTTCCTTTAGTATCTAGGATTTGAAATTAATGGCCATGCACTATTAAAATGAAATAGAAAAATAGATTGTAATTGATTTACTATCTTCCAAAAGCAATAGTTGTAGAAACTAGTTGTTCTTAAAAGTGAACGTAAACGTTATGAGTTAAAGTGTTGAGAGAATTCAGTCCTGTGTCAAATAAGGCAGAATCATTATTGCAGGAAATAAAATACTTATAGATGTAACAAGTAATAAGATTCCACTGTTGAAGAATTATACCTTGTAGATAGTTGTTATCCTTCTTATATTTTTTCTTGCCAGTCCTTTATTCTCAGCACTAAAGAAGAAGATGAATCTCATTATTTTCTGTTCATTTTTTGGTACTTTAAGGTGACATTATAGTGTACAGATTTTCAATTTTTTCTTTCCAATATTTGACTTATTGTCAAAGCTGTTAATGAGGAAATAAAATCACTAAATTTAAAGTATCACCTATCTTACTGGATTTACTTTTGAACTTATCCTCATATGCTTAGTTAGAATAATAGGATTTATATTGCTAGTAATTTTTCATTTTTTGTTTTGGTATGTCATAGTAAAACTAAATGTAATAGCTTGAATTTACATTTGTAATTAAAAATTGATCGTGCTTGAATAAAGTTTTCCATTAACCTCTTTAAATAATATACTTCACTTTTAAGGATTTCAGTTTCCTCAGTGTTCTTAACTTTGATTTTCAAATGTTGGTTGCTGATAGCTTTGTATATTATCACCATGTGTGTTAAAGAGCTGAGTAAAGATGGATGCCTAAATTTCCTTTGGTCTATTAAGGACTTCATTGCTTTTCTAGATTTAGGAATCCAAATCCCTTTAGAGATCAATGCTCTCTGAGGAGCTCAACACAACTCAAAATGAAGATTAAAACTGACAGAGGGTTCTTCTACATATAATAATGCTATAGAGTACTGACCTTTATACCTCAGAACTTTAAAACAAGGACAAGGACACATGATTGTCTCTAGTTATACCCTAAATTGATTGTAGATGTTTGCATGGTTTACAGTGACATTGCTTATTGGAGTGTCTCTATTCTAAAGAACAAAAATCCCTAAATTCTTTTTATTCTCCTACTGTCAGAATGTCACTCAGCAAACTCTGAGTGACCCAGTGCTCAGAACTAGAGGCAGAAGCTTAATGAAGCCTGAATCCTAACCTCAAGGAATCACGTGACCCCTATATTAAAACTGTAAGATTGGCTAGCAGAAAACAATTTCTGGCCATAAAAAGAAACAAATGATGTATTTTATGAAGGTTTTGTCTCTAAACTAAGCCTCAGAATTGGCTGTGGATCTTTGTGCAACATATCTTTGATTATATTAACCCCTCTTCAACATTTAAAGGATTTTACATCCTGATCTTCTCTGGTTTCTAATCTCAGGAAAACAAAACAAAAAATAGCACTGAAGTGGAAGTAATCACCATCCAGTCCATAATTTGGATCTTCTCCAAGAGTTTGATTATAATTACTAATTAAACACATTCTAACTAATTTAGGGAAATATTAAATATAATTTCAAAAAACAAACATGAAATTATCAAATGATCCACTTCTATATCAACAGATACAGATATTTCTATATAATCCATAGAATTATCAGTTCCACCTCTGGGTCGACTATCCAAAGAATTGAAAGTGTAGGGACTCAAATATTTGTACATTCATGTTGATAGCAACATTATTCACAGTGGCCAAAAGATTGGAAACACCTGAGAAATACCAGTTGATGAATGAATAGAAAAACAAAATGTGGCTTATATATAAAATGGAATGTTATTCAGACTTAGAAATGATGTTCTAATACGTGCTACAACGTGGATGAACCTTAAAGACATGCTCACTGAAATAAGTCAGGCACAAAGGACCAACATGTACAATTCCATATATAGGTGATATCTAGAGTAGTCACATTCATTGACACAAAAAGTAGAATGATGGTTGTTGGGGAATGGAGAGTCCTTGTTTAATGAGTTCAGAGTTTTGGTTTGGGAAGATGGAAAGCATTCTGGAGATGGATAATAGCAATGGTTACACAAAGAGTGTGAAAACACTGCCTTTAAACATAGCTAATACGGTAAATTTTTAATATACCCATGATTTAAAAATTATTTTTTAAATTCTTTTTGCTAATATTTTATTTAAGACTTCTGCAAAAGATAACAGAGAGATACATAAAAGCAAAATTAAGATTAGGCTATTTCTGAGGTATTAGAATGCCCCTTCCCAGGCCTGACTGGGTAGTAAGAATTGTGAGGTGGTAAGTTACAGTTGAGAGGTTTGTTTTAGTAGGCGATCCTCTCATGAGGGGCAGGTGGTGGGAGTAAAGGGAGTTGTAGGTAGTCCCCTGACCTGCTGGATGGGGCTTCCGTATGGGGCTTGGTTGTTTGTGTCTGCAAGAGCTCCAGAGAGCTTACCTCCTTTGAGAGTCAGTGTGGCATGTAATCTTCTGCAGCACAAAGTCCATTTTGACCTGTGGAGACAGAACTGCTTCCGGGTGTCATGGGGGTGCCCTGTGAGCAGTTGAGAGTGCTGCAGGCAGAGCCTTCCATGGCGAAGCTGCTGCCCCCCAACAGCTCCAAGCAGTACTTGGGGTGAAAGCAGGAGTCGTTCAAGTGAAATTTGCAAAGCCAGTTTCTTCTCCGCCAAATTCTAGGTCAGTTTTTAACTTGTGTACATGGTAGGTCTTTTTTTTTTTTTTTTCTTTTGATAATCACACTGGTGTGCTATGTCCCTGAACTGTTCCTCTGAAGAGCGGTGCCTGACCTCAGGCAGTCCTGTCGTCAGCAAAGTTGGTGGATAACATGGGCTCCAGCTGGAAGGTGGACAGAAGGATATGCTTAGAGATGGGTGTGTTGTCAGCACCCTGAGGAAGCATTTAGCACGTGCAGGGGCTGTCTCTTCCCCAGCACTCTCTCTCTCTGCGGGACGAGGAACACTAGTGGTGACTGCGTACTGACTCATCTCTCCGCCCACATAACTAGACTCCGTGCGATTTTTTCCATTTGTGAGGGAGAAAATTCCTCCCGGGTTGGTGCTGGGAGTAACCCGACAACCCTAGGATGAAGCCTTACAACTGAACAAGCAGTTGATCAGACATGTGTTGGGAGTTATAATGATAACAGTCCTTGATTTTCTTTTTTCTTTTTCCAACTGGAGTTGGAAAAAGTACATTTTCTGGCCCCTTGGAAGGTCTTTCACATGCCTTCTTTCCTAGGCTAGATGTTTAGGTGTTAGAGGCAGGCAGGTGAGCTGTTGGCCCCTCTCCTCCATGGCCTCCAGCATGCAGTCCATTTTCATTTTAACTTCATTTTTAACTTGGTATAACCCTTAAAAGGCTGATTTCAGCCAGTTCTTTTCCATCTTGATTTTCTTAATGGCAAATCTTCATCAGAGTCCTTTGAATTTGTATCTGGCCATCCATTTCTTTGCATAGTACCCTGATATGCCATATTTTCTTTTTTTTACAAATTATCTTCAACACATTTATTGAGCACTTACTAAGTGCGGAAGAACTAGAGCCAGTTAAAATCCAACTCTGTGAAGTCTTAACATTACTGGAAATGTTCTCATCTTCTGGAAGACATTTAATTTAAGACAATCACTGTCACTAGTCACTCATGTACATCATATACCTGCACTCTTTAGCTTGTATCTTTCTGGCAGCAGGCAGCAAGGCGTGGTGGAGATCACATTTGTGCGTCTAGTGCACAGGCCTCAGTGTGGTCTGAGCTTTCTGCCTGCTCACCACTCAGTGACCTCAGGAAGGCTGTTAAGCTCTCTGGATCTTGAGTTTTTGTCTTTTAAGGGGGGAATTTAGTGGCGTGCCCCATGTTGCATGCACCCTGCAAGTATGGATGAGCCTCTGGGTGTTCATTGTAGTCCCTCTGCCTCCATTTATTTTTCTGACCTCCGCTTACCAATCCTCTGAGAGACTTAATATGATTGATTGCTGGGTGTCCCCTCTCGCTTTTGGTGAAGAATAAGAAAAAAGTTAGAAACAATTGTCAGTGAATAGGAATTCCATTTTGAGGGAAGGCGACTAATCAGAATGTGGATATTCTACTTTTCCTAATTGATACTAACTGAAAAGTTATAAATACGAGTAATATAAGAACCAGCCATTAGGCTATTCGAGGCTATTTAACTGTGAAATTGTAAGCATGTTTCCTGAAATGCAGTCTCTAAAGAGGAAAGCAGTATGATCTTGTCAATATTGGCCAGCACCTGAAAATTCCTCTTTGGTTTCCAGATCCTAAGTTTTTACTGTTTCCTTTGACTTACTAAATTTGTTATTGGGGAAAAACCAGTCATGTTGAATATCTTTGAGTATTTTGAGTGTCTCTGCATTGCTAATGTCCTTCTTTATCTGTTTTTCAGCATCTCCCTATTTCTTTCCAGTGTTCTTTACTTCTTGTATCGCATACTATTTTTTTTTCCCCTTTTCCTTATTTGTTTCAACTATATGGACTTTTAATCACCCTTTTCCTCTGATTTGGAGGAAACGTTACTGCTACTCTGGTCTCCATCTTCTGACTTAGACGTTTCCCTCTGAGTTACCCTGAACATCCTGTTTCAGACCACAAGGGTCTTCAGTGGAAGACACTGTGGAAAATCTTCAGTGGAAAATCTTCAGTGGAAGACACCACACCCATTTCCCAGACAGCCGGGGTCCCCAGCCCTCGGTGTGCATCAGCATCCGATGGGAAAAGCACCAGTGCTCCACTCCCAGAGGCCCCGGGGAGCTGGGGAAGTGGCCCAAGGAGTATTCTTTAAAAACCTGTCTCATGATTCTGCACAGTCCGCTACCAGTGGCAGAACATTGTAATTCCCATATCAAAGACTATATTGTTGTGCATATACTGCTTGGTGATTCTTTGGTTTAGTCAGGCTGATCTACGTAGGTTTTTAGAAAACTGACATTAACTAAAGTTTATTTAAAGTTACATAGTTTCATCAATTGCTACTTTTTATCTCAAAATAGTATTTCCTTTTACGTCTCCTCATTGCTTTTTCATACCTAGTATTTTTAGGTTGGTTCTTTCTGAAAGTTAATTATTACACAGGATGATTTTAATTGAGAAAAGCACAGCTTACGTTCTTTTTTTCTGTTGATTTTCAGAATGCTTCCTAATTCTGCGTACTCTCAGCTTTTTTAACTAATTCATTTCACAGTTTTCCATTCATCATCAAATATACTTTGAGTATATTTGTAGCATTTGTGAGTAACTTAGTAGTTTCGGGGAAATACTTTGAATGCTTCATGGACTAAAATGCCTCTCATGCAGCCTCCATTCTTAAGTATTCTCTTGCTCTTTAGAGAATGAGTTATTGGAATACATTTTTCTGAGGGCGAGTACTGTACTAGTAGCCTCCCGGTACAAAGTTCTGGAGCC
>CM053608.1:107671562-107719680 GCA_028646535.1 Procyon lotor
AAGCCAGCCGAGCAGTGAGGCCGATGGAGTGGTCAAGATACAGAATAATCACTATGAAAATCAGGCTAGTCAAGAGAGCAGTGCAGGGGCAGTTAGGGGTCAGCAAACTGGCCGTGAGTGTGCGGGATGAGAATACATCTGTCCCTTCTTCCCTTTGCCCAGTGAGGGAAGGCAGGACTGTCAGGGGCCTGTTACCCCACAGTCTCTAGCCACAGTCAGGACAGTGACCCAGTTTCCTGCTGTGCAGGATGGCAGCAGGCCAGGGAGGGGAGACCTTGGTGACGCTGTTGGGAAAGCAGAAGGCATGCAGATCAGATTGGTGGGCACTTGCATCTCCGATTTATTCATTTATCAGATGCTACCCAAGAGTCACGTGCCAGGCTGGGTCCGGGCCCAGAGGTTCAGGGGAGTCAGCTCCTCACAGCTGGGTGTGACAGGTGCTAGAAGCTTCTACAGGTGACACTGCGTCCAAGTTGAGGCTACGAGGGAGACCCCTTGTGAGGGCTGTGCCCAGAAGCACTGCCCATGCTTTCTGTCTGGATGACTGCTGCTTGCACGGGGCTCGGCAGTCTGGGCAGCCTTCCAGACTTCTCTGGTGCAGCCCGCAATAAGGCACACATTTCATCTGCTGGCCCCGGGGTGCTCCTAGGCCATGGTCTCTGGTGTCTCCTACTCTTTTTCTAAATACATGAATACTGATTGGTAGCTGTGAAATGGATTTTGTGTCCCAGAGCTTGCCAGGCACTGTTGCGTAGAATGGGGGAAGGTCACACAGCACCCACCCACCCCCAGCCCTCAACGAAGAACCCCAGAAGTGATGATCAGTCTAGGTGTAGGGTAGCCATACTGAAATGATTAGGAGAAAGGGACCTTCTCATCTAGACCCAGTGCGGACGACAGTTCCTGCAACAGCTGGAATAGGAAGGCATGATCCGGGCATTAGGATCATGGAACGACTCTGGCAGTTTTGCCTGGCTTGGGCAAGCAGCTCATCTGGCAGAACATTGCTGTGGTTTTCAGCACATTTACGGAAAGTGTGGCGCTAGTCACCAAGGACAGTCTGGCCTTCCTCCCATTTGCTGTGCTACTTGTACCATCTTTTGGGGTCCAGAGGCTGGAGCCACAGTACTTAACAACTAGAATATGTGGTTGGAGCCAGGGCCTGGGGTGGCAGGGATGTGCAGTACATCCACAGCATAGCCAACACTGGGAATGGACAGGACAGGGGACAGGGCAGATGTGTGTGTGTGCAGCAGAAATTGAACATATTTGCGGCATTAAGTGTCTGCCTTCGGCTCAGGTCATGATCCCAGGGTCCTGGGATTGAGCCCTACATGGGGCTCCCTGCTCAGTGGGAGCCTGCTTCCCCCTCACCCTGTGCTGCTCCACCTGTTTGTGCTCTCTCTGTCAAATAAATAAATAAAATCTAAAAAAAGAAAAGAAAAGAAAAAAAATGAACAGACTTAACTTTTTTTTTTTTTTAAGATTTTATTTATTTGAGGGGTCACCTGGGTGTGGCTCAGTCAGTTGGGCATCTGCCTTTGGCTCAGATCATGATCCCAAGGTCCTGGGATTGAGTCCCACATCAGGCTCCCTGCTCAGTGTGGAGTCTGCTTCTCCCTCTGCCTGCTGCTTCCCATCCTGCCACTTGTGCTCTGTTCTTCTCTTTCTCTCGCTGACAAATTTTAAAAATCTTTAAAAAAAAAATGTGTGAGCGTGATGATTCACAGACCTGTACTCCTGGGGCAAGTAATACATTATACGTTAATAAATAAATATATTTGAGAGAGCAAGCACAAGCTGGAGGAGGGGAAAAGGGAGAGAGAGAAACAGAGTCCATCATGGGGCTCAATCCCACAACCCTGAGAACATGACCTGAGCTGAAATCCAAGAGTCAGATGCTTAACTGATGAGCCATCCAGGCGCCCCCAGACTTACTCTTAAGGATAACAATTCTTATATTTCAATTTCTTATATTTCAATTTCAAAATGTGTATGATGAAAGAGGCTCCATGTCTTAAGTGGCTAATTTACATTTCTAAATTAGGGTTTGTCCTAATACAGTGTACAAAAATAAAGCATCCCCAAGTACAGCATTCAAGGGCCTCAGGGGTGATGTGAAAGTGAGCTTGCATTTGATCTCTGAATCCCAGATCCAGAGCGGCAGGTGTTCGTCAGGCGCACCCCCAGCAGTAGGGGACCTGTCCTGTGGGTCCTGCCAGGGAGAGTCCAGGTAGGCTGCAAGTCACAAGTGTTCACAGATTCGAAAGACCGCTTGCGCTCCCTTATCCCTCCTGCAGGCTGACAGATGGAGACTAGATTTTCCCCCTAACTGACATGGGAAAAGAAAGATGTGGCCGTGGCCCCGATGTGCTCCAAAGGGGAGGAGCTCCTCCCCACACTGAGGTTGGCTGGGATGGCCTTAAACACAGGTCTTCTGGGAAGGATTGTGGTGGCGGATGTAGCTCTTTGAAACAAAAAGGGGTGTAATTGGCTTGAAAGTGAGCATGAAGCTCTGAAGACAGATTTGTGGGTAGAGGGAGAGATTTGGGAGCAACCTGCTGTGGAGAACAAAGGAGTGGATCACACAGAGAAAACAGAGCCCACCTTTAAGGGATTGGGAACACAAACACACAACACTTGGGCTTTCTCCAGCTGGAGAATCTTCCTTCAGCTCCGGGAGCCTTGGGGCCCTATGCTGTGGAAGTCCACTCCATTGGCATGGGAATGACAGTGTCCAGGCACTTTGAGGTAGCGCTTGGGTGGAGCCCCTGCTCAGCATAGGAAGTTCCTCCCAGAAGGATTGGACTAATGAATACCGAAGATCTCTGAATGTAGAGTTTGATTGTACTCATCTCTATCCTAATTCCCCACTGAGCAGTTGGTTGTTGGTTTATGTGCAGCCTCTTGAAGCAAATTGTTCGTTAGATGGTTTTATTTTTAAGGCCATGTCTAAAACGTGGCTGTGAATAAATTCTTTCTTGAGTGAGGCAGAAAGAATGACTTTGATACCGAGCAGCGGAAAGAAAACTTATGGCCAGTTCTGCTATAGTGCAAGTATGCATTCCCGAAAATTACCACACTATGTGAAATCATGCATTAAAACCCACCGGGCTTAGGTGGAAAATGGATAGGAGCCCAGCACTCACAAACTGTGTCACTGGCATATTTAAAAATAGGAAGAACTCTAATGAAAGTGGTACTACAGTTTGACCTATTAAATGGTTAAGAAAAACATAAATACTGTAATAAATGTGGCACTTTAACATGGAAGAGGCATGCAGTCTGCTGGTGGAAGTAGGTGCGGGAAGGGTTTTTGTGGAAGGGGCATCTTAAAAGCACACAGAAAGCTGGGGTAGCTGGTGGAGGTGTGTGTTCTGTGTGTTCCTGCCCAACTAGAGTCACTGGAGTTGTACATTCAACTCTCTCCAGACAAAATCCGGCATAAACAGAAGGTGAAATTTGCAGTGTGCTCACAACTGTTCCAAATATATCAGTCATATTGGAGCAAAACATAACAGCAGCCTGACTGTGCCTTCCTGTCTTTAATGGAGACAGCTCAGAATAAGCCTAGATAGCCTTAGACCCGGAAGTCCTACAGACGGGGACCTGTATTTGAAGGAATTAGAGCAAAGAGACTTTTATAATTATAAAGTGTTAATTCATTTAACACGGAAAAAAGGGATACTGATGTTTAAAGCCTCCCTTTTACTTCCATATTCATTGAGAAAGTTTTCTGTTAATGAATTCAGTTTGCAGATTATATAATCTGAATAAAGTGGTAGGCATTTGTATGGTTTAATAGGATTGGGTTTACTAGGTGTGGAGGACAGTGTTCCGAAATGTTAAACTCTGTAAAGGAAGGTTAATAATTATATAGACACTGTGGTGCTTCCTCTGAAACTGTAGACTAAAGGAAGTTTTAACAGCTGGTTTTGAACTTTTCCTGTGGCTCAGACCCATACTGCCTTAACAACATAGTACATTTGCCAACTTTTGATTAATCAAACTATAATACACTTAGAGAAATACTAATAAATCTTTACCTATTTAAAAAATAATATCCCAGAAATGTTTGTCTGGTTTTGGTTGCTATAGTCTGTTTTCAAGTAGTTCCCACCCTGACATTAGTAGTATATTGTAGAAATGTACAAAATACCAAGAATATAAAAATGACCCGTATCTCTATTATGAAGAAAGAGCTATTACTAACATTTTCATGTATTTGCATTTCTAATAAACTCACATGTAAACATTGCTGATTACACTACATATACCTTTTGATAGCATTCATTTTCATTTCTGTGCTATATAATTTTGGGAATAACAAAGTAAAAGAACACAAGCTTGAGAGTCAGATTACAGGTATAGCCCCACTTTCAGGTGTCCCCCATGGATTTAAATTAGATTTATGTTAAAAGCTTGGCATATGTAACACATAATGTAAATGATAGCTACTGGAATACCCTTACGGACCTGGATGTTAACAGTCTTCATGAACATCCCCATGATGTGTCGGGGGAGGGATGTGTCTTGGTCATGGAACCATTTCCTAACTATTAAATGTTAGGGATCTTTACAGTTTTTCCATTTTAAAAATAATTTGAATAGCTTTTATATGTGAAAACATGCCATCATCTAATTTCTTTTTCTTTTCTTAGAAGTAGAGTTCTAAAAGTGGAATTACAAGGGCAGAGGTTGATAGACACACCTTATAAAATCACTCTCAAAAAGTATATTGGGGCACCTGGGTGGCTCAGTGGGTTAAAGCCTCTGCCTTCGGCTCAGGTCATGATCCTTGGGGTCCTGATCGAGCCCCATATCGGACTCTCCACTCAGCGGGGAGCCTGCTTCCCCCCCTCTCTCTGCCTGCCTCTGCCTACTTGTGATCTCTATCTGTCAAATAAATAAATAAAATCTTTAGAAATAAAAGTATATCTATTTATGTACATGTGCTCTTCAGCAGTCCTGATCTAACTGCCATATTCAGAAAGGTTTCGTAGGGCGCCTCAGTCAGTTAAGCATTTGCCTTCAGCTCAGGGGCTCAGGTCATGATCTCAATCTCAGGGTGCTGGGATCGAGTCCCGTATTGGACTCTGCTCCACGGGAAGCCTGCTTCTCCCTCTCCCTCTGCCCCTCCCCACGGCTCCTGTTCTCTCTCCCTCCCTCACAGGCTTTCTCAAATAAATCTTTAAAAAAAAAAAAAAAATTCCTAATCTATAGGTAGAAAAGATTGTTTCATTTTTTATTTGTGAGATCAACTTTTTTGTGTTTTGGTGTTTTTATCCCCTCAAATGAATTTTTCTGTGCTCATCTCCTGTGTGTGTGTGTTTTGTTTTGAGTAAAGACATAAATAGACTGTTTAAGAAAATTAACTGCCTGGTTTTTTATTACCACTTATTAAACGATCCTTGCCGGCTTCTGTTTCTCTGTCATGCCATAGCTTGTCATCATAGGAACCAGTCCTTGGTTAATTCTAGTTGGTCATCTTCTGCACTAAAACCATGCCCTGAATAGCTATAAATATATAATTAGCAAGGTGCATTTCACTCATCTTTCTCTTCAGAAATTTCAGAAATTTAAAATTTCCCCAAATCTTAGTCAGTGAGGTTGCAGTTGTGAGTCTGTTAGAATTAAAATCGAGAAAGATAGATTGCTTTACAGTATTTGGTGTTAATTAGATGGGACTGCCCTGTCACGAGTCACAAGTAAAATTGGCATGTGCGCTTGTTTCGTGTCATCAGTTAAATTCTCTTCACAAAATGAATTGGGTAGATTTCCTCCTTTTCTCGAACTTCCTCTGTAGACCGGGGCTCCTACGGTGCCCAGCCCCAAAGCACTTTTCAGAGGCAGTTTTTCAGCTTTACTTTTATCTTTCCTCAGTTATTCTTAATCTTTGTCTCTATTGTGTCCGAGATCAGTCTTGAGAATTCATATTTTTCCAGAGAGTTGTCGATTCCTTGAGGATACTATATTTATGTAGTGCACACAAAGTGGCTTTTACTCATTCTGGTTAGGTTGGTGTGGTTTTGTGAGGAGGCCAGTTATTGCCCCCTACTTTCAGTTAATTAAATGTAATCTGCAGTCTTTGTGGGTTCACTTTTACCCATATGTACTCATATGTACTCAATTTTGCTTTGAAAAACTTCTTTTAGCATTTCTTGTAATGGAAGTCTGCTGGCTACCGATTTTCTCTACTTTTGCCTAGAAAAGTTTTTTTCTGTTTTATTTCTGAAGGATAGAATATGCTACATGTGTGCTGTATGCTTTTTATTATTATTATTATTAACATGTAACGTATTATATGCTATATGCCCCAGGGGTACAAGTCTGTGAATCATCAGGCTTACACATTACTTCCTGTACTTGATTTTATTTGAGAGAGAGAGCGTGAGTGGTGGGGAGGGGTAGAGGGTGAAGGAGAAGCAGACTCCCTGCTGAGCAAGGAGCCCGACTTGGGGCTCCATCCCAGAACCCCAGGATCATGACCCGAGCTGAAGGCAGACGCTTAACCCACTGAACCACCCAAGCACCCCTACTTCCTGCATTTTAAAGATGCCATGCCATTTCCACTGTCTTCTCTGCTTTCACAGATGAATGTATGGTTGTTGTTATGTTACTCTACCTGTTAACGTCTTTTTCTTTCTCTTTCTACTTTGAAGATGTTCTCTTTATCACTAGCTTTTGCAGACTGATTATGATGTGCCTTAGTTTTGTTTTCTTTGTGCTTATCCTGATTGGTATTTGTTAAGCTTCTTGGGTCTCTTAAACTTCTGGTTTTCATCAAATAGGGAAAACTTTGAGCGATTATTTCTGCAAATGTTTTTTTACACACATGCACACACTGTTTCTTGGCCTCAAATTATACATGTGCTGGATTGTTTGCTGTCATCCTCCAGGGCACTTGGGCACCACTCTTTGGTTTTTCTTTCTCTCTCTACTTCATTCTGGGTAGAATCTGGCAGTGGGTCTCAAGTTCTCTGGTCTTTTCTAGTGTAGTGTCTAATCTGTTAAATATACTAATGAAATTCATATGTTCATGTTGTCTTTTAAATTCTTGAGCACATTTGAGGTGATTTATCACTGAGGTAAACTTACAACAATTTAGGAAATGTCCTTTTCTGTTATTCCATCACCTGTCGTTTGTAGATCTTTCTATTAAATGATTTGATCTTGATCATAGGTCCAATTTTTCTGCTTTTTATGTCTGTGATTTTTTTGGCTGCTAAATGTTGGGACTTTTACATTTTGGCACTGGTTTTTACACTTTTAAAAGTGTTAGTTTTGGGAGCGCCTGGGTGGCTCAGTCGTTAAGCATCTGCCTTCGGCTCAGGTCATGTTCTCAGGGTCCTGGGATCGAGCCCCACATCAGGCTCTCTCTCTGTCAAATAAAATCTTTAAAAATAAAACAAAATAAAAGTTTTAGTTTTGTTCTGACAGCCAGTTGTTACTTGCAAATCAGTTTGATCCTTTCGAGGCTTATTTTTAAGTGTTGTTAGTGTAGTTCTAGAGTATCCTTTGTTCTAGAGCTAGATGAGTTCTAATAATCTGTGCCTGTTCCAGGGCCTCCACCCAGTGCCGCTGCTGTTCAGTGAAGTCTCTCCACTCTGGCTGGTGACAACTCCCAGCCCCATGTGCACTCTGGCAATTATTTTGTTTATAGGTAATTTTTCCCTCAAAGGTTGTTGTCTGCCAAATCTTGTGGAGTTTCCCCTCGTGCACACTCAGATTGGTGTTCAAGAGAGCTTTCTGTGTAGCTCCCTCCTTTTCAGTACCCCACCCCACAAATTAGAGCCTCCTGGGCTCTTCCTGATTTAGGACTTCTGCTGGGCCTGCACTACAGCATGGAAATGGCCTCCAGGCAGAAAGCCTGGGACATTGCTGGGCTCACGGTGCTCGGTCCCCTCCGTGCTGGGAATGTGCTCCTGCCTGGCCTGTTGTGCAGCATCTGAAACAGTTGTTGGGTGAATTTTTTTTTTTTTTTCAGTTTTCTACTTATTACTGGTAAGTAAGGAAATGCAGCTACTGTTTCTTATGTTTGGAAGCAGAAGAAGGCACATTTCATTTTTAGAGAGACATGCTTTCTGAAGCAGTGAATTCTAACAGGTTAACAAACAAGTTTGAGAGGATCCTTTGGCTCTCAAGCGTGTTAAAAGAATACCATTTATTAGGAGAGGCACTAAAATGGATTTGTTCCTCACTGGCTTTTCTGCCAGTAAATCCTGGGAAGGCAGTTAGTAGTCTCTGATCCCAGGTCCTCAAGGAACCGTCCGCTCAGGGAGAACATTTGCTCCTCTTTGCCATCAGAGCTGTCGGTCTAGGGAGTCACAGTAAATTTTCCCACAGTTCACATGGGGAGGATATTTTTTTCCACACCTCATTGTTTACCTTTTAGATTGGTCATTAGCAGTTGGTTCTGCCCTAACGCGTACTGCTTACTGTCTCCGGATTGGCATCGGGGGATCGGCCGTGTGACGTCGGGCAGGCCACTTAGCTTCTCATCCCCACGTGGAGGGAGCCGGGCTGATGGGACCTGAAGGGCCCTTTCCCTTCATTTCTTCAGTGACTATTGAGTGTTCCAAGCCCTGAAGGTACGTTAGCAAACGAGACAGACAGGGACCCTGCTCTCACGGAGCTCAGTGGAGTATGGCAACAACAAACACACCAGGAATAAAAATTCAACTGAGGAAGGAATACCTTTGGTGAGGGAGGCTGAGAGGAAGACAAACGGGGGCAACATGAGTGGTCTGGGAAGACCCACGTTAGAGGACCCACGGCCCACGTTAGAGGAGCGCTCCACGGAGGCTCGTGTGCGGCCGGCCAGATGAGCAGGAGGAACAGGCCATTTGGGGCTCCGGGGCAAGGACATTCTAGTTGGAGGGAGAAGCAGGTACAAACGTGTTGATGTGAGCACAAACCCGGAATGGTTCAAAGACCACCGTGGCTGGGTTGTCATGAGTGAGGGGCTAAGGGACACAAATGACAGCCGGGAGGTCAGGACCCAGCTCATGCCCGTAGTCTGATTCCGAGACTCAGTCCTGCTGTGAACACTTCTCTACCCACATAGGGCACAGTTAGATGTCACATGGCCCCAGAGGGAAATAACTGAGGGTCCTAGGCATCCTGCTAGGGTAGGTGTGGTAGTCAAGGCCCTGGCAAGATCACAGGGCCTGAAATCAGCAGGGATGGTAATGGCACCAGTGAGCCAGTGCAGTTTTAACAGGGAGATGAAGGTCAAGTTCAATAATCCTGGTCAGCATGAGCCAGCGTGAATCCATTTCCACATTTGCAGAACCACGGATAGCTCCGTAGGACCTGTTGCCTCAAAGAAAAGAAAATGGGCTTTTTGTGAAGCTCACGCATAAAGGCAACATGGACCCCACAGCCTAGAAATCCTGCTTCTGTGGAAAGAAGCCACCAGGAAATCTGCCTGTGGAGTTAAGGAATGTGTGTGTGCCTTTTAAACAGGGAGAGAAAAGGTACCAATCCAAAGTCAGCAGGCTTTGTCCTGGCAGAAGGCAGCTCCCCAGCCCTCAGCAGACCTTCCCCTGCATTGCCGCGTCGTGCTCACTGTGTTCTGAGACAGTGCCAATTAATTCAGCTCGGAGTTAGTGACCATTCACAGTCCAGACACTGCCCCCCTGTCATTCAGAGCACGCCGGCCTGTGTGGCCTGTGTCGGGTGCAGGCACCCCTCCCCCCGGGCACCTTGTGGCCTCCAGCCCCTCCCCACTCATCTCTCTTTTGTCACACCACCCGTCACCTCCTCACCTCCGAGTCAGGCGGCCTCACCTCTCTGCCCGGGGCTGCTTTCACGTGGGCTCTGTCTAGGCAGGGAAGTCATGGTTGTCAGGGGTCCCCTCCTCTAATCAGCATCCTCTCACCTGGCCTTGGTGCTCTGGGCTCCTTAAAACAGACTGTTAAGGGATTCGGGATTTGAATACGTATGCATTCTTATTTAACAACTTTCTTCGTCTTTCATTGTATCCTGCAGGCTGCCTTTTTTACCCTTAGCCCTGCCGTCACACTACTTGCCCAAGTGTGTTAATGGCTTCTAACCCCCCCTCCCTCCACCTCTTCTTCTTTCTCCTCCACCTCTCTGAGGCATATGCCACTACTGACACGTCCTCATGGCCACAGCATCTTTCCCTTCCTTTGAGGGGCGCCTCTTCCTGCTTCCCCCCTGCCTCCTGGCCCTGCATGTGGCTCTGCAGCGAGCTCGAACCTCACTCCTCCCGTTTGGAGCTCCCTTTTGGAGCTCCTGCTTCTCTATTGAACCGTCATTTCTGGGCACCAGCCCCAAAGGACTCCACTCCACCCTGACTTCTCTGGCCCCCACTTCTGATCTCTGGAGTATCTACACCAGAGTAATAGCTGTGGATAAAATGAAGCTTCTGTCCTCCTGCCCCGGCTGTGAGACTCCCCTGTGATGCCCCATCTCCTGAGCACCCAGGCTTAATGGTTTCAGGGTCATCTGTGACCCATTTCCCTGTTACTCAAGAAGTAACCTCATCATGTGCCGCTAGCTGCAGTGGAGTGTGTTGAGGATGGTGGACAGAGAGGACACAGATGGGAAAGGTTCTGATGGAGGAGAGGTTAAAATTAAAGAAAAAGGATCCTTGCTAGTAGCCTCCTCAGAAAGATTCAGGGACACCCTTTGTTCCTGGCAACAGCAGCCTATCAAGTACTCTTTCCCTGGGAAATACTTGCCAGCATTGGAATGACAGAGGCCAAGGTAACACTAGCATTTATTGCAGTGTGGACCAGTAAAATGGATTCTAGAACATCCATCCAGTGGGCTGATATGCAACCTTAGAAAAGAACAAGGGAACCGACCCACTAAGACCAGTTCTAAGATACTGTCAAATGATAAAAGCAAGATACTACAAAATACTATGTCTAGTGAAGTACCACTTGTGTTTTTTAAAGGGGAGTGGAAATCTTTTTATTCTTACTTGCTTGTGTATACATCTGTATACATCAAGGCATCGTGAAAGGATACTAGACACGGTAGCTAACCAGAGCGTGGGGTTCCTGGGCAGATGGAGAGCAGGGGTGGTGGGAGGCCTCTTACCATAGATCTTACATCTGTAGATTCCTGAACCATATGCACATATTATAGCCTCTTCCAAAATTCCAAAAAATTGAATTTAAAAAAAAAAAAAACTCTGAAGCATTTCTAACCAATTGAATGAAAGTCCTCTTTTTTTACCAAGGAGATTATTTGATTACTTGACTTCTCCATATGTCCATTCCTTAGGCTTTTCTGGTGTCCTTGGCTTATTTTCTTTCACTGTGGAGGAAATATTTCTGACCTGTAATTCTTATTCTTTCCCTCCAAGAACCTCTGCTAATTTTATTAATAAAGTTTGATCCAGTTTTCTTACATTTCTTTCCTGTTCTTCTCCTACCCGAAGGCTGTATATATTCATTATCAGGTGAGATAATATTCAGACAATTCATATGAATAGGACTATAATTATTTTTATTAATATTTGAATTCTTAACTGAGATGTAACTTGATAACTCTAGGAAAACATTTGAATCTCTTACCTTTATTATAAGAAATACTAAGTTCAAGAGACCATGTGTTTAAGACATAGCAACCACATTGATGCTGAGGAACTGACATAGGAGGGGAAATTAGCAGAACACTTTATGAGGCGGGAAAGAAAATTGTCTTGAAATTGTCCTTAGAAGGCTTTTTGAAAATGTGGAACTGGGACTGGTAGGCAGAGAGCAGTCACATCCCAGGACATCAGAAGAAAGAAATCCTGAGAGGCTTTAGTGCCTCGATGGGGGGCATCTGCAGTGGTGGCCATGGCCCCACCACCCATGGACCAGAAGAAACAAGTGGTCACAGGGCATATCTGTACACATCAATCTTGCATTCAGAAAAAGAAATTTCAGCTAAATGGCAGATAACTTTGGCTTGAATAATAATATTTTCTTGAGCCAATTTTCTTTTTTCCTTCAACTTCTCAAGCCTGGAATAGGTATTCTTCAGGGGACCCATTCTCTTTTAATCCCATTCTTGAGTGATCTCAAATTTTGTAGCTTCTTTTCAGCAAGTACTTTCTGTCTTTATTTTTTGGCAAGATAGGCCAGTGGGTGACTTCCTTGTCAGACTTTGAAGGAAAACAAATGCTTTTAAAAGCAGACTTTTTAGGGGTACCTGGATGGCTCAGTCATTAAGCGTCTGCCTTCAACTCGCAGACTAAGTTGAGATGCTTAGGTCCTGGGATCAAGGCCTGCATTGGGTTCCCTGCTCTGCAGGGAGCCTGCTTCTCCCTCTGCCTCTGCCCCTGCCCCCCCCCCAACTTGTGCGCTCGCTCTCTCGCTCTCTCTCTCAAGAATAAATAAAATCCTTAAATAAAAGTAGACTTTTTAACAGCTTTGCTTTTACTACATTGTCATGGGTTCGTAATGAGCGCTTTTACCCAATTCAGAGACGACACTGGGGAGGGAATTCATAGCTGGACATCACAGACCACTGTGATTTCAAACTCTTGGCAGGCTCGTCTCCGTTTATGGATGCGTTAACAGCCAATGGAACAACCAGCATACAGACATCTGTTACAGGAGTGACAGCCGGGAAAAGGAAATTTATTGACGACAGAAGAGACCAGCCTTTTGACAAGCGGTTGCGTTTCAGTGTGAGGCAAACAGAAAGTGCCTACAGATACAGAGATATTGTCGTCAGGAAACAGGATGGCTTCACCCACATCTTGTTGTCAACAAAATCATCAGAGAATAACTCACTAAACCCAGAGGTGAGAGACGCTCCTTGGGCCAATTTGTGCTTCATGTTTTTCTACACCCTTGTATCCAGGGGCTGCTTTTCCAACTCGGTGCTCTTTGTGCCCTTTCTAACTCACCTTCTGGGCCGTTGTACAGTCCCACCAGAAGATAGGAAGCAGGGGAGAGGCCGGGTGGTCTTGCTCCGTACCCCACTGTGCCTGCGTGCAGCTCCTGCGAGTGCTGCTGGGACCCAGCGTGCGTGGGGGTCCGCCCTGGTGCTCCAGGGTGGTGCGGTGCTGGGCAGGGGTGGGGGGTGGACAGCTCCAGGTTACCTGCTCTCGGCCTGCAGGCCTTGGGGGCCTCCCCAGACTCGCATATGAAATGCATCTGAGCACATGCTTTTCTTTAGCTTTGTTCAGACAAGGTCCCAGGCCCTTTGGGGGGTGTTACCATCGATCATGGTGGAACTTCGTTGCCGCTTTAGGGACTTGGGCACATGCTCGTTGCCGGGAGTACCTGGCAAGGCTGGCTTTCGTTAGTCCCGGGAGATGGGTGCTTGCAGAGTTCAGAAACATGAAGATGGGAAGTACTGGGACCTACGCTGAGCCTTCTTAAAAATTCTACATCCTGGTAATTGTTTTCCACTTGTGAGCAGCTTTTTTTCCAGACAAGAAAACCAAACTACACAAAGTTTGTATGTCTGGCCAGGGCCACATGACAAACCAGTTCAGGTCTGGTCCCCAGTTCATCTTTAAACTGCAGAGTCCCTTCATTGGTTATTTGTAAATGTCTCCTAGAGCTCATTTTCAGTGGTCTTGTGCCCTTCTAAAACGACTCCATGTTAATGTGCTATAGTTAATATTCTTATGCACCATACTTCTGGGGTTTCTATCCCAAGTGGTAGGCTGGTGTTAAAAGGGAAAAAAAAAAGTAGGGAACCCTACTTTCTTTCAGCTGGTTGAATGTGCCACCTGCTGTCCAAACTGTAGAAATGCCAAGTGGATGTCCTGTGTAACTTGCCTCACCCACTGAGAGTCCCAACAATTAGAATACTAGGTAGCTCGGATCTAGGTGTCTTTCTAATTATACTCTGTTCATAATTAGTCCTGTAATTTACAGTGTCCCCAGCATTCCCAGTCTCTGCTTATAGAAAAGTTCGTGAGTTATTTTAAATTGTGACTCAGGGAAACAGTATCAAACAGTATCAGGTTTATATCGTACTTTCTGTGGGTCCGTATGGTCCAGGAACAGAATGCTTTTCGGATTCCGTATCAAAAGTACTCTTTGCCACTTTACCTTCTGGTGACTTCCAGGTCATGAAAGAAGTCCAGAGTGCCCTGAGCACGGCTGCCGCCGACGATAGCAAACTCGTGCTGCTCAGCGCAGTGGGCAGCGTCTTCTGCTGCGGTCTCGACTTTATTTATTTTATCCGGCGTTTAACAGATGACAGAAAAAGAGAAAGCACTAAAATGGCGGAAGCTATCAGGTATGCGTAAACAGTGTTTTGTTTTGTTTTTTTAATGGTTGGTTTGAGTGTCTTGCTCGGAGCGTGCCCATCCCGGTGGACAGGCTTCAGCAAGCCTTGCGAGCAAAACACATGTCTCCTTCCACTGAGAGACACTGGTATCAAAATTAATTAAATCATCTGTCTTTTTCTGTGGGCCTGGCATAAATTACTACTTGCCTTGAGCAATAACTGATTTCAAGGCTGGCTCAGACCCAGTGAGTGCTCAGGGAGTGTTCTGATGACTAGCATGTACAAGCGTATATAGCCAGAGTTTCCATTGTTTGTACTGTGAGCGTGTTCTGTCGTCGGCTCTTAAGTGAAGATGCATTCTCTTTCACGTCATTACTTACATTTGTTTCACTCTGAGAGAAATTGGCTGGGCTTTATGACAGGCTGGTCCCATAACATCACATGAAAAGTTTGTTTTAGTTCAAGTCGCGCATTCTTGTTCAAGTTCACCCCCAGTGCCAGCTGCCCATAAAACTCCATCATGGAAAGTGAGAGTTCCCTTTCCCTCACGTGCTCGCCTCCCCCAGAGACCCACCATTCATTCATGTCTTCCCAGCCTTTTTCTAAACACTGTCAAATATGCATTCCATACATATTAGAGATAATACAGATTTACTTTTCGTTCTGTTAAATAAGTGGAATTAGACTGTGTGTTCTCTTGCAACTTGCCTTTTCCATTTAATAGTGTAACTTTGGAGATTCCCATTCCTTCTGTGTGGGGGATTTCCGTTGCTGTATCATAACATTGCAAAAGTCTTCCCTAGAATCACCTAACTCTGCTGTAAGCATACGCAGGTACATATCCTGTTTCCATACTCCTCACTTCTCGCGCTAATCACTGTAAGTATAATTCAGAAACATCTCATTATTCAGGAATTGGTTTTATTTGAAGTGAATGAAACCCAGTCACCAACCAGAAGACCGTTGTACTGCCCTTCCCACCTCCCTAAAATGACATAGCCCTGAGTGACCCCTAAGGACCCTTTGCATATGCGTTTGCCTTGGTGAGGTACAGGAGGATGGGAACTTAGATGCACAGATATGCAAAGTAAACTTGATCAGATCTTCTCCAAATCCCCACATACCTGGGGAGTTGAAGTTGAGCTTCTTTGGATGGTTATTGGGCTCTGCGTAGCTGAGACCCTTTACCCTGACCTTGGGGACACAGGGCTTCCTGGTCCCCCAGACCGTCCTTAAAGGTGCACATTGAGATTAGTGGAAGTTCTGCATTGGTGGGCACAGAGTGGGGCAGGGCATCTCTCTGGCAGACTCCCCAAGATGATTCTGGTGGGATGCTGCCCTAATCAGCCCATCAGAGGAGTCCTGGAACCCCATACCTTGCCATTTCAGGGCATTGCCTTGGCCTTCTATAACATTCTTAACAATTTTCAAAATGAATAAATTTTGTCACTGCATACAGATATATGCTGGCTGTATGCACGCAATCAGAGATTCTTTTGTCTTTTTAAACATTACCACTTTTTAAGTTATCATATGATTTTAGGTTATATCATATCGTCTTTTTCAAAAATAGTTTGAAATTTTACAGTCTGTTTTAAATATCATCTCTGGTCACCTCAGTAATTTCAAACTTGTAGTTTACTGGATGAGACCATCTTATTAATTTCAAATTAAAGTGCTTGATCAGTACACACAATTACTTGATAGTCAGTACTTCTAAGACAACATGTAGGTATTCCTGATTGTTAACCTATCCCATCCTTTCAGGATGAATTACGTGGGTTTAATTTTCATTTTTTAAATACAAACTATTGTGCCTCGGGCGGTGACTTTGTAGATTTTCTGTAAGCCCACTCTGGCTTTACACAGAGTACTGTGATCTGGGGGAGCTCTGCTGTCAGAGGGAATCAGATTTGTCTGCCAGCACCTTCTGCATTCTGACTCCTTTCTCCCAGGAGTTGCGTCCCCAAGCTCCACTCCTAAATCTCCGTTTCTCAACCCTAGTCCGGCCTGCTCCTCCCAAGTTGAATTGCCCTTGGTAGTGGCTGAGGCTTGCATTGTTGGTATTAGAAACCACAGAGGATGGATGGATGGAGTGACTGCATTTGTGGAACTTTTTGGTAACTTGAGATGTTTATCTCTATCAGCTGCCCACTGCCGTTACTTGTCCAGACCCTTCCTCTCCCTTGTCACTCTCCTCGCCCCCCACCCCCGACAAAATAGCTTTTCTACAAAAAGGCCAAATCTTGCTTTAAGGAAATCCACTTGGTTCTTCTTTAAATGAATATATTTGTATCAATGTGAATTTTTCTTCATGTACTCTGGCAAGATATGAAAATAATGAGTTATACCACCAGATTCACTTAACCTTTGCTCTTGCTCATTTGCATTTAAATTAATTTTTATATGTATAAGATCTTCTTTACACATAAAGCTGTATGTTTGTTATTTCTGTGTGTCTTGTCTTGACTTTCTTAAAACTTGGGGACAAAGAACGTCACTATAGCAAGTTTCCCCCGTAAAAAGTGGGAACTGGGAAGATAAGGCTTGCATTCTATTGTCAGGTGTCTACTACAGCTAATTCCGTTATCAGGACTGCTGGTCATAACCAGTTTGCAAATTCATTGTAATAAAAACTATTCAGCACATCAGTGATAAAAACAAAATGATTATTAATCCATTTATAACATTAGGCTTTTGAAGTCTGTGGGAACCAGTCGCTGCCTTTTGGTGTCTGAAGGACTGGGAGCCTCCTCACCCCAGAAGGCAGGCAGAGTGAGAGGAGCAGAGCTGAGGCGAGACAGCAGAGCTGAGGAGCACCGGACCTCTCCCCGTTCAGTCCTGGCCAGACATTCACAGTGAAGGGGGAGCTCCCTTGAAAACCGGCAGTGAACTGGCTATTGAAACTTCAGATCTCTCTGGCCTCGTTTTCCCCAAACAGTTCCTACGCTATTGTTCTTAGGTGATTTTCTAACTTTTTTGGTACTATCCATGAAGTAATGAACCTTCTTCAAAAGAATGGATAGAAGTTTGCTTTTGTTTAATTAGAATTCTTTTTAAACTCATGTTATGACAAATAAACCTCTTTCCTTCCCTGCCATACCTACCTCAGCCTTTATAGCCCAGTTCACACACAGTTCCCAGAGAGCTAAAATTTAAATTCAGTATGTTGCGTTGAGCACATTGGAACATTCATGCGTTTGATTTTAAGTTCTGAAATAGACTTGCTTGACTCCCCCTAAAAGCTGCAGACCGGCCCTCCTTGAAGGGTAGGCTCCTGAGCGGCGTCCCGGGGCCCGAAGGCGGCCCCCGCCTCCCTGTCCCTGGTCAGTGTGGCCAAGCCTTTCTGGCTCGGCAGAGATTCTACTAAACAGGAAAAAAAAAAAAAAACATTACTATGAAGTTTGTTGTTGTTTTTAAGAAAACAAACTTTTCTGTGGGCCGTGCTCCTTTTTGACATCTCAGAGCTCACGTATCCGAATGTTCGGCTGTGTCCTCTGAAAGGGGAAGATGATCTTCGCTGAGAGAGCCAGTGAATTCCTATCCCTCCCAGAAGCAGCCACTGGTTTCAGATGAAGTAATCATTCCAGGCAAAAATAAAAATAACTGGGGGGGAGGGGCTGGTGAGGAATCAGCTTCAGACAATTCTCCAGGCTTTGATTTTGCAGTATCTATTTTAGAAGCATTTTTTTTCTTTTATACAAACATATAACGTGAGAAGGAACACTGCCTTGTGTACTGATTGATTCCTTTGACCGTTTCTCTATAAAGTCACTCTCGTACTGCAGTGTTTGCTCATTTCTTTCATATTGTTCTGCCATCCCATTCATGGTTTCCAGATGCTGTTAGCGCAAGTGCAGTTCCTCCTGGGCCCCTCTGCTCTGAGGCAGATGAAAGCAGGTGACTCCAGGGCACCCAGGGACAGATTTTGAAAACGTTCACTCTGTATCATGGAGACCTTTTTCGAGAGTCATCAGTAACTGAGTGTAGAAAAACTATTTCCATCATGTCATTGACCCAAAATTCTCAAAAGATGGCACAAGTGAAGTAGCTTCATGTAAATTGTCTGCCTTATTTCAAGAACCTATTTAAAAGGTTGTCTGGCTCCCTTTGTATCATTAAAACCCAGTGTGATCTTTCTAACAACGCCTCGGGCTCTCATTTAGAAAGTCTTACTGCAACTCATTCATTTGAATGAGTCAATTCTTACTCAATGTAAAGATCCCAGGAACCTTAGGGGACCTTGGGGGCTGGGCTGAGGTCTGCACGGCTGCAGGGTGCCTTTGAGAATACTCCCTGGAGCTTGGCCTGCAAGCTGCCAAATTCTGCAGCGCGTCCTCTCTTCTGTTCTTTGCACACAGGCCCGAGACCTCCCTAACTTGCCCCCTCCAAAAAAATATGTAATCCCTCATGTCACTATTTGGGGAGATGGGAAGACCACTTAAGATGTTATGTCATGATTTCCAGAGATAATCTGAATAGATTTGCTTGGCTTTTAAATTGCTGAATTGCAGAGAGCAACCAGACTGTTCTTTCTGGTACTGAAGGTGGGGGTCAGGTTTGGAATTCTGTAATTTGAGTTAGAACTCTGACTGCCTTACAGGAATTATCTTCTGTTTTTGTTAGTACATGCTTGTCTTTTTCTTCACCATGTTAAATCATAACGAGCAGCAACCTCTGCACATAAAATTCGATTCTAGTGGTAGGAAGAAGATGCATTCTCAGTGTGGTGTGGCACCAACCTACCCTAAACTGAAAAGGAGCCTACTTTCCCAGTCTTAGCTAAAACAAATCCAAAAACAGCACTGGCTGGGTCTTGAGATCCACACCCCCCGTGAAGGCTGCCCTGCCCCTGGTCTCTCTCCCCTTTGCAGTCCTGCTGTAACTGTAATCTCCAGCACACAGTGGGGCACACAGTGATGTACGGGCAGTGCCTCTGCTGCTTGCTGTGCCTGGAAGTCTCTTGTTTCTACACCCCCAAGTCATTCCATCTAACTCTGGACAAACTCAGGAAATCTCTGGTGTTCCCAGTCAATGAGTTGGCTGAAATCACATACCAAGTCCAGACCCCGACCCCGTGGGTCGAAACCCCAACCTCCTAGTCTTTGCTCAACACCAGGCAGTCTTGGTAGGCCCCGTGCCAGGTTTTCTTTGTGAAAGCTTCTAGATTGGTCATCGGGAGCCCACAGTGTTTATTGGACCCCTTATGTCTTAAAGGGAAAAAGGTTGTGGAGAAAAATGGATTCGTCCTAGAGCCCAGGAGCCAGCTGCAAATCCAAGAGCAGCCTCTAACTGGACTGGACCCGTAGTCTTCACACAGGTCCTGTAGCCACTCCAGCATAGCGTCCAGGGTATTGTCGGGCCTTCACAGCATAGAGTAAATAAGACCATTGCCCGCTTCTAGGAGAAGGCCTTCAAGGAATCAACTTACACTGATTTCCATAGAGTTTACCTCTTGATATATTGAATCTATAATATAGTAGATTTTTCTGTTGCTCAAATACACAGAGTTTTGAGTAATTTCCCATTTATTTTTTCATTTTAGAAACTTCGTGAATACTTTCATTCAGTTTAAGAAGCCTATAATTGTAGCAGTAAATGGCCCAGCCATTGGACTAGGAGCCTCCATATTGCCTCTTTGTGATGTGGTTTGGGCCAATGAAAAGGCTTGGTTTCAGACACCCTATACTACCTTCGGACAGAGTCCAGATGGCTGTTCCACCGTTATGTTTCCCAAGATTATGGGAGGAGCATCTGTGAGTACTTCTATTTTTTTTTTAAATTATTCTAGAAAACTTCCTGAAGAAATCCAGTTTGGTCATTGTTTTTCTAAATATATGGTGTCACTTTGTGGGGACTTCCTTTCAGATGCACTTATAGTTTGTAGTTCAGTTCTCTTCATTAACACGCATTCTTAATTCATGAAATCATAGGTTTTCATATTTTGGTTCATAGAACATTTATTGACACTGGGTTGCATCATTTCCTAGAGAAGGACCTTATTCAGCGAGCAGTTTCTGCATAATTGACACTGATATCCATTATTAGTAAATACTAAGTTTATAATCCAAACAACAGAGTGCCGTCAAAAGGTCCTTGACCTAATAACCTAAGAGCTGCACTTTTAAGAGAATGCGATGAAGGAGTTAAGTTGGTTAGGTTAAGAAAAGTCTTCCCATCTGATTGTGGAGCTCTATTTTTTTTTAACTGTCTAATCCACCCATAATAAGAGTGTGTGTTTGTAGCTTTTGATTTTTTTCAAGCAATTACACAGATTGCATTTCTTACTCCCTGAAGTAGGGCAAGAGGTGGTGTCACGGGTTAGGGTCTTCACAAGCCAACACTGAGGTGGAGTTTGTCCTGGGGGAGAAATAGTCAGTAGTCCACACCTGTTGGCAGGTTGGCAGCGGGTGAGGGGCTGGACAGAGGAAGGCAGGCTCAACAAAGCTCGGGCCACTTGTGGGGAGCGCTGGGGCATGTGTGGCCCGTCCGTTGTCCCACAGTGGACTGAAATGGCTGGTTCCTCTGTGCCCCTCATCGCCAAGTGTGGGCTGCCCAGGAAGAGCGCCATGACCGTGGATGGGGCGCCCTCTGCAGCAGAGGGCATCCCCGAAGGAGCTGAGGACTGGCCGCCGACAGCGCTCCCAACAGCCAAGGCAGCAAGACCTCCTCTGGACGGACCTCAGCGGCACGGGCCTGTGTCCACCACAGTCTCCCCTTGGCCCTTCGTCTCTAACTCTTCGTACACATTGAGGGGGCCTCTCTTCCTGGGGAAAGACGTAGAAGAGCTGGGTTAGCCACTGGTAATTGTTACAGGCGAGAGCTGCCTCGATCTTAAAGTTGGCGGGTAAAAGTATGATGAGAAAATAGATATTTGCTTCCTCACTTTATTTATGGTGGGAAAAATAGTAACTTTACAGTAGAGAAGCCTGGCAGGCATCACCTTACTGACTGGTCAGAGTCCCCAGAAACGGCCCCCGTTGTTGGCCTCCGACCCAACCCGCTGCAGCGAGAATGACGTGGTGTCGCTCCACCCGAGTCCTGCCCCAGGGGCATCACCTCCGTCCAGTGTGGAGCGAGCACGGTCTGCAGACACCGCGCAGGGCCCTGCCCAAGGGCCACGCAGTCAGAACTCACTGGAAGACCAAGCGCCGCCCCACCCTGGAGTGGCTGACAGCACCCGGCAGATGCAGGGCTCTCAATGCACTTCGGGGTCAGAAGGACTTTCATAGGAAAAATTGCGAACTTTGCAGACAGTCTGTGGTTTGACTCGTAGTACTGTGTTGATGGTAGTTTCCCAGGTTGATCATTGTAAGATGTCATAGAGATGTTAACATTAGAGAGCTGGGTAAAGGGTTTATCATCTCTCTACTGCTTTTAGAATCTTCCCATAAGTCTAAACTTATTCCCAAAACAAAGTTGAAAGAGGAAGGAGTTTACTGGGCCCACACAGCCCCCATTGCTGCATCTGGTCTCAGACCACCCCCCCCCATCCTTCTCTCTTCCTGTTCTAGTCCCACCCACCCACGGCTGCCCCTCTGCTGGCCTCAGTGACTCTCCTGTGGGGGGACACTGCTCCCCCCACCTCTGAGCTGCTGCACTTGCGCATTTGTGGCTGTGGCTGGGCGGGAGAGGACCAAGGGCCCCCCAGTGAACACTAAGTGCCCAGGCAGTCAGTAGCAGTCATAGCCGTAAGTCCAGTGGGACCCTTTCTGCATCCGCTGACCAGGTGCTCTCTCAGGGACCAGCAGAGCCTCGCTCCAAAGGCAGGAGGCACCACGGCCCTCAGATCATTGATGGGGAGCAGGGGCGAAGGCCGGAGCAGCCATGCCCCTTCCCTCCCCTTATTTCCCAGGCCCAAGTGTTCCTTCTGTCGGGGATGTGGGACCCAATCGAGGTCTTTGATGCCCTGGGCACACGGTGACTCCGAAGAGGGTGCCACCTCCAGGCCGGTACCCTGCCTGCACCTCAGACATCCCAGCACTCCATCAGCAACAGCCTCCCGGGCTCTAGAACAGGACACGGTCAGAGGACCCCACAGTCATGGGTCCGCCCCGCAACCCTTTGCTGGCCCTGACCCTATGCCTGCAGACCAGGCACTTTATGAGTCTCGGAGAGTGGTGCTCGTGAGGACCTCAGGCAGGACGACAAACCCAGACCAGAATGGGCATCCATTCCCGTGACAGCAGTCACCGGGCCACCAAGCAGGCAACCAGCTGGTCTCAGGAATGATGCCAAGGAGGCTCGGCATTGGGGTCTTGCTGGAGGCTGGATGCCCCACGGCAACAGTAACTGAATCAGCCCCAACAAGTTGGAGCCCAGGCCTCTAACCAGCCAGCCAGGCCCCAGGTCCCTGCGTGTTCTGACCTTGATCCACCTCTCCTTCCACACCAGGTAGTGGATGAGGCCCATCCCCTGTTGGGGGGGAGTGTTTCCCTTCGGGTGAGGCTTCAGGGCTGTATGTCAGTCTGCACGCCCAAGAACAGAGCCAGCCCACCCACAGTACAAGTCCACTGGTCAGGACTCCCCCATGTGGCCAGAGGTGTGAGCTGAGACAGGGCCCTGGTGCCACATGGCGGGTGACACAGGGGCCTGGTGGTGTCGTGTGTGTGTGTGTGTGTGTGTGTGTGTGTGTGTGTCTCCTGCCCCGTGCGACTCACCGGTGCCCTCTGCTATCTGTGCCTCATCCCGGCTGTGCACCTCACGGCTCGCCTTCCGCCTAGCAGGCCTGATGGGACTCAGCTCTTGGGGGACATTTCCGATGTGTGGTCGTTTGGTGTCCCTTGGCTAGGGGGTCTGCGTCCACCAGGGTTCAGTAAATACTCCAGAGTTTTATTTTAAAAGGTACCTTCTTCTGTGCTGTGGACAGCACAGCCTCGCTCCAGATGGTCGTCTCTCCAGCATGTGCCCCAAGCTCCTGGCGGCCTCTCATCCCACGCGCCGCGCAGTCAGGCCTGGCGGCTCGGACATTTCAGCTCCACCCAACCTGGGCCAGCACCCCTCCATGCTTCTAGCAGCTCTCCCAGTAGCCGGGCCACACCGTCTGCCAGGGCACTTGCCAGGGAGTTCCATCTTGTATCTCAGGAGAGTCTCCAAATCAGCACACCCCCCTGTCCAGCTTGGCCTTCTGGTTCCGAGTCAGGCACCCTTAGAATTCAGCCCCCTGCGTCTTCTTGCAGCTCCTTGGAGGGAAGAAGCCAGTTACAGGCCTAGCAGCCAGGAGAGGAGGCCAGACAGGACTTGAGGGAGAAGCGATGCCCTCCTGCCAAGAGAGACCACTGCGTTCTCTCCAAGCAAGCGGCAGCCCTTGGTCCTGATGGGAACAGAGGGGTCAGAAGAGTCTGGGGTTCAACGTGGGGTGTCCACCTGGAGTCCCTGTTGGAGGAACGGTCTCCTCTTTCCTCCCCTTCCCACTCAGCCCAGAGGATCCCCCTTGGTGGGCGACCCAGCTCGTCAGTGGGAAATAACAGTTACTATGCCCTCACCATGAGGGTTTTCACACTCGAACCACCGCCCGGCATTCGGGTGCTCCCCCAGCCCCTGAGGGGTGCTCTTTGCCAGTCAGCCAGGGAGCAGTTTTGCTCCCAAAGCCCTCTCATCACTCCGTTCTCTCCCGTTCCCACCCCTGACAAGTTAGTTTCTCTGGAAGCAGAGGCTGAGATGGATTTATGCACGCGAGACACAGGGTCTGCCTCCATGGCAGGGCAGGGAGGAGGCAGGAGTGGGCAGGGGATGAGGGCGAACCATGGTACCGCCCTGGCAGAACTCGCCCTGAGCCCACAGGGAGCCCTGGGGCATAGGTGGGTCCCCGCTGCCTCAGAGCCTCTTCTGCGGGTGTGGCCTAGCCGAGGCGCCCTCCCAGAAGGCCCCTGTGAGCCGCGCTCCGGGCATCGGGGTGGCACATCTCTGTCCACCCCAGGCTGCTGCCCCGAGTCTTGTGGATGAAGAGGTGGGGCTCCATCTGGGTCCTTGGTCTTGTTTGCACCGCGCTGCAGCCACCCGACAGTTTCCTACCTGGTTCTGGTGGCTGGGTCGTTATCGGGAAAGTTCATTTTGAGTGATTACCATAAAACAGATCGTTTCCTAACAGTGACTGCTCATTCTGGGAGTGAAGACTCCTGTCATCGGTAAAAGCCTCTTACGTGTAGCCTGAGTCCTTACTCTAGAGGACACTGAAGTACCAGTGTGGTCCAAGGAGATGTGGGATGTGGACGCACATGCCTGGGAAGAGCAGATTGGGGGAAATGCTAAACCTGACATTCAAGCCCATTTGGGGCAAAGACATTCTGAAATTGGGGTCCTTGGGCCAGAAGCTGCCAGGAGGTGGAACCCTCTGAGCCCATCTCGCTCAGAGCCCTAAAGAGCAGGAAGCCGAGATGAGATGAACAGTCGCTCATCCAGCGGGCGCGATTTCCCTCACTGGACAGCTCTTGTGATCTCCCCCGGGGTGCTTGTCCCCCAGGGTGCCGTGTCCCTCGGGCCCACACTGCAGCGCCTAGACACCCGGCTGTCACCGCGGAGGCGGGCTAGGTGCTGGTCGGTGTCCCGCCTGTGTCCAGACCACGGTGTCAGCACCTGGCAGGGAAACCCTGCCCTGAAGCAGGAGCAGAGAGGTTAAAGTTGACTCAGAAAGTGCAGAGCATTGGGCTAAAACCCATCTGCAGAAAGCAAGTAAAGGCATGCTGTGACAGTGCCTGTTGGGAGTGACGTGCCCAGTGCCAGGTCCCCTTGGGGAGCTTGTGTGTGTGAGCTTCCGTTCCCGCAGCCTGAGGTGAGGCTACCCCAGGTTTGGGAGTTGAGAGCCTGACCCGAGGGAGCAAGTTGCAGAGCAGAGCGGCTGCCTCCATGAGGTTCACAACTCCCCAGCCCGGGAGGCCTGGGTGGCTCAGGTGGAAGTGTCTGTCTTCGGCTCAGGTCATAATCCCACAGTCCTCGGATCGAATCCCGCATGGATGGGGCTCCTTCCTCTGCAGGGAGCCTGCTTCTCCCTCTCCCTGCTTGTGTTTTCTCTCTCTCTCTCTCTCTCCCTCTCTCCCCCCACCCACCCCTTTCATACAGATAAATAACATCTTAAGGGAAAAAATCTCCCCAAACCCTCCCACCCACGCTGGTCAAGTTTCCTTACCACACCTCTTAATGTGGTCTTTTGGGCTAAAAGAAAAGGGAACTCTGCTTTTCTCTGGCATATCTCACTTGTCTGTATAGTTACACTATAACTTTTTTAAAAGCAGTTGACCATCCTGGAACAAAATGGCAGCCTGTAAATTTCCAATGACCGTATCTTTGCAAATCTGTTTTTTGGATAGAGGTTAAAAACCTCTCATGTTAAAACTACTGGAAATAGGGGCACCTGGGTGGCTCAGTCGTTAAGCAGCTGCCTTCAGCTCAGGTCATGATCCCAGGGTCTTGGGATCATGGATCGAGCCCCACATTGGTCTCCCTACTCGACGGGAAGCCTGCTTCTCCCTCTCCCTCTGCTGTTCCCCTGCCTAAGCTCTCTCTGTCAAATAAATAAGTAAAATCTTAAAAGAAAAAAAAGAACTCCTGGAAGTGGAGCATATGAGAACATGCTCATTCAAACTGAGTGTATTTAATCTTACTAATCTTACGGTACTATTTGTTGACTATACATCAACTCACTGCCTGTACTTACATGAGGACTGTTAACAACCTTGAGTCACCCACTTCCCTGCTCTTGGGTGAAGTCAGAGGTGCCCTTTGTTGTCCTGCACATCCAGCGATCAGGAATAGAGAAGACTAAGTCGGGAAAGACTCTCCAGGGACTGCAGCCCCAGAGTTAGCCCAGCTCTGAAAGGAGAAGTGGTGATGACAGCTCATGGCGTGGCGGGAGACTGTCCTGAGACCCAGTTGGCCCCCACAGCTGTGTGGGACTCAAGGAAAGGGAGGAGGGAGGAGGAGAACAGTGGTAGGGCCCTGTTCTACCTCCCGAGGGCAGGGAGCAGTATTCAGAGAAGTGACAGGGTACACGTGAGGGAGACCCGCGCTTCCCCACACCACACTCTCGACAGACACACGCTCACATCTGCAACCTGAGCTAAGACTGTGGGTCCAGCTGAAGTATGGAAACATACTTCACACTTCACTTAATGATGCAGTCGTGGTGTGGTCTTCACTGTGTGTTGAGAGTGAGAGAGGCACACACTAGGGAAACCAGGTCCTTCAGTCAGCACTCCTGTCACCCTTTGTCGCACATTTGGATCCGTCTTCTAAAGAACTACCTTAAAGCTAATAGGAAGGTGAAGGAAGGCTTCTAAACGCATTGTTTGTTTTAGACCTTCTTTTCATTGAGAAGAGGATGTTCAGTACAGGGGTTTTCAAATAAAACATCTCTGAGCTCTTCAAACATTTATGACTTTGTCCAAGACTTGACACAAATAACAGGTCCACATTGGCACCAAAATAAATCATGAGTGTGAAGGAGTTTAGGCCTGGTGGGACCCAGCTCTCCACCCTGTTTTCCATCCTCTGCCTGTGTTGAAAGGGTAGTGAGTCAGGCAGACATTTCTTTTGCCAGCTCTTCTTACTTGGGTGTTGTCCATGCTGTGCATTTCATGTGCAGTAGATGTCTCAGTGCATTTACAGGAGGCTTTTCATAACACTAGTTTGCCTCTTGGAAATGGAAGGTCACCTCCCAAGAGTATGCTTTACCTGAGTCACAGTAGATTATGGTCAAGTCTTCACCACGGCCATCAGAGTCCTTGGGAAGGTTAGCAGTGCAAGATAAACTGCAGACAGGAAATTGTCACCTCAGAACAGCACAAAGTTTCCTTGTCAGATATCTATGAGCCTTATTTTGATATCTATGAGCCTGTGATTTGAATGAGCTAAACTCCATGTACATAGTGTTGAGACCTTAACTGATATGGAATCCAAGACAAAGTTAAGGTCAGTTTCATATATATACATACACGCATGTACGTATATACTTTCTCTTAAACAAAAATAAGTGTTAATTTCCTCCACTGAGTCATTTGAAGTAACTGTTGTCAGACTCTTCCAAGAAGACTACAGTAGTGGTCATTTGGATGCCTTCAGGTCCTGAAGGTTCTTACTTTAATGTCCAAGTGGTAAAATGTGGCCTTCTGAGTTATACTTGAGCAGAAACATTCACTGCCCTTAGCATATTGTCTGTGTATATTGAGAACAACTCACCGTTGGCCTCTGAGAGAGAGAAAATCTTGAGTAGTAATTCTGTGACTGACTTAGATCCCTAAAACTACAAGTGGTCTAGCTCTGCTTATACCTCAGCTTGCCGGGATGCTGTTTGGGGTCCTGAGTGACTTCACATGTGGGAACGGCTGCCCCTGGGAAGGAGGCAGCAACGGGAGGGGGACATGCCAGGAGCTTCAAGCTCACAAGTAGACCTTCTCTAAGTGAGATTTCTTGGTTATGCCCCCGTGATTCTGTATTACTTGTAAAATTTTTTTTAATTCCCAGTCATCTGTTACATCTCACCTGCATAGCTAATTGTGCCTTGTTGGGCTCCCTGTCTGTGCACAGGCTCGAGAACAGTGCACGTTAGCCAGAACCCTGGGGGAAGCACAGCAAGTCCCCAGCGAGACCCTTGCATTCCCATACCCATCCTCTATTTGAATGATTTTCCATGAGTTTTCAGGTTGGGTCTTTTCTGCCTGCCTCCCCCTCACATCTCATTCCAGTATCAATTCTGCTTCCTTTCAGGCAAATGAAATGTTGCTCAGTGGACGGAAGCTGACGGCGCAGGAGGCATGTGGCAAGGGCCTGGTGTCCCAAGTGTTTTGGCCCGGGACCTTCACCCAGGAAGTCATGGTTCGCATCAAGGAGCTTGCCTCCTGTAACCCAGTTGTAGGTGGAATTCATTCTCTTTCATATATTACCTTTCTCCCCCCCGGGGCCTTTGCTCCAGAGAGCTCACCCGTGTGCCGGTGTTTCCGGCGTCCCCCGCCTCTGATCCTGGCTCGGCCCCCTGCGTGCGAAATGCTGCCGGAGCTAACGCTGGCGCCGCCGCTCCGGACGGGCTCCCCTCGTCGGACAGTGAGAGGAGTGCGTTTCAGGGATTAAGGGATTTCAGTGACCTGTAAAACTCTCCCGGCACCATCTATGTGGTTTTCTCCTGTTTGCAGAACTCTTTCGTATAATCGTGTTTGATCCCCCGGCCCGGCCCCCCACAGTGGATGTAAGCTTCCGTTTGATAAATATGCTGGATGACATTCAGTCCGGTAACAGAATTGCATTAGAAGATGAAATGTTATTGAGTAATAATGGACATGACTCCCATCTAGACGCTCCCTGACAGAACCGCCTCGTGATGAAGGTTGAATTTTGGTTAGAAAATCCCCTCAGCAGGTGTTAGCAGAGTGCTCCCCCCTTCCCAAAGGTCTGTGCCCAGCAGGGGGGCCCGGGCTGCTTGGTCTGGGGAGGTGGGCGGCAGGTGGGTGCAAGCAGCCCGGCTCTCCCGAGACCGCTCAGCGGCCGAGCGGTTGAGAATTTGCCCGATACCTAGTGTGGACGTACCACAGCCCTGTCTCGGGCCTGCCGGGTGCCACGACAGGATGTCTGCCGGCCTGGTGGATAACCGCCTCCGCGCACGTGGGGACAGTGGGCCCGTGCTTGCAGACGCGCACCCTTGCTAACTCGCTGCTGTCGTCCGGTCCAGGTGCTGGAAGAATCAAAAGCCCTCGTGCGCTGTAACATGAAGATGGAGCTGGAGCAGGCCAACGAGAGGGAGTGCGAAGTGCTGAAGAAGATCTGGGGCTCGGCGCAGGGGATGGACTCCATGCTGAAGTACCTTCAGCGGAAGATCGACGAGTTCTGACGGCCCCGTGCCTCTGGGGACGCTGGAATCGTAGGGCGGGACATATGTGGCTCCAGGTCGCCCTCCTCCCTCATGGCCTGACACAAGTTCACTCTTAGCTCACGCTTGGAAGCAGGACTTGCGACTTCCAGGCTATTTATTATCAAGGAGTTTTTAAGTACTGTAACTTTAAAATAAATAACTATAAAGCTCCTTTGTCCAAACGTCATTATTTTATACTTAATATACACACAAGTATAAAAGTATAATGGTGAGCTCTAGACTTCTCTTCAAAGCTCTAATTTTTGTTATCTTTAGCTAGTACTGTATAAAAGAGAAGCAAAGTGTGTTTTGCTGGTTTGGGGTGGCAGAGAGGTCTGGAATAATGTTTGTTTTCCTGATTGTTTTTCCTTCTAGAACACAGAATCTAAAGAGGTATTAGCCAGCCTCCTCTCTCCTGCCCCCGTTAGAGAAACAGATAGATCTGAGATGTGCCTTTGTGTCCAAAAAGGTACAGATACCTCAGAGATGAAATGTCCTGAATCAAAAGTAAAACTTAACCTTACAGGATAAGGATTTTGGTGAAAAACCCACTGACGAACATACCCCTCAACTAAAGTACGCTTAGGATTCATGCTGGAAAATCCATTGATTCCTCCTTTTTAATATACCCAGTTCTTACCCAGTTAACACCAAGAAACCACTGTCTCTCCAGAAGAAAGCTTTTTTTGCAGTATTAGTGAATCACTGAATAGCTTAAGTATGAATTATCTAAGTTATAAGTTAGTCTTAGTGGAGTTTAAAGAGTTTTTCTGACCCTTTTGAAAAAATAACTACATAAGTGCTTCTTGTTGCTGGGTGAGAAATACTACTTTATATACAGTTTTGGTTTTCTATTTGCAAATATGATCGATGTATTACACCAAAAAAAAGTATTTTTTATGTTTATAAAGTGTAATTTTTAGGTTCACTTAGAATATATTTTATTTAATAAGTTAAAATTCTTTTGGCACACTATTAAATGCAGAAACTCCTCTAAAAAAAAAAAAAAAAAAAGAACTACCTTATACTCAATGTTCAATGTTCCTGGTCTCCGCTCTCATGTCTACGCACTATGCGGAAATACAGTGTGGTGTCCAAGAGTGCCCTGTGTAAATAGACATTCACATTCCTTCCAGGAGTGGGGACTGATTCCTGATCACAGATGCCTATTATTAGTTAGGCTTCTGAGCTTGCAATCATATTGAATGTATGAAGAATGAAATAAAATCAAAAACCTTATTTTTGTACAGTTTGGAAGTTTATACTTAGAACCGACCACCTCCCGGCCACGTGGAGGGCTGTACAGTGTGTAAATCTGCCTTTACCCTGGATTGGTTGGTGCAGTATTTTTGCATCTGTGGGACCTACTTTTTCGTTCAGTAGTTTGAACTATATATATAATAAACTGTACAATCTGTAAAGTTTTTATAGAATAAATATTCAGCTGTGAAAACTGGTTAAATAAAACTAATATTTCTTAACACATTTGAAATGTTTGTCTCATTATTCACTCCTGAAGTTTCTCCGGGGACGTTCAGTCTTTCGTGAGAGAGAATGCACGTGGGCATACGGCTTCCGTAGAGGTTGGAGGGTCTGTACCTGGGGAGGGGCTAGAATAGGACTGACATCGTCCTCCCAAGTCCCATCTCCTGTACTCGCTCCCCCCACCCAGGCTGCCATTTTCCGAACCTTGTGTCCATCTTCTCCCCACTCCTCTGGCGGAGACGCGTATTCCTACAGACGTTACCTCCTTCTGCCTATTTCTGAACTTTACCTTGTATCACATGTGAGCTTCGGTGGTTAACTTAGTATTAAGAGAGTTTTATTTCTCCTTTACCCAAATCTACAACGTGAGTGTTTTAATTCCTGTTTCACAGAGAACCTGAAGTGTGAAGTACTTCTCATCCGGGGTGGGATGGGCTTCCAGCCCAGGACGGTGTGGCAAAGCAGGCGTTCTGGCAGCCCCCTTCTGTCTGTTTCCTAGAATTTACAAACAGGGAACTAATTCAGTTGGGTTCTCCTCAAATTAGGGCTCTGACTCCACCATCCTGGATTCTGCCTTCCCCAAGCCATGTTGGCCACACGCCCTCTTCTCTGAAGCAACACTTGCATGTTCCAACTTCTGGCTCATGAATGGAGCCCAACGAGGAGGAAGAACTGACAACTTTAAATCCTAATGCTCGTGCCCAGCGTTGGTGACGGTGGCAGGAAATGCTGTCTTCCAGTTTGGCAGAAGGCTAAATCGGTTCACCTTCAGAGGAGAATGTGACGGAATCGAGCAACTCCATGTGAAAGGATTCATCATCATGAGGAATTTTTGCAGGACCAATGAGAACAAAGATACATAGGCAATTAAATTCATCTCCGGGTTTTTCCTTACAGTGAAAAGCTGGAAACGGCATACACATTCATCAGTAGCTTTTGAGTAAACAATTAGGCCACACAATACAGTGAATACACAGCTGTTTAAAAAGAAAGTATTTGTAGGGGCGCCTGGGTGGCTCAGTGGGTTAAAGCCTCTGCCTTTGGCTCAGGTCATGATCCCAGGGTCCTGGAATCGAGCCCCGCATTGGGCTCTCTACTCGGCAGGGAGCCTGCTTCCCCCTCTCCCTCCGCCTGCCTCTCTGCCTACTTGTGATCTCTCTCTGTCAAATAAATAAATAAAATCTTAAAAAAAAAAAGTATAAACCTTATGTAAAGAAGTCATATTATAGAGTAACTTTATTTACTCAAAAACACCCATTGTATAATGTTTTAAGAGGTCAAAAGGATGCACAAAAACCAGGTTCCCTTCAGCTTATGAGGTCCTCTCCCCCAGTGCTTCCCAGCTGCTGGGTTTAAATACTGCTCAGCCCTTGGCTTATGGAGCTGGAAGGCTGGACAGAGACGGGCCCTGCCACCCACTTGGGCCTCCGATCAGGGCCGACCCTTCTTGGTCTCCATTCCTCAGCCGTGCTAATGGAGAAACAGCACGTACACTGCTGGTGTGCCAGGCGCTGTTCCAAACACCTTTGGGTATTAGCTCATGGGTTTTTTGAGGAAACTCCATTTCCAGAGAGTATTAAAGTACTATAAATATACAATCACTATAAAATGAGAGCTCTCAAAAAAAATCTTTCAGTAGGCTGATGGAGTTTCTGGCAACTCTGGCAAGAAGACCAGTGAAGACAAGAAATCAGAGGAACACTGGACTTCAAAGACATTCGAAGGAAATCGTGCCCATGATGTAGGAGGAGCGATGCCTGGAGGGCTGCTGGCCAGGCTGCTCCTAGTGCTCCTTGGCCTCATTGCTTGGTTGGGAGTCAAGGAGGGGGAACCCAGGTCCCTGGGCAAAACAAGAGCCCAGAGGGCCAGGGATCAGCCTCCGTGACCAACTCTCCCCACTCAGCCACACCACAGGTTTTACTGATTCACTTCTACGAGTATGAACAAACGTTCTTCTCCAAAGGAAGGAAATTGTGTATGCTGCAGAATTGGCACTTAGCCAAATACAAACACATTCCTTAGGGACAGCCTGGGGCTGTGGGACTCTGTCGGCTTTCCCTGCATCCAACTAGCCCAACTGGTGGCCTCTCTGTCACCTACCTTTCTGTCCTCCCATAACCACCTTTCCTAGTCCATGCCTTTCCTGCCCTAGAGTGCACTCCAGAGGCCTGCAGAACACGCCGGGGGGAACCCTCAGGAATAGAGACTCCGGGCAGGTGAAAGTCCTCCAAGAGGCCTTCGCCCTGGAGTAAAGCCCAGACCTGGAGAATGGAAGAGGATCTGTGACGTGGTGTGCATCTGTTCTTACACAAGGAGACTAAGACTAAAGGTGTCAGGTGACTTTCTCATCATGTAAGGACAGCCTATAAGTGGCATGGCATCCAGGAGTAGCTAGTGTTCTTCACAGTCCATTGCTGTCTGCCTGCCTGCCTTCATCAGCACCTTTATGGGCCAAAATCAGATTGAAATGAACACTGGCTACAGGTAGTGTAGAGTGGTGCTTATCAAACTTTGTTGCACATTAGAATCACCTAGAAAGCTTTGAAAACTCTTAATGCTTGGGGTACATGAAAACAAATCACAATCCCTGAGCTGGGATCCGTGCATCTGGGGTATTTGACCCAGGTAACTTAACTTGTCCGTGCCTAGGAGTGATGGTAGGTAGGAATGTGACCTGCAGAACTCGATGCATTCTGGCATCTCACGGACCTGACTCTGTGTGTGGCAATGGGGCAGAGTGGGTGGTTTGAGGCTGTTGACAGCTTGGGATTTAGGGCTTTTTCCAGTGGAGACTCGCCCTACCTAGAGAGTTTTGGTGGTTTACAAACTATTTCTGCATCTGGAGAAGCTAGACCAGTCCACAATACCTTCAATACTAGCATCTAGAAATAAACATTCTCCATATTTGGCAACAGAGGAAGTACTGACTATATCCCAGGAAACTCCTCCCCGTTCTCTGGAGAACATTCCTGACAGTGTCTCTGAAGACACTCTGAAAATGGATTTGAACATTGGTTTAAAAGTTACTTTTTTGGGGAAGTGGAAAACTTGAGTTAAAAGCCAATGTTATGATCTTAGAGCCATTTCATGTCCTTAGATGACTAGTAAGTTGTTTAGTACAAGCATTTTTAAAAATAAAAGCTAAGGTATAATGAGTTTTGACATTAATTCCTATTTTCCTAATTTTACATTGTATTCTAAAACTGGGAGATGTATATCAATAAGCATACAGACTACAGACTATATATATAATCACCCATGTGAAACATCCTGGATAAAACAACTACACATAGGATTACAAGGGAACAGAACACTTGAGCAACAGTACAGACTATATAGGTAACTAGGATTATTGTGGGGGTCATTTCATAATGTATAAAAATACTGAATCACTATGATGAACAACTGAAATTAATAAGATATTGCATGACAATTGTACTTCAATTTAAAAATGTAGACTTAACACACACACATCTACAGAATCCTCCAACCAGCAGCAGAATACATATTCTTCTCAAAGGCACATGGGGTATTTTCCAGAACAGCACATAGGTTAGGCAATAAAACAAGTCTCAGTGAATTTAACAGGATTCAAATCATGGAAAGTATATCCTTCAACCACAGTGGAATGGAGTTAGAGATCAGTAACAAATTTAGGAAATAGAAAAATATGTGGAAATTAAACCTCACATTTTTAAAAAATCTTCACAAGAGAAATTAGAAAAGATCCAGAGATGAATGAAATTGAAAACACAATGTAACAAATAGAATAAATAACAAAACATTCATATTTTAAAAATAGAAAAATAGATACCAAATCAATAACCTAACATTCTACCTTGAGAAACTAGAAAAAGAAGAGCAAACTAAACCCACAGCAAATAGAATGAAGGAAATAAAAATGATTAGAGCAGATATAAATGAAATAGAGAATATAAAAACAATAGAAAAAAATCAAGGAAATTTCTTTGAAAAGCTTAATGAGACTGACCAAGGAAAAAAGAAAGAATACTCAAATTACTAAAACCAGGAGTGCAAGAGATGACAGTACAAACAACTCTATAGAAATAAAAAGAATTATAAGGGAATACTATGAACAATTGTATGCCAAAAAATTAAGTAAACTACATGAGGTGAATTAATTCCTAGAAAGATGAAAACTACTGAAACTGACTTAAGAAGAAATAGAAAACCTGCATATACACCTATAGCAAGTAAAGAGACGGATTCAGTAATCAAAAAGCTTCCCACCAAGAAAAAATCCAGGACCAGGCTTCATTCATTAGTTCTATCAACTGCTTAAAAAGTAATCTATACCAATCCTTCACAAATGCTTGCAAAAAATAGAATAAGAAGGAACGCTTTCTAACATATTCTATGTGGCCAGTTCTAATACAAAAACCACGCAAAGACATCACAAGAAAACTATAGATCAATGCCCCTTATAATACAGACGGAAATATTCTCAACAAAATAATCTGGCACTGTATAAAAATGATATACCATGACCAAGTGGGTTCATGGCTGCAAGGTTCAACATAGATGATAGGTAGATAGATAGATGATAGATAGATGATAGATAGATACATAGATACATAGATAATAAATAGATAAAATAAAGAATAAAATTACATGATCAGGGGCGCCTGGGTGGCTCAGTTGTTAAGCATCTGCCTTCGGCCCAGGTCATGATCCCAGCGTCCTGGGATCGAGCCCCGCATCGGGCTCTCTGCTCAACAGGAAGCCTGCTTCTCCCGCTACCATTCCCTCTGCTTGTGTTCCCTCTCTCACTGTGTTTCTCTCTGTCAAATAAATAAAATCTTTAAAAAAAAAATTACATGATCATCTCAATAAATGCAGGAAAGCATTTTTAAAATCCAACAGCCATCACAATAAAAATAAACTAAACAGAAGGGAATTTCCTCAACTTGATAAAGGATATCTATAGAAACCCACAGTTAACATCATACTTAATGATGCAATTAAAAACTTTCACCCTAAAATCAGGAACAAGACAAAGATGTTTGCCTTTGCCACTTCTATTCAACATTGTACTGAAAGTTCTAGCCAGAACAATTAGACAACAAAAAGGAATAAAAGACATCTGGGTGGTAGAGGAAGAAGTAAACTGTCTATTTGCATATAATATGATCTTATATATAGAAAACACCAGGAAATCCACAAAAAAAAAAACCTTTAGAACTAAAAAGTTCAGCAGGGGTGCAGGATATGAGATAAATACACAAAACTCAGTTGTATTTCTATACACTAGCAATAAATCTGAAAATAAAATTAATTTCATTCATAATAGAATCAAAAACAATGAAATACTTAGGAATAAATTAATCAACGAAGTGCAAACTTGTGCACTGGAAGCTATAAAACAATGCTGAAAGAAATTAAAGACCTACGGTGCCTGGGTGGCTGAGTCAGTGAAGCGTCTGCCTTCAGCTTGGGTCATGAACTTAGGGTCCTGGGATTGAGTCCTGCATCAGGCTCCCTGCTCAGTGGGAAGCCTGCTTCTCCCTCTGCCCTTCACCCCACTCTTGTGCTTTCTCTTACTCTCTCTCTCAAATAAATAAATAAAATCTTAAAAAAAAAAAAAAGACATTAAAGAAGACCTAAATAAACAGGAAAACATTCATGGACTGGAAGATGTACCTTGTTAAAATGAAAAAACTAAACTTATCTACAGATTTATTGATATTCCTGTAAAAAATTCCAACCTCCTTTTTTGCAGAAATGGACAAGTTAGTCCTAAAATTCATATAGAAATGCAAGGGACACAGAATAGCCAATTCAATCTTGAAAGTGAAGACAGATTTGGAGGCCTCACGCTTCCCAATTTCAAAACTTACTACAAAGCTACAGTAATGAAGACAGTGTGGTACTGGCCTATGGATACACACATAGATCAATGAAATAGAATTGAGAGCCCAGAAATGAACCCATACATCTATAAGCAATTGATTTTCAATGAGGGTATCAAGATCATTAAATGGGAAAAGAAAAGTCTTTTCAACAAATTATTCTGGAACAATTGGATATCCACATGCCAAAGAATCAAGTTGGACTCACCATATACAAAAATTAACTCAAAATGGACCAAAATTTAAATGTAGGACCTACAAGTACAAAACTTAGAAGAAAACATAGGTGTAATTTCATGATCTTGAATTAGGCAATAATTTTTTAGGTATGACATTAAAAGTACAGACAACCAAAGAAAAACAATAAATTAGATTATATTTTTTAAATTTTGTTAAACTTTTCTACTTCAAAGGACGCTACCAAGAAAGTGAAAAAGCAACTTATAAAATGGAGAAAATATTTTCAAATTATGTGTGTGATAAGGGTCTAGTGTCCAGAAAATATGCAAAAAGTCTTGCAACTTAACAATAGGAAGACAACCCAATTTTAAAAAAAGGATCTGAATAGACATTTCACCAAAGATATACAAATAGTCAATAAGTACATGAAAAGGGGTGCCTGGGTGGCTCATTGGGTTAAAGCCACTGCCTTCGGCTCAGGTCATGATCTCAGGGTCCTGGGATCAAGCCCCACATCGGGCTCTCTGCTCAGCAGGGAGCCTGCTTCCCCCTCTCTCTCTTCCTGCCTCTCTGTCTACTTGTGATCTCTCTGTCTCTGTCAAATAAATAAATAAAATCTTAAAAAAAAAAGTACATGAAAAGATGATACTGATATCACTAATCATTATGGAAATATAATTCAAAACTACAATAAGATACCACTTTAAAACACCAGGATGGTTATAAGGGAAAATAACAAATATCAAGGAAAATATGGAAAAATTAGACTCTTCTTACATTGCTAGTGGAAATGCAAATTGATGCAACCACAATGCAAAACAGCTTGACAGTTCCACAAAAAGTTAAACGTAGAGTTACTATGTAACTTTGCAACTAAATGTACTCCTAGTTATATGCCCAAGAAAATTGAAAACAAATTCTCAACCAAATATTTTGTACAAATCTTCATAGCATCATTATTCATAATAATCAAAAAGTGGAAACACCCCAAATGTTCATCAACTAGCGAATGAATAAACAAAATATGATACATCCAAATTATGAACTGTTACTTGGCAACAAAAAGGAAGTATTGATACATTCTACAACAGGGATGGAACCTTGAAAACATCATGCTAATAGGAAGAAAGAAGCAGAAACAAAAGGCTATTTATTGTATGATTCCATTTATATGAAATGGCCGTAATAGACAAATCTAAAGAAACAGAAAGTAGATTAGTGGTTGCCAGGAAACTGTAAGTGGGGTGAGGGAAGGAGAGGCACAAGAGGAAATGACTGCTAACAAGCACACTGTTTTCTTTTGGGTTGATGGACACGTGCTGGAATTAGTGGTGATGTTTGCACAACCTTGTGAATACACTAAAAACCATGGACTGCCATAATTTTAAATAATTTTATGGTATTTTAATTGTATCTCAATTTTTTAAAAAGGGTGTATATCCTCTAAACTAATATAGGCAGAAAATGGAAAAATACTTAATTGATCCAAAATAAGAAATGAATGAAAAAGGATGAATAATAAACACAGTTGACATGGTGGATTTTGTTCAAAATATTAATAAGAAGATTAAATGAAAATGGACCGAATATATGAAAATATCTGGAAACACATATATGTTTACAAAAAAACACACCAAAAACTGAAAAGCTCAAAATAAAAAGGTAGGAAACATATAGTGTGCAAACACCAAACATATCAACAAAATCCTGCCATAACCATCTTATCAAAATACTATTAAAGCAAAAAGCGTGATGGAAAAAGTATTACTTTATAATGACAGCAGACTGAGTTCTATTGAAAGTTAATACACCAAATTTGTGTGCCCCACTTAACTACTTCAAAATATATAAAGCGAAAATTGACAGCTCTACTACAAAAAAAAAGCACAAAACCATTATAGGAGATTTTGACACTAGTCAGTCAATGATAGAATCTGACTCTCTTACATTCTTCAGTGAGGATATGGAATTTAACAAGCATGTACCTGATTTTGAGTTATTTTATCTCTGCAAGTTCCAGAGTGTGAGTATGGTAGACAGTTTCTAAATTGGCTTCCAATGATCCCAACTCACAATACTCACACTCTTGTGTAATCCCCTCTTCTTCTGTGTGGGATGGACTGAGTGCCTTGTTTTTAACAAATAGATTATGGCAAATGTGATGGGGTGTCACTTCTGCAATCTGGCTATGAAAGGTTGTGACTTCGGTCTTGCACCCACTTGTCCTTTTGCTCCCTCATCCTGTTTCCTCTGAAGAAGCCAGCTGCCGGGTTTGTGAGGTGCTGTAAGGAGAAGCCCAGGAACCAAGAAACTGAGGACAATTTCCACCAACAGCCAGTGAGGATCCAAGGCCCTCAGGCCAACAATCTAAGAGGAATAAATCCTGCCAGCGCCCACATGATTGAGCTTGGAAGAAATCCTGCCCTGGTACAGCTGTGAGAAGACTGAAGCCTGGCCAACATTTTACCTGCAGCCAGTTAGAGACCCCTAGCCAGAGGACCCAGCTAAGCCATACCTGGATTTGTGTTCCAGAAACCATGAGATAATAAACGCTGGTATTTTAAGCCACTAAGTTTTGGAGTAATTTGTTACTCAACAGAAGATAATTAGTATACTCGGGATAATCAGTCTCACAGTTTACTTTGACATTTGATAAACAGATAAGAAATATAAATCTACAAAGAAATATAGAGACAGATAGGATAGGTAGGGTCTTAGACAAATATTCATTTTAGTATCCTGTTTATTCTTCACATTGAAATATCCTTTTATAAGGGATTGATACATAAATGTTTTTATGCCTATATAATGAAATTCTATGCAACTCTTCAAATGAGTATGACATTGATGATGATGATGTAGTAGTAGAAAATACTCATATGATATTTATTAATCTCTTAGAGTAGTAATTATTAATAATCTCTAATTGTATTATAATTATAATCCACTCCATTTTTCAGATGAGAATACTGAGTTTTGGCAAGGTTATATAATTTCCCTAAAGTCACCCCATAGTAAGTGTTGGGGCAGGTACTTGACAGCAACCAAACCGCACCCAAGAAGAGCTTTCTCAGGGTGCCTGGCTGGCTCAGTTGGTGGAGCATACACCTATTTTTTTTTAAGATTTATTTATTTATTTGACAGAAAGAAAGAAAGCACAAGCAGGGGGAGCAGCAGGCAGAGGGAGAAGCAGGCTCCCCGCCAAGCAGGGACCTGATGTGGGGCTCAATCCCAGGACCCTGGCTGGGATCATGACTTGAGCCAAAGGCAGATGCTTAACTGACTGAGCCACCCAGGTGCCCCGTAGCATGCGACTCTTGTTTGTGGGTTCAAGCCCTACATTGCGTGTACAGATTACATAAAAAAAATAAAATCATAAAAATAATCAAAACAGTTTCTCTCCCTCATTGTCCCCCTGGGCTCTAGCAGACCCTAAAGTGCTGCTGTACATAGCCCAAGGAAGGGGGAAGGAGCCCTTGAACTTGCTCATTCTCTCATTTCTCGTGAGCAACTAAGAACCAGACTTGATTTTATCTGGAAACACAAGTGAATGTGACATTTATGGCCTCTTGAATTTTAGAAGCAAATTTGTATACTTGTAACCCATATACCATTATAGGTATCCTTGCTATCCAAACTTTCACTATCGAGCTTAATATTGAGTCAAATAAGGTCAGATGACTTTTTTTTTCACACTTGGATTTTATGGTTCAGTTTTTTGTTTTTTTTTAAGTAAGTTCTGCACCCAACTTGGGCCTCGAACTCATGACCCTGAGATCAAGAGTCAGATGCTCTACTGACTGAGCCAGACCGGCGCCCCAACTAAAGTCAGATGACTTTTGGATAAATTCTTTGTTATATAAACTCTTGCTCTTCACTGTCTTAAACAAAGGAATCAAATCCATTTGGAATACGTGCTGTCCCTTCCGACTTTCATTATCCAAATCAGGAAGCAAATAGATTCAGATGGTGAGAGACAGTTACGCATGCACAGAAAATACATCAAACTTCGATTTGGCTCTCACTGGTTATCCCTAGTGCCAATTTCCTTTTCAAATAAATGGGTGTAACGTTTTGATTTTCCCAAGCATGTTTACATAACCGACTTTTATAAAATACACCAGTTAGCGGAATAGACCTTGTGTCTATCTCAGGAACCAAAACCCAGATTCCCAGAGGGGCATTGCCTGAATATTTTGAAACTGCTGCCCTCAGACCGACAAACATTAGCACTGGTCCCCCTTGTTTCCACTTACGGACCTCGGGGTCGGCAGGCCTTTCTGTAGCATCGCTTCTAGTTCACTGGGCCAGAAATCCCTGCGTGGAAAGGACAGCTGTTCACGTATCATGTGAACTTTTTAGATTTTTACTGTGAGGCAAACAATTCATTCCTCGGGTCTTGGTCTCCTTCCGTCCACTGCTGAGTGTTTTGGGGGTGGTGAGTGGTGCCTTTCCAACATGTGGCTTTGGGGGCTCGGCATTACTGAGTCTCTCGTTTTACCCTGAGCTTGTGCTCAGATGGTTAGAGTGCTGTGCTAATGAGGGGCTGGTCCTGGTGTGGGGACCCGGGTGCCACCTCTGATCCCTTGCCAAGGACCCTGGCCAGCTGCCTGCCAGCAACCCTGGATCACCAGAGGGCCCTGGAGAGCAGCTGGAAGGGACGGGGACCACCCCGGGGCTCACAGCCCCTCAGAAGCAAGTCAGCGCATCCTTGACTCTCCAAAGCATCCCTCCCTCGACCAGAGGCATCATCTTAATAAAAGGAAAAACAACCTGTTGATTTTTACACTTTGCCCTAAATTTTTGCTGGCAGCCATCTGTGCTCATTGTGACAGCTTACCACTGGGGTTTTTGTTCCCCTTTATTACTAGAAAGTTCTTATCTGGAGCTTTAAAGCCTTCAGCAGTGAGAAACCATTATATAAACACACCATTTGGAGGGAATGACCTGGAATTCTTGTTCTCTAAAGACGGGCAATCATCCCAACACCCGTCCTCAGCTCTCCTCCGGGGACTCTCAGCTGAGCCTCATCCCCTGACTGTAGGAGGATGGAAAAATATCCCAGGGATGGTGTGAGGAGAGGAGGGCTCCCATCACGCGCCCTGCAGATTCTGAAGTTCAAGTCAAAAGCTCCAGCAACTGTCTCTTGTGTCACAGTTGTGGGAACAAGGTAGCCACGGGACTAAGAGGGTCTCCTACCCTGGACCTCTGGCAAGTCCTCCCTTCAGTGGGGACCTTCACGGAATCCTGGCATGTTGACAGTGGTGTCAGGAGCCATTGGTCTTTCTGGTGAGCAGGACAATCAGAGGAACCATGGCTCCCGCCAAGCAGGTGGGTTTGGAGAAGGAGATGCTTGTAGCTGAGTGATGAAAGTATCACTTGAAACACTTCGTTGCAAGCTATACGTGTGCACAAACAAGCGTGTGCAAACATGTGCACGCGTGTGTGTAGGGAGAATGCTTTTTTAACAGCTTCGTTGAGGGATAATTTGCATACCATGAAGGGCACATCTTTGAGGTGTACAACTTGCTGAGGTTGGATATATGTATACGCCTGTGACATCATTTCTAAAATCAAGACAGCAAACATCCATCACCCCAGTTTCTTTGCTTTTCTTGTATCCCTCCCTCCAGCCCCTCCCCACCCTACCACTCCCCAGGCAGCCCCTGATTTGCTTTTTGTCACAAATAAGTAGTTTTGTAACTACTTATAATACTAGTTCTGAGCCCAGCAGGCAAATACTTTGTTTTTTGTAGGTGAACTTTTTATTGTGTGTTTAAAATTCTCAATTTCGGGTGCCTGGGTGGCTCAGTGGGTTAAACAACTGCCTTTGGCTCAGTTCATGATCTCAGGTTCCTGAGCCCTGCATCAGGGAGCCTGCTTCCCCCACCTGCCTCTCTGCTGACTTGTGATCTCTCTCTCTCTGTCAAATAAATAAATAAAATCTTTAAAAATAAATAAATAAAAATAAAACAAACTCTTCTAATTATCATCCTCACTTAAACTTCATACCCCATATAGAATAATAAAAAGCCCAAAAGCTTTTAGACTGGCTGCCAAGTCCTTTGTTTATGCATATATCCTTTGTGACTATTTAAAAAAAAGAGCACTATGGATTCTGGAATTAATGGATAAAGGGGAAGGGTCTATCTCTAAAATCAACAAACTGAACAACGGGTAAAATTGGGAAATGCCAAACAGAAAACTGGGATGGGCTGTATTTTCTTTGGAATCTTTACTTATGGAATGAAAGTCTTCATTCAGTTAGATTAGAAACTTGGTCAAGAAGATAGGAAGGATCATTTTTAGTGAGGAAGGGTTCCTTTCTTAGAGCCAGAACTCATCCCATATGGACCCACATACTGAGTGTATCACAAAGTCAGCCTCGAGCACAGCAAGGGCGAAATCTGAGCCAAGCCTCCTGAGGCATCTCGCCTTTGCTGGGCCGGCTGACCTAGTGAGACAGTCTGTTTTATTCTCCTACTTCCACATAGCAACTACTACTTATCAGAAATTAGCTTGTGCCTTAGTGACCCAAACACAAATTAGATATGCTTCGGGGCGCCTGGGTGGCTCAGTGGGTTAAAGCCTCTGCCTTCGGCTCAGGTCATGATCTCAGGGTCCTGGGATCGAGTCCTGCATCGGGCTTTCAGCTCCATGGGGAGTCTGCTTCTCCCTCTGACTTTCTCCCCTCTCACGTTCTCTCCCTCTCAAATAAATAAATAAAATCTTTAAAAAAAATTTTTTAAAAATTAGATATGCTTCCTCTTCTCAAGAGCAGGAAATTATATAAAGCCGATTACAATTCAAGGTGAGGATAAGAATGTTAGGAATTATACCAGCCATAGTTTATGACCGTGGACAAGTTGCTTAACCCCTCTGGGCCTCAGTTTCCTTATCTGCATATTGGGTGGTAAAGATATATACAAATATATATCTTATATATAAGACTATGTATTATATAATCATATAATATTGTGTTATAATATTATATATTATATATAAAGATATATATCAAGATATGCCCACCTCACAGGGTTGTTGTGAGGATGAGGTGAGATCAAGCGTGTGAAACAGTTGGCCAGGTGCACCTGGTACTTGATCAGTGCACGACTGTGCTGGGGGAGTGTGGGCGGCCTGCATCTTTGGAGGAGGAGCCGGAGGGTGGAAGACTCCGGTGAGGAGAAGAGTCTGGAGCTAGGCCTTGGGGGGTCTTGCGTAACAAGCTGGTGAGCTGCCATTTCATCCTGGGAGTGGCAGGGAATCACAGAAGGGAATTAAAAAATACCTTCCAAGTAAAATAGCAGGACTTGGGGTTTGATGGGTTAGGTTTGAGGGCAAGAGGAGTTTCTACTTTGCCAAAAGGGGAACGGGTGCCCCTGGGAATGGAAGACCTGAGAGGAAAAACCAGGTGCGGCGGGAGGAGGGAGGTGTGTTGTATCTCGGACAGGTGGGGTCCCAGGTGCCCACGGAGCGGCCTGTGGCCCATGCCCACGTGCAGCTGGGTGTGCCCACCTGAGGCCCAGGGAGATGTGAGTGGGCAGGTGGGGCCGGGGCGATGAGCGAGACATCCAGGGAACACAGCTGGAAGGCGGGGCCATCTCCGCAGGGCAAGCCGAGGGGGCCGAGCCGCACTGGGGCTTCAGGAGGGAAAGGTGGACCCCTGGGCCCAACAGAGTGTGGAGTCCAGGGGAGGGGACGTAAGATACGGACCCAAAAGGGCCCAGGATCAGTCAACTCCGGCTGCTGTCACAAGTACCATGTACTTGGGGCTTCAATCCCAGACATGTCTTTCTCACAGTTCCAGAGGCTGCAAGTCCGAGATCAAGGGGACGGCAGCACTGGGGCTCCCTCAACCCTCTCTCCTTGGTTTGCAGAGGCCACCTCTCCTGCGTCCTCCCGTGGTCGTCCCTCCTGCATGTCTGGGGCCTCACCCCCTCTCCTCATACAGACCCCAGCACACTGGACCAGGGCCCACCACTCATTTTGTCCCAACGATCTCTTAAAGGGCGTGTCTCCAAACGGTCATGTTCTGAGGTACGGGACCTCAACCTACGAACTTTGAAGGGACACAGTTCAGCCCAGAGCGGGCCTATTGTGACGGCGAGAGGAAGCAGTGGATGAGCTCCCCAGAGCCCTGGAAGGTGGGGGGAGGCCGGGCTGCAGACACTGGATGCAGTGAGAGGCAGGGGATGGGGCAGAAACCAGGGCGAAGGCTGAGGGGGAAACGTCCACCGAGCAGGGGCGGGAATGGAAGGTCAGGACCACAGGGCCCCTCACTGGGTGAGGAGCGGTGGGAGCACTCTGGCCGCAGAGTGGGAGTCCACCTCGGGGCCATGGTGGCCGCTGGTGAGCACCCCGAGTTGCTTTCCCTTGAGATGAGCGACCCACTCGGACTTTCGAACCCAGATTCGTCTTGACTCCTGCCCGTCTGGAATGGCGACTTGCCCCAGAGGATGAAAGGAAGAGCTGGCCAGCTGGGAAGAGGACCAGGAGGCTTTGTCCTGGCGACTGAACAGCGCAGAAACTTTGATTTTGTGAATGAAAAGGTTATTTCCTCCTTAGCCTCAAGGTGTTTTCTAAATTTAAAAAAAAATTTGCGTGTGCACTTATCACGATGAGCACTGAATAATGTATACAAGGGTCACATCACTATATTGCACATCCGAAACTAACATAAGCCTGCATGTTGACTCTACTGGAATTAAAATTTAAAACAGTAAGATTTTAAAAAGTGTTCTTTCCACTTACGCAAGATTGCTGGCGTCGTCAAAATCACAGAGACAGAATGTAGAAGGGGGACTGCCAGCGTCTGGGGGAGGGGAGAGTGAGGGGTTAGGAGGTTAAGAGGGACAGAGTTCCAGTCTCAGAGGAGGAAAAAAACATTCTGGGTCACACCACAGTGTGAATGCACTTGATTCCATCGACTGAACTCTCAAAAACGGCAAAGATGGTGAGTTTTATGTGATACGTCTTTTACCACAATTTAAATAAATAAGCAGGATTTTTTAAAAAGTGTTCTATAATAGAGTTTTTTCCCTCCTTGATATGGATATTTAAATGTTGGAGACAAACTGTCTCTAATGCTCTTTTATTTTTTTAAAGATTCTTTCTTTCTTTCTTTCTTTCTTTCTTTCTTTCTTTCTTTCTTTCTTTCTTTCTTTCTTTCTTTCTTTCTTTCTTTGACAGAGAGAGAGAGATCACAAGTAGGCAAAGAGGCAGGTAGAGAGAGAGGTGGGAAGCAGGATCCCTGCTGAGCAGAGACACCCCCCGACTGAGATCATGACCTGAGCTGAAGGCAGAGGCTTTAACACACTGAGCCACCCAGGCGCCCCCTCTAATGCTCTCGATTAGCAAAATGTTGCGTTTTGTTTTTCATTTTTTTTTTTTTTCCAAAAGCATCAGGCAGGAGACTTGCTGGGCACTAATTCTACCAGGAACAAGCACGGGCCCTTCCAAAGCATGAAAGGAGGGTTAAGGAGATCGTATATCAGCAAAACCTTCTTTTCCACAAGGAGTTCAAGTCAACTGCTATGTATTGGGCACCTATCACGTGTTTGTATTCCTTGCATTTTTTTTGTGCTTTGCTTTGTCACACGTGTGATGGACAGACAGAGGGGAGTCAGGGAGTGACACGACGTGGGCTCTGCCCTACCCTCTGGTACGCAGGCGTATCCCCTGGAAGCTCCGGGAAGGCTCCCCCTGGCCTTCCCTGCGTGGCCCCTTTGTGTCTGGGGTCTCCTGCCCATCTGGGAAGCAGATCCGAGTTCCTCCCTGGTCCCCGCTTCAGAGGGCCAAGCGCCTTGCAAGTCTGAAGATAAAAAATAAAATAAAAAAACAACCTGCTATGGCTGGCCACCGGAATTCCAGAAAATTCTGAATGAAAACAGCAGTTGCAAAATGGAATGGGTTTACAAATTGCAGCTGATTATTCACTGGCTGTCTTGGGTGTTGGCAGGAGAACTCGAAAATCTGCTGCTCAAGGATCTGAAGGCAGCAGAGGCGTGCTGGGGGAGCGCTGGGCCCAGCAGCTGGCCACCCGCCCGTGGGGCCCTAGTTGGCTGGGACAGAGGATGTTTGGGCGGCCCCAGTGTCTGCTGCTTTGGAATATGCGTTATTATCTGGGACACGGGTCCTCAGATGGCCAATACTCAGAGCCAGTTAAGGCCTTTGGCTCTGGGGTCCTGGGGAGCCGAGAGTACTTTCCAGGCACACCAGAAATGTCTGCGTTATTTCTCCAGTGGGTCAGCAGACTGTTGTGGGTGCCAGGTCTTTGATGGAATGAACGTTGGATGCAAATCAAATATTTAAATTGATGTTTTCCCTCAATTTTTTTCCCAGTTGGCCCTCCCAACTGGTCCTGTCGACTTTTTTTTTTTTTTTACATAAAATTTGGGCTCCATAAATATGCATTTTTCTTCTGGAATATGCCTGGGGCAGGACAGTGGCTGCATTTGAGAGCCCCGAGGCGACTGGTCTCCCCAGAGAAGGGGAGCGCGTCCCCTCAGCTCACCCGCCTGACTGAAAGTGTACTTGTCAGAAAACGGGTTCAGCCGCCTGTTGGCTCCACGTGGTTCTCTGTTGTCTCATCACAGAGGCCTTGGCTTCCTGCCGAGCAGCGACTTGCTGTCTGCTATCTTTTGGGAAAGAAGAAGTAAGACAAATTCATTCGCGTCTGTCTCTTTTTCAGTTTCCTGGGCTAAATGAAAGCAAACGGTGTTTATGAACATCCCAAAGTGCTATAAAATATCCATCTTGGTGACAATAAATATCGTGCTTTCCTTTGAAAAACAGCATTTTGTGAAAGAAATTCTTACCTCAGATAATTCTAGATATTTCAAATGGCTCCCCTTCCTGCCTCTGCTTCAAAGACAGAGAGAGAGGCTTGAGAAATGTGAAGCTGGCCTTCTTCACCACTTGTTCTGGGAGCTGGGAGCAGGGCCTGGACGGCGAGTCTCCACGCGGGCTGGCTGCTGCTGACACGAGGGGCTGAGGGAAGCAACCTTCCAGAAAGGCTGGAGGTATGTGGTAACCTCGCTCCCAAGGAATCCCAGGAGCCCCAGGACCGGAGTCTGCTGCCGCTCTTGGAAAGTGTGGGTGAGTATTTTCCTTCAGGGAGGGGATCCAGAAGGGGGAGAGCACCCCCGTCCTGTCGCCTGACAGGATGCTCCGCTTTGCGGGGCTGGAGGCCTCTTACCCCAAGCAGTCATGCCAAGTTGTGAAAGCAAAGGAAAACTGCTTGAAGGAAATTAAAAGTGCTACTCCAGTGAACACATGAACGATAAGAAGACCAAATAGCCCGATTGCTAATGCGGAGAAAGTCTGAGTGGCCTGGATAGAGGATGAAACCAGCCACAACATCCCCTTAAGCCGAAGCCTATTCCAGACCAAGGCCCTAACTCTCTTCAATTCTGTGAAGGCTGAGAGAGGTGAAGAAGCTGCTGAAGGAAAGTCTGAAGCCAACAGAGTTGGTTCGTGAGCGTTAGGGCAAGAAGCCATCTCATGACGTCAGCAAGGTGAGGCAGCCGGT
>CM053608.1:107720180-107761696 GCA_028646535.1 Procyon lotor
TACTGAATATTTTAGGCCCACTATGGAGACTTACTGCTCAGAAGAAAAGACACCTTTCAAAATATTCCTGCTCACTGACAATGCACCTGGTCACCCAGGACCTCTGATGGAGACGGCCAGGGAGATGAATGTTGTTTTCATGGCTGCTAACACAACATCCATTCTGTGGCTAATGGATCAGGGGTCATTTCAACTTTCAAGTTTTATTGTTTAAGAAATACATTTCGTAAGCCTAGAGCTGCCAGAGATAGTGATTCCTCTGATGGATCTGCACAAAGACAACTGAACCCCTTCTGGGATGGATTCACCATTCTACATGCCCTTCAGAACATTCCTGATTCAGAGGAAGCGGTCAAAATATCCACAGGAGCAGGAGTTTGAAAGCAGTTGACTCCCACCCTCACGGATGACTTTGAGGGCTCAGGACTCCAGTGGAGGAAGGGACTGCAGATGTGGTGGAAACGGCAAGAGACCCAGAATTGGAAGCGGAGCCTGAAGATGAGGCTGGACTGCGGCCACCTCACGATAAACTTGAACAGAGGAGGAATTACTTCCTGCGGATGAGCGAGGACAGTGGTTTCCTGGGGTGGCACCTACTCCGGGGAAGATGCCGTGAGGACTGCTGAGAGGACAGCAGAGGATTTAGACGATGACGTACCGGGGTTGATCAAGCAGAGATGGGGGTGAGAGGATGGATTCCAGTTTGAAAGAAGTTCCCCTGTGGGTAGAATTCTGTCAAAGAGCATCGCGTGCTGCAGAGAAATCATTAGTGAAAGTCAATCAATGTGGCAAACTTCACTGATGTCTGATTTTAAGAAATTGCCACAGCCACTCCAACCTTCAGCAACCATCACCCTGTTCAGTCGGTAGTCATCGCCGTGAAGGCAAGACCCTCCACCAGCAAAAAGGCTACTCATTGAAAGCTCAGGTAATGGTTAGCATTTTTTGGCAATAAAGTCTTTTTAATAGGGTATGTAAATTAGATTTTTTTAAAGATTTTATTTATTTGTTTATTTATTTATTTATTTGGGAGAGAGAGTGCTGGGGGAGGAGCAGAAGGAGAGGGACAAGCAGACTCCGTGCTGAGCATGGGGCCTGACACAGGGCTTGATCGCGTGACCCTAAGATCACGACCTGAGCTGCAGTCAAGAGCTGGACATCTACCCAAATGAGCCACCCAGGCGCCCCTGTACGTTGGTTGTTTTAACATAATGCTGTCACACAATTAACAGACTAAAATATAAACATAAAAATTGGGAAACAAAAAAATTCATTCAACTGGCTTTATTGCAATATCCGCTTTATGGCAGGACCTGCAATGTGTGTGAGCTATGCTTATAGCCATAACAATTTAAACTTATTAAAAAAACAAAACCAAAACCTGAGGGGGCTGTGGCCCAGCACATAGAATCAGCACGGATGGGCACGATGCCATCTTTCTATCTCTTGTCCACGAGACCACAGTTCCCAGACTAGGCTCCTCTCAGAAACCCAGGGCCCACTGGGTCCACACTGAGGTTCTGAAACCACATCCCAGCACGCTGACCCAAAGCAAATGTACTACATGGCAGGGACATTTAGTACACACCCTCTCTCTTTTCCGGACACTACTGCTCACCTAGTGACCACCCGGAGCTTTCTTCATCCGGCCCATTTTAGAACTGAGGCCCCACAGCTTTCCAGGCCCCGAGCCTCAGGGCCGTTCCCCGCTGTGTTAGTCTGATGGGGTCACAATAACGAATACCACAGACTGAGTGGTTTAAACAGCAGAAACTCATTCAGTCACAGTTCTGGAGACTGGGAGTTCAAGACCAAGATGTCCACAGGGTTGGTTTCCTCTGGGGCCTCTCTTCTTGGCTTGTAGATGCCACCTTCTCCCTGTGACTTCACATGGTCTTCCCTCTGTGTCTGTCTGTGTCCTAACTTCCTTTTTTAATAAAAACACCAGTTTTATTGGCCTAGGACCCACCCATATAGTTTCATTTTATCTTATTTATTTCTTTAAAGGTTTCATTTCTGAATGTATTCACCTTCTGATATGAGGAGGGGAGTAGGTGTGGTTTAGGACTTCAGCATATGAATTTTGGGAGACATAACTCAGCCCATAACAACCAGTTCCCTCAGCAACCTCCTGATGACCCCAGAAGTGACTTCCTTTTCATTGACCTTATACCCCAGGTGACACCTCTAACTTTAAGAAAACTCCTATATGTGACCCGACAGGACCTTGAGACGCCCAGTCCTCACCAGCCCAGAGTGCCTGGACAAAGGCCATGTACCCAGGACCTCCCTTCCAAATGAAGTTTCAAAAATTGCCAATAATTCTAGTTCTGGAGGTGGATGATCACACAATAACATGAGTCTACTCTATGCTGCTGAGCTTTTAAATTTCAATATGGTTAAGATGGTAAATTTCATCTTCTGTATACTTGACCACATTTTTAAGTAAAAAAAAAGGGTTAGAGATGATGAAAATTTAAGACCAGGCCCACTAGGGGCGCCTGGGTGGCTCAGTCCATTAATGATCTGACTCTCGATTTTGGCTCAGGTCATGATCTCAGGGTTGTGGGATCAAGCCCAACGTTGAGCTCCGAGCTCAGCATAGAGTCTGCTTGAGATTCTCTCTCTCCCTCTCCCCCCTCCCCCGTTCTCTCTCACTCTCTAAAATAAATAAAATTTTGAGAGAGAGAGAGAGAGAGAGAAATCAGGCCCACTAGTTTAACACATAACCACAAAATGAACCAAACACTTTAGGCTTTTGCCCCTGTCAGCTTCCTACTCCACTTGATTGCAATTGCTTTTAAAAAATCACCCAGTGCACCTGCCTGGCTCAGTAGGTAGAACCTGCAACTCGATCTTGGGATCGTGAGTTCAAGCTCTGTGTTGGATGTAGAGCTTACTTAAAAGCAAAACAAGAACTTCGCCCTTCCTTATAAACCTTTAAGTGTCCTGTGTTGCTTATTCCTCAGCTCCCCAAATCTGCGTTCTGCGCCAGGGGTATATTGGGAAGGAGGAAGGGGCATGGCTTTGGAGTCCAGCAGTGCCTCAAAAGTAGATCTGCTGAGAACCAGGCGTGTGACCTGGGCCCAGTTCCGCTTCTCATCTGTAGAGCTCATAATGTAATTGGGGTTTTGTGAATACTAAACAAGGTAACGAGTATGTTGAGAAGGTAACGAGTGTGTTGACAAGAACTCTCCTTAAAAACAGAATTTTAAATTAATAAATGGACTTGCCAATTATTGACTCATTGAACAGCCTGAATACCACCATTCCAAATATCAAAATTTATATGCAAATGGCTATATGTGTAATTTGAAATTTCAACTGGTAAACTTTGCTATTAGCCTGAGAAGAGAAGGATGCTTCTCAGGTGAATAAAATATTGCCACATAATGCTTGTTAGTTCCTTGTTGGCCCCCAATGAACCACATCTTCTAAGATTCATGCCCTAGTCTCCCACATTGACTCGGGGCTTGGCCATGAGACTAACTTTGGTCAATGGGCCATTAGCAAGTATATTAAAAATGGAGCCTTGCTTAGCACTCTCACCATGAGGCTTGTCTTCTTGGAATGTTCTCTCAGAGAGCGGTCACCATGCTGTGAGGAATCCCAAGCAGTCACACAGAGGGGCCCATGGGAGGGAGGCCATTTGGACTGTCCAGTCAACCCATCATCAGGTAAAACAGGCCTCCTGGTCAACTGGCAGTGTTGTGAGAAATAATGGATTATTTTAAGCCCTTCAGTCAGGGCTGATTTGTTACCTAAGAGTAGATGGCTGAAACAATTCTTTTCCTTCTTCCCAATCTCATTTTGGTAATCACATAGGAATAAGGGAATTGTCTTCATGTTTAAAATCTCCAGCTACGGAAGCAAGCTAACTTGTAATTTTTGTTTCACTGCTTAATTGAGCAGTGTAGCCTTGGGAAGATTACTTAATTTCTCTAATCTTATCTGCAAAATGTGGGTGACACCTGCTTCAAGTGTTTTTAGTGGGCATTTACTGATGGAACGTGTATAAAATGCTTAGTCTGCCTGAACACATAGTACGTGCTCAGTAAATGTCAGCTACTATTATGAAATCGAATATACTGGCTGGTACTTTTTTTCTGAGAACTTTAGAATGAATCCAAAATGAAACAGGGGCAAAGTTTACCAGTTGAGAAACAGAGAGAAGCTTTAGAAGTTCAGAAGGCATTATCTGCCCACAACTTTTTCCCTAAGGAACAAAGACATTGAGGCCTATTACAGGCCTACAAGAAACATCACAATTTCCATCTGCTTATAGACCCAAGAGACTGCCCTACATTCTCAAGCCCTCCAAATTTTATCTGGCTCTCTCACCCAGAAGAGTATCAGGCAGCATGGCCTAAAAGCCAAGAGACTTACTAAGATTTACAGAATGCACTGCCTTGAAGCTGCCAATTGTTATGTGAAATAAGAGCCAGATGTGAGTTCTTCATAAATGAAAGGGCTCCAACTTACCTCATTAGTTGAGGGAAACAAAGAAAGTCTGCAGGAATATACTTTTAGTGTGTGCCTGTTTTTCCCCTTAGAAAGAGCTCATGGATGCTAATAGAGGGATAGCCCAGATTCCCCATCCTTGAATTTCTTTATATTTCCACCTTTCTCGCTGAGGCTTTCCCTGCTAATGGTGCTCCAGTGATTGAGATGGATTTTGGCATTTTCTTCACACATGGTTGGCTGCTGCAACCTCCTACCCTGACCACCCCCCCACCCCAGAATGGATATTAAAAGAGGAAGAAAAAAAAAAAATCAATCCTACCCCAAGCCCAATCGCCTTTTCCATAAGTCTTCCCTGTCCTAAAATAAGGATAATCACTCTATAAAAGCAATGCATAAACAGCCCATAAATGGGGCACCAGGCTGTATTTAAGAAAATGGTTGTTTCTATAAATTAATGCATTCTCCCAAGTTTTCCATTCATCATTAGAGGAAAACGACTCCTACCAAGTTCTAACCAGAGAGAGCTGGTGTCCTGTTGAGCAATGTCTTCCCAAACTGGTAAGTTAGGGCCTGGGGGGTGGGGGAATGGGTTTGGAAGAGAATAGCTCTAAGATCAGGAAGTTCCCAAGTAGCTTTTCTCCCCAGGGGAAGAGTGCTAGCTGACATGAAATTCCATCCCTTCCAGAATGTTCACTCAGATCCTTCCTGTGATAATCTACCATGTTAGCTTGAGTCAAGAGCTAATGAGGTCAAGGTAGAGACAGAAGTCCTCCTAAATAGCTTTTCCCCAAGAGAAAAAGTCATGTCAACTATTTGTTCTGTTCTCACAGCCCACAGGAGTAACTACTGAGTATAAACTAGATGCTCAATAAACACTACAACAGACTAAAGTAATTCATTGAGGGAGTATCACGGTTAGATTTGTGTCAACTTGGCTGGATCATTTCAGTATCCAGACAATTGGCCATTCTTTCTGGGTGTTTCTGGAAGGGTGTCTCTGAGATTAGCATTTCAGTCAGTGGACTTGTAAAGCAGATTGCACTCCTCCATGTGGGTGGTCCTCATCCAATCCCTTGAGGGTCCAAATAGAACACAGTGTTGAGAAAGGGAGAATCTGCTTCTCTCGGCCTGATTGCTGGGCTAAGACACCTGGTCTTCCCCCACTGGACTGGGACTTATACCTTGGGCTCTCCTAATCCTCAGGGGTTTGGGCTGGAGTGAATGGCACCACCAGCTCCCTTGGGTTTCTCCAGATATTGCGGGACTACTCAGCCTCCATAACTGTGAGAGCCAATTCATCACAATACATATTTATAATATTAAAAAATATTTTCATTTTATAAATACATGCTCTATTGGTTCCATGTCTCTGAAGAATCCAGGGAACTTTGTGGTGAAAATGGCACATAGCTTTAGAGGCAACGTGCCAGGAGGAGGAAGAAAACGACAACCTTGGGCAATAGAAAAACAAGACAAATATTTCTTCAGTTACAAAAGATGAAAATAATCATCTTTGAACTCTGGTCATTTCCTCAGAAATGGGTGGGTCACACTTGGCTTTCTGCCAAGTAACTTAATTTGATTTATTAAAATGAATAGAGCAGTAACTTTGCATCCAAAGTGTAACCTCCTCCCCTAATCTGGATTCTGAAGAATATGCTTTCAGGAGTCCCTCCGGTCCCCAAGTCCCAGCAAATGACACTACAAGAATTTGAGCACGATCTTAGCTCCTTAAAAGGGATGCTTCTGGCATAGGTTTTTTTGGTCAGTTGTTATGGTACCAGTCCCCTGCTCAAACTTAAGAAAACTGTGTTGGTAATTTGTAGATCTTTCTTCCCTTCTCTCTCTCCCTCTTTCTTTTTTCTAGACACCTCCTGATACATGCTCCTTGAAGATCTACAAGTCTATTTTCCTGCGCATGTAAATTCATCAACGGAGTCTTTAAAAAATCCTTTTATATCAGATTTTTATTTTTCATCTTATATAGAAAATAGGTGAACATCGTATTAACTGGCAGATATAGTTTGAAAACACTAATCAACCCCAGATTATTCCAAAGAATGAACAGCAGTACATCTTGTTTCCAACTTCAGTTGACACCTCCTAAATTAGGTTCCTTCTTACAATACTTCCTCTCAGTTGGCATGCATTTGTACAGATAATCGAGGGACCTACTGAAACAAAAACATCTTCTGACTTCCTGCTTGGGCTGGTGGTTTACATCACGTTAAGGCAGAGAATGGAGCCGCTGGAAGCTTTTGGTGTCAATGTTTTGTTAATATCGTCAAGTTCTAAAGCCCCGGGAGGCTGTTCTAGGTCCACTGCTGTTCTCAGAGATGTAAGAATCAGCTCACTCATTTATATACACACACACAAAAATAACCCACTGGGATTTGGACTGGAATTATACTGAATCTATATTGAATCTGTATTTTGGGAATATGACATCTTAACAATACTGAATCTCTTGACCCATGAACAAGGTATATATATATACATACATATATGCATATATATGTATGTATACATATATATATTTTTTTAAGATTTTATTTATTTGACAGAGAGAGAGAGAGATCACAAGTAGGCAGAGAGGCAGGTAGAGAGAGAAGGGAAGCAGGCTCCCTGCTGGGCAGAGAGCCCGATGTGGGGCTCGATCCCAGGACCCTGAGATCATGACCTGAGCCGAAGGCAGAGGCTTTAACCCTCTGAGCCACCCAGGCGCCCCTGAACAAGGTATATATTACTATTTATTTATGTCTTCTTTATCCCAGCAATATTTTGTAGTTTCAATGTACAGGTTTTCACATTTTTTTGTCACATTTATTCCTAAGTACATTTTTTAAGCTATTGTAAATGTGGATTTTTAATTTTGATTTCTAATTGTTGCTACATACACAAACATGATTTTTTTATGTTGCTTTGTATCTTGCAACTTTGATAAAGTCACTTACTAGTTTTAATACATAGTTTGTAGACTCCATTGTACAGTTTTTTCCCACTGTATATCTTCTACATGTCTGAAGATCATGTCATCTGTGAATAAAGGCAATTTGATTTTTTCCTTCCAATCTGGATGTCCTTTCCTTCTTGCCCAATGGTGCAGTCTGGAATCTCCTATACAACTCTGGATAGACATCCCTATTTGTTCCTGTTAGAGGGAAAGTATTCAGTCTTTTACAGCTAAGTATGATGTTAGCTCTAGGATTTTCATAGATGCCCTTTACCAAATTGGGGAAGTTCCCTTTATTCCTAGTTTGCTTGAGTTTTTCTCCACAATAAAGGGTGAGTTTTGTCAGATGATTTTTCTGTATTGAGATGATTACGTGAATGCTAAATCTAGCCTGCATTCCCAGGATAAATCCCATGACCATGATACATTATCTTTTTATTATATCATAGGATTCAATTTACTAAACTTTTCCTTAGAATTGTTGTACCTGTGTTTGTTTATGCGGAATATTGCTTTGTAGCTTTTCTTATCATATGTTTGTCTGACTAGGATACCAGGATAATTTTGGCCTCACAGAATGAATTGGAAATTATTGCCACTTTGATTTTTTGGAAGCTTGTGTAGAATTGGTATTATTTCTCCCGAAGTTTTTGGTTAAACTCACCACTAAGGCCACCTGGGCCTGGATTTTTGTTAGAATTAGGTTTAAAACTGCAATTTCAATTTTTAAAAATATTTTGAGATAGATTTTATTGGAGAGAGAGAGAGAGAGAGAGCACGTGTGCATGCCCACAAAACAGGGGGGAGGGACAGGAGAGGGAGAGGCAGACTCCCCACTGAGCAGGGAGCCCAATATGGGGTTCAATTGCCAGGACACTTCAATCATAACCTGAGCCAAAGGCAGACACTTAAACAAACTGAACTGCCCAGGCGTCCTGAAGTTGATTTCATCAGTGATGCTGCATTTATTGGCATAAAGGTGCTCCTAATAGTCCTTTTAACATCTGCAGGATCTGTAGTGATGCTACTTCTGTCATTCCATATATATATTCCTTGATTATTTGTTTTTTCCCCCTCACCAATTTGGCTGGAGACTTATCAGACTTATCAATTTTATTGGTCTTTTTTCCCCAAAGAACAAGCTTTTGGATTCACTGATGGTTCTGGTTTTTTTTTTTTTATTGATTGTCTCTTTGATCTTTATTATTCCTCTTCCTCTGCTTACCTTGTATTTAATTTGCTCTTCTTTTCCTAGTTTCTTAAATTGGAAACTCAGGTCACTGATTTGAGACCTCTCTTCCTTCCTAATATAGGTATTTAATACAAGTTTCCCTCTCAGTACTGCTTTAGTGGCAACCCATTTCTTATTCACTTCAAATTACGTTCTAATTTCTCTTTAGATTTCTTTGACTCATTGGTTTCCAAATATTTGAGGATTGTCAAGGATCTTTCTGTTATTGATTTCTAACATAATTCCTCATTATGTTAGAGAACATACTTGATATGATGAATATCTTCAAATTTGAGATTTTTTAATGAGACTTAATGTGGTCTATCATCCTAAATATTCCATGTGCACTCTCGTGTTCTGCTGTGGTAGGGTGGAATGTTCTATAAATACCAACCAGGTCAAATTGGCTGTTACCACTGTTCAAATAGACTACATTTTTGTTCTGCCAACTTTCTCCCATCAGTTTTAGAAAGTAGATACTAAAACTTGTCCATTTTTTTTCTTGCAGTGTGATCAGCTTTTGCTATCATTTAGGACTGCTGTCAGTTACATTCATTAACTGACCCTATTATCAGTATGACATAAGCCTTAATCCCCATGAATATTTTTTGCTCTAAAATCTATTTTGTTATTAATATACCCATTCCAGCTTTCTTTTGCCTAGTGTTAGCATGGGGCATCTTTTTCTATCCTTTTAACCTATTTGTATCTTTAAAGTACATTACTTGAAGGCAGTGTTTTTCTAAATCCAATCTGACAATCTCTGCCTTTTTAATTGGAGCATTTAGACTATTCACATTTAATATGACTAAAGATATGGTTAGGTTTGAGTCTATCATCTTGCTATTTTCTATTTAACTCATCTATTCTCTACTCTCTTTTACCTTTTTCCTTGTCATTTTCCAAATATCTATTTTTTATTCCATTTTATCTCATTAGTTTCACAGCTGTAATTTTTAGGTTATTTTAGTGGTTAGAGTTTATAGTATACACCTGTAACTTATCACAGTCTACATTTAAGTGATAGTATCTCATTTCAGGTATAGTACAAGAACCTTACAAAAAGTACACTTATACTTCTTCCCTTCTATTAAGCTGTTCTTGTCATCCATTTTGCTTTTACATATATTATAAAGTTAACACTACTTTTCTGTAATTTAAGCAATTACCTTTAAAGAGGTTTAAATAATAAAAAGTCATATATTTACCCATATTGTTACCATTTTCAGTGCTCTTCATGCCCTGTGTAGATCTAGATTTCCATCTAGTATCATTATCCTTCTGCCTGAAGAACACCCTTTAATTTTTCTCATAATGCATATCTGCTGGTGTTTGCAAGTCTGAAAATGTTATTTCTTCCTATCATTCTTTTCTCAGTGGTACTCAGAGTCTGCTGTTATGTTAGCCAATCCACTGAACTTTCAATTATGGTGTTCCTTATTCCTAGATTTCCACTTGGTACTTTTCCCAATCTGCTTGACTGTTTTTACAGTCATGCTCTACTTTAAACTATGTCTGGTAAGTCTTAATAGCTTAAGTTTTTTGCAGGTTTGCTTCTTCTCTCCATCATTTCTGCTGACTCTTGTCTATTTATGTGTTTGTGATTTCTATTGTGAACTTATATTCCTTGAAACTATTTCTGAGTTCCTCCAAAGAGAGTATGTTTTGCTTCTCTCAGTCACCTGGAGGGCACTAAAAACCTGATTATCACTTTAAATTTCTAGTGTGAGACTTTTCTTAGACTACCCAGATTGTTCAAACAAGCCAGCTTCAGGGCTGCTTGTGGCAAAATATAAATATACACTCAGGGGACATGGAGATGTATTCTCTCAGGATAGGCAACCTTCCTTGCTATTGGGGGGGAATGAGGGGAGGACAAGAGGAAACTGGAAAGGGAGGAGGCAGGCAGATTTGCTCATAGTTCACTCTTACCTTATCAACCTTATTATCACCTTACTCTTATCAAAAAGACCCCCCTTTTTGGGGGTCTCAGCGTCATGAGATCTATTACCTCTTTCACTGTGGGCAGGCCCTAAGCTTTGTCTGCTATGTGACTACCCCTTTTCCACCCTAGATGATGAAAAACAAAGTTTAACTAGGTATTTGGCAAACGTCCTAAGGGCAAAAAGCGGCCCCAGTGTCCTAATTACCTCTTTGTACTTCCATTTCCATTTAAAAATTTTTGAGACTATTTGAGACTACCATGTAGCTCACTGATCCATTTTTAAAAATGGCTCTTGATATGTATTCTAGAAGTTTTAATTGTCCTCAGCTGGTCCTTATCAGACATAGTGCTGGGGGAAAAAATTCTTTCAACTTGTTCTTTACAATATACAGTACCCAAATACTCCTCTTTTGATCCAGGGGCAAGAGTGAGAACACATACTTAGGAATCAGCTGGCCCAAGGTCAGGTCTCAGACTCATAAGCACTGTGACCTTGGTAGCTCATTTATACTCTGTGCTGTTGATACAAGAAATAAAGAGGGTAATATACAATCAGCACTTAAAGCAGGGTTGGCTCTAGGATGATATAAGGACTTATTATTATGTGAACAAGCTGTAATCACACACCTGGGTAACAGCACACATCTTACCCAATGGTCCAAGAGCACCTGTTCCCTGGCCATCCTAGTCCACTACCATGCAGCAACCCACACCTCTGTACTTACACCGACACTGACCAGGGGTAATCAACTATGAGCTATTCACTGGATGTCAGTCCCAGTTACACTCACAGGATAGGCCCCAAGTCAAGAGCAGAATGCTAATGGATGCTGATCTAAGAAATGCCATCATCATACAAACCTGAGTGAACACAGTCCTTTACCATTAACAAAATCTGAAAGAAAGCACGAACATAAACAAACATCATTTTAAGTTTTTTATTTTTCACGGTGGACAGTCATCATTTGCCCCAACAGCCATCTGAAGCCAATAGTCCTGATTGTTAAAAATCACAAAGTTGTATAAATGGTCTCCTCCTTTTCGAAAACCATGTTCATTCTCTCTCCACGAAACAGGACTGTCTGCAAAGCCTTGTACTGACAACGTAACCCAAGGAGCTAACTTGGGCTCATCAAAGTAGCGACTGAAAAAGAAAGAGAAATCTTAACAAACAGGGAGGGTTAGGAATCTTCACTTTTTTTTTACTTATTTGGAATAATGATACTTCTGATGTGCCAATGAAGCTTAGACTTTAGCTTTTATTTATAAGAATTAAGAGATGCAAATTACATTCCTGATCCTATGTGGTAAATCCAATAAATGTAAACCAATTACAGAATGCACAAAACCAACTAGCAGCTCCTATGCTCACTGTGGAACATCATGCAAGATTCAAAGAGAAACAAAACCAAACCAAACCAAACCACAAGTGTATAGGAACAGTTCCCCACCATTTAACAGTGCTGCTCAGTCTCTGTTAACTTAAACACTGCAGAATAATTTATTGGATTTAAGAAAAATCCAACTTTGTTATTAGGGAAAATGAAAGTACTAAACTAATACATGAAAAAGGGTATTGGGCTTAAAAAAGAAAACCCTCAAGACTTAAATCTTAGACATTTAAAGAGTGAAGACTGATGGGTGCCTGGGTGGCTCGGTTGGTTAAGCATCCAACTCTTGATCTCAGCTCAGGTCTTGATCTGAGGGTCACGAGTTCAAGCCTGGTGTTGGGCTTATAAATAAAAAAGAGAGAGAAGACTGAGAAGGCATTATGTTTGCTTCATGGTCTTTTCATTACAGGATCTGAGTTTCCTGACATTAGATAAAATGTAGTACTTTATTTATAGAGTACCTTCTCAAATGAAAAACCCCATACTGCCTTCTCCAATCCCTGGCACGGTAGTGACGCCCAGTGCTTCACGGGAGGTTAGGGCCAGAACAGATCTTAGACATGATTTGGATTAAAAATGGTCAACTTGTTTTCAAAATAAAACATCTGAGGAACTCTAACATTTAAAACAGATCATAATGTGTTCCATAGAGCACTGCTGTTTTCTTAAGTGATATTATAATTTCGGGAGCATGGCAAGAAAAACAAACAGTCTGTTTTCAAGCAGCTGAGTTAAACTCTGCTCTTTGTCTTTTCCTAAGAACAAGTATTTGGCAACAGCATTTTCCTGTCACCAAGGATAATTACATCAGTTAAGGGGATAATGTCACCACACCATGAGCCCAAGCAAGGAAAAAAGGGGACACGCGTGTGAGAGAATGCTTCGATTCGGAACAGCAGCACTGCCTGTAACATGTCATGTGGGCACGGACAAGCAAGATATAAAAGGCAAAAAGTGTTCTCACCACAGCTGTTCCAAAAGGAGACAGATCTTCTCAGGAAGTATGAAACCAGTGATTGTACACAAATAAGCTTTGGCCACCACTGTGCTTGGCTGAGGACAGCAATAGGTGGATATGAAGCTATTGGGCTCGTTGTTTCTGTTAGACACAAACACACACACGCAAAAAGAAAAAAAGAAAATACGTTTACATCTTCCGCATGATTCATTTCCAAAGTATAAACCCCTGTGAAGAACAAGAAGCCAGCCAGAGCCCAAGCCCACCGCCCAGGAGCGGCTACGCACAGTTCCACGTGACTGAAGACGGCACCCAGCCAGTCCAGAAGCTCGGGGGCACTGCAGGCCGCCTCTGGTTCCCCCCGGAGCGCGCTGCTCTGCAGGACAGGGCACTGCAGCTCGGTCACCGTGCTCAGGGCTATCTTTGGCTGATGCTCCTGAATTCGGTAATTGGAAAAGTATGACATCATCGTTGATTCTTCTGCACCTTAAAACACACCATACAAGGGCATCTGAAGAGCAAGTTCAGTGAGTCCCTGAAACCACCCCATTCCCATGTAAGAGCCCCAGGGAGCAGGTGAGATGAAGTAATGCAGAAGGGAGTTGTGCAAAGCTGTATTCAAGTTAAATTCATTTAAGTTGCTTTCAGCTCCTTGTGCCAAAGTTCTGTAAACATTCATTTCCTTTCCCTTTTCCTGGAAAAGTATAATCCTTTCAGATTCAACCCCGTATTAGTTTCAGCATTTGCTCTAATAAGAAAATTCCGACTTAATAAAAAAAGCACTACTTGGGGCTAAATAAAATTAGTGAACTCTACAGAGAGAGGAGTTTTATTTGCATAATCTCTGTAAAAGAAACACAAGAGGAACTGAATGATGGCAGAATCTCATTTAAGCTTGTCTTTGAAAACCCAGTAAAATCCAACTTATCTTCAAGGATCTTCCAACAGCCTTGGAAGACAGAAATAGTGGCCCCTCAGGAGCAAAAGGCAGGCTTGCTTCGTGTCCAGTGTAATAGAAATAATCTGCTCTCCCCACCCTCCACCCCAGAGCAAAGGCCAGCAGGCTTTCTGGCCAGGATAAAAGACTGGAGTTCCTGCAGCTCGGGATTCCTCTCCTGTAACGCAGCCCATGGCATGTGTGGCATCCCTGGCCCACTTGTCACCCTGTAGGCAGTGGGCACTCTGGCCAGAGCCACGACTGTGAGTAGTTAAATCCCAAGTCTTGTGCCTTCTGCCAGGTTCCATGAGACTGTGCAGGCTGACTAGTTAGCTTATAAGTGAGGAAAATCTTGGCCTTTCCCCAGTTCTTGACAAGCCCTTAGAATAATTATGTGCTTTAAGAACACATGCTCTCCAGAACTGAACACACACATGGTCCTCAATGAAGACTTCATGCAACTGAAATGTCCGTCAGTCTGTCTGCCCTCCTGTGTCCCTACCCTAAGGAAGAGAAGCCCTAAAGCATTACAGACTGAGGACTCATGCCAGCAGCCTAGAGCACCCAGTGACCAGAAACATCCCAGGAAGAGCAGATGGACAGGCATATTTCCCAAATGGACCTATGTGCCTCCCTGTCTTCCAAAACCGAGTACGACACCATCACAACTGTGATGCTCTGACTCCTTACAATCTTGTGGACCAAAGGAGCAAAGCACATGGCAGCTGTCAGTACATCACCACATTTGGTGACCAAACACCCCACTAAATTTCATGTTCTACTCAATTCCAAGTTACAATAAATTTCATCTGACATTTAATGGTATGCCTGATTTTGACCCTGAAATAATCAACAGTTGTGTTTATAATTTGTGCTATTTTAAAACATACCACCAAGGCTATTTGAGGTAAGGTGCAGGAAGAGGGGAGAAACAGTAAAAGTTAGCTGCATCGACACATAACCCAGGGAGATGGAGGCAGATGGCTGCCTGCCTAGATCACTCCGAGCTATAGCTCCTGGGAATGCCAGGGGGCCCAAAGCAGCTTCCTGAATGTTTACGCACATATGTACACAATATCCTAGACCACAGGGATGAATCACAATTCAATTCTCCATTACTCCCCTTTATTTAACGATTAAGTTTCCACATCACTGTACTGTTCCATATTTTCCATACCTGTATGATGCCAAGCCAAAAGAAAATCAAATTTCAATGGCTTCTTTTCTTTGAAGGACCAAGATATTCTTTCATACTTCTTGGAATTCAGGTTAAATGATAAATCCATCAAATCAATGGAAACAACTTAAAAAAATGGAAAGAGGAATAAACAGCTCATTCATATATACACAGCCTACACTGTGGAAAAAGTGCTGTATTAAAAAGGATCAGAATTTTTGGAAATTTTAACGAATAGCAAAAATTATTTTGTTCTTGCACTCCTTTGATTTACCAAATCAAAGCTCTGCCTCTCGTGGGCATTTCTAGCATTGACAGTCACAATAGATGTTTTAAGTTCGTACTTTTCTGAGGGCAAAGCCCAAGGGCAGAGGTCCCTGGGAGGTGAATCCTAATCTACCTATGGTTGTGACACCCTCGCTCATTCACGTTCAAGTTGGACACTACCAGCAGAAACGTATCTCTTCACTCATGGAGGTATCTCTACTAGTCATCATAAAAACCTGACAAAAGTACAGTGAATTCTTTATTAAGAACAAACTGTAGGGCGCCTGGGTGGCTCAGTTAGTTAAGTGACTGCCATTGGCTCAGGTCATGATCCTGGAGTCCCGGGATCAAGTCCCGCACTGGGCTCCCAGCTCCACTGGGAGTCTGCTTCTCCCTCTGACCTTCTCCCCTCTCATGCTCTCTTTCTCTCTCTCTAATAAATAAATAAAACCTTTAAAAAAAAAGGGGGGGGGCACCTGGGTGGCTCAGTCGTTAAGCGTCTGCCTTCGGCTCAGGTCATGATCCCAGAGTCCTGGGATCAAGCCCCGCATCAGGCTCCCTGCTCAGCAGGAAGCCTGCTTCTCCCGCTAACACTCCCTCTGCTTGTGTTCCCTCTCTCGCTGTGTTTCTCACTGTCAAATAAATAAAATCTTAAAAAAAAAAAAAAAAAGAACATGCTGTAGACTTTTTTTTTTTTTTCAAGCTGTAGACTCTTATCTTGGGTTCATTACTTTGAATTTTTAACTCCCAAAATATATGTATTTAATGGACCATTCCAATTCTGTGATCCTTATTAGAGGCAGCCTACAGTCGAAGAGAGACAGAACAGAGATCATAATTCTTTCCAAAGCTCAACCTAGAGCCACAGGTCAGAAGTTTTAAAGACAAGAAAAGGCCATATTCCTTCTGAACAAAGAGAAGAGAGGCAGTTCAAACATTTAAACTTAAATTGCTACAGGAAGATTATTGACTTGTTAGAAACTGATGGGAGCATAATACTTACTAAATTTCATGATTTTTCTGCCAGAATACTTAGATGGACGACCTTGAAGACCAGTTTCTTCATAAGTATCTTTATCCAGTGATAAAATTAATTTCCCTAAAAATCAAATAATTCTCATAAGAGATATTAAAAATATGACATGTTCTCTGACTAAAAGAAAGCACAGCCAATCAATCGGTTAAATATGAGGATAGTAAACTGCACACAAGGATCTTCTTTATGATACAAGGATATTATTTATAATACATCCTATTTACATACAAGAATATTTTAATATATTACACATACAAGGATATTATTTATGATAGTGAAAACAGAAATTATCTAGATTTCTATTAAAGAAGGAATAGTTAAATCATGGTATACCTCTTCACTGGAATATCTTCAAAATGTTAAAAAAAAGTCAGAACTATATGCTCTGAAATGGAAACATGTCTGCAGCATATTAAGAAAAAAGAAAATTGGGGCGCCTGGGTGGCTTAATGGGTTAAAGCCTCTGCCTTCGGCTCAGGTCATGATCTCAGAGTCCTGGGATCGATCCCCGCATGGGGCTCTCTGCTCAGCAGGGAGCCTGCTTCCCCCTCTGCCTCTGCCTGCCTCTCTGCCTGCTTGTGATCTCTTTCTCTCAAATGAATAAATAAAATTTTTTTAAAAAATTTAAAAAAAAAGAAAATTGAGAAACAATGTAGTACAATGTGCTTTATGTTAAAAAAAACAACTTTATTTGTATTTATAAATTTATAGAAAATGTCAAGAAGAAAAACCATTCTAAGAAGGGGAGTGAGTGAATCTGGGGCTTTGACTTTTTTTTTTTTTAACAGCATTTCTTTTAAAATTAAAGAAAGAAAAAATGAGTGTTGTTACCGTTTGGCAGGAGGGCGACAGTATTATCTTCATCAATATTTGTATTGTATGTCAGTGCACAGCACGAACCTGCAAGAGAAAGCCCAGACAAGAAACTAAGAAAGAAAAAAAAAAATCACACCTGCAAAAAGTTAGTGGATTCTCTTCACATAACAGATCTTCCAGGTGAGTAAGGGTCTGTATCCAACCACTGCTCCAGCTCCCTCAATAACCCTAAAACCTGAGGCGACTGGGGGGCTCAGATGGTTAAGCATCTGCCTTTGGCTCAGGTTATGATGCCAGTCCTGGGATCGAGCTCCATGTTGGGCTCTCTGCTCAGTGGGGAGACTGCTTCTCCTTCTCCCCGCTCATGTCCTCTCTCTGTCTCGAATAAATAAAATCTATAAATAAATAAATAACCCCCCCCCAAAAAATAAAAAATAAAAAAAATAAATAAATAACCCTAAAACCTGCCAAGGCTGAGTTGGAGGACAGTAGCTCAGCCTTGGCAGGTGCTGGCTAAGCTGGAGACTCCAGCTAGTTCACGCTGCCACCCAGGGCCTATTTGGGCCAAGTGCCTACCATCAAGCAGGAAATGGACTCAGGGTGTAGTGTGAACTTCTGGGGGTGCTAGCAGAGAGGCGCAAAGTAGAATACTAGGTGAGTACAGCCCCTGAGAGGAAGAGTTCCAGGTAATGATTCAAAATGTGCCAGGACCGTGGGTGAGGTTAGGGAAGCCACTCAGTCTCTGTGAACCTCAGTTTTTCGCGCCTGTAAAATGGGGGCGGTAGGGCCAACTCACAGAGCTGTTTCAAGAGTTCTACTGGTTAAGACAGGTTAAAGTGTCCCCTACAGCCAGAGGCCACATTATTAACAAAGTAGCACCCAACTTCAAAATCAATGAAAGGACTTAAGTTGACAGGACCAAGGACAACATGGCCAGCTGCACCCGAACGAGAGGAATGGCAAGTAATAGGATTGCTCATGGCTCCCCGTGGTCGACGAACCTGGAGCCTGCAGCAAGAGAACGGGCTTGCTTACTTCTAGGTATAGTGACTTATACAGTAAGGGCAGAATCCCTAAAGACAGTCTGAAATACAGTTTCAAACAAGTGCTCCCTAGCAAACAAGTGGAACAAAGCAACCAACCCAGCAGATACGAATGGAAATGCAGTGAGCAGAGAGGGTCAGAGCACAAACTAAGCAGAAGACACTGGGGGAGGGAGAGTGACGCCTGCACTTGACCACGCAGACTACCTCTACGGAGCCCTACTTGAAACAAGAGAAGAGCCCTAGGATCATGATGCGATCTAACTATACTTCCTCATCTTCCAACGTTCATAGACACGACAAGGTTTCTCTTACCTTTCTTCACAAAGGTGTTGATGAATTCGTGTGTAATTAACTCATGAAGAGGTAAGTTCTTCACCGAGTAATAAGGTCCAGTTTCCATGACTAGGTTTTTCAGTTCTTTTGACAGTATCCCACATTCAGGAATTAGAAATGAAACCTATTGGAATGTGTAACATAAACCAGTCTTATTTTCATGTAGATCAGCCTCCAGCTTTTAAGGATGCTATAACATATGAAGGCTGTGAAGTATTCCTCCACAGGTTTCTATAAAACTCCTAATTTACCAGTCTCAGGAAAAGAGAAATTTGACAATTTATGTTTTTCATTTCTGCATTCAAACATTATAGGAAAGCTAAAAAAGCAACAAAAAAAAAACAAAAACAAAAAACAAAAATGCTCTAACTTGCAGTTCATCTTTTGCAAATAAGCCATATGTTTTATATCCTGACCACTGCTCTAAAATTAATTTTTAGGGAAATATGGTACAATGGAATATCCTTAGATTTGTTTAACCTGGTACCAGGCTGGAATCAAAGGGACTGTCCCTTAAGGCATAAGGAAATTAGGGACATCAATCATTAAGAGGCTCCACGGAAGCAGAAGTGGTTGGGGCTCTATTTTCTAAACAGAAAAATTCTACAGATCAGCCTGGGCAAGATAAGTTCACCATTACACACCACCATTGCTGCCTGGGATGAGCTTTCCATCTAAAGCAAAGATGTTAAACCTAAACGGTTTCAAATGTTATCCAAATGCTCCCCACCTTGAAAAGCACTCCCCCAAAGCTCAAACACCAGTCTATTCCTGAGGGATCCGTATCACCACCTGTGTTTCTGAGAAACTGCCTTGCCAGTCTGGCCTGAGTGGAGGGAGATGAGGCTGATGAATTAAAAGTGTAAAAGGCTTACACCATTTCCAGGTTGAGTTTTTGGAGACCTCGCCACTTAAGTGGGTTGGTGAAACCGAGCCATTGGACACTTGACTGGCATTTGGGTTATTCTCTTCTCTTGCCGGATGCTAGGTAATTAATCTCACTGATGCCTCAATTTACACAGAGCGCCCCCACGAGGATGACATTTTCACGAAGCAACAGGCGATGTTATTAGCACCCTAGTAAAGCTCTTAAGTTGCGCTTGCAGGTAGGGGCACCACGACGCATTTCTACACAAAGCTGCCGAACTGGTGCGCTGTGGCTGGAACCCACAGAAGACAGCATGCAAAGGGGAAATTTTCTCAGCTCTAAACCTAGCTCCCCTAAATAATTTAGAAAAGCACGTGCTTCCTGGGTCTGGACTCGGCAAGACGCTCCCACGGAAAGGGAGAAAAATCCAGAGGTGAGGAGGGGCGCCCAGTCCGGCCCCGATTTTCCGCGGGTCCACGTTGCACCTATCCCTCGCTCTTTAATTCCCCAGGTTCGGCCCCGACTCTCACTTCCCCCCAGGGAAAGCACTCCAACAGGGGCGAGACCGAAGTACCAGAGGTGCTAGGGAATCGACCCGGGGCACGTCGCCAAGCCCCTCCCCCCAGGAGAGGGGACCCTGCCCCCGCCCCCGGCGCATCCTGGGAGTTGTAGTCATGCAGCTCCGCTAGCGAGCAGCTCGGAGCAGTGAAGAGATTACAATTCCCAACATGCCCGGCGAGGAGCCCCGCCCCCTCTGCGCGTGGAGGGCGGGCCAGCCGCCCTGAGCCGAACGCGACTTTCCTCAAACCTCTCCAGCTCCCGGGGATGAAACGATGCCTGAGAGGCCCACACCGGCCAGACTCACCCTGTAGTTGTGATAGTGCGTCTCCACAAGATGCCGATGGCGCGACTTGTCGTGGCCGAAGTTGGATTTCTCGCAGACCAGCAAGTGCCGTGGAACCTCTCGCAGCCGACGTAGAGTAGCCATGCTGTCCCTGGCTCCCGCCCTGGGCGAGCTCGGCGCCCCGCCCCGCCCCCCGCCCCCCGCCTCGCCTCCTCGCCACGCCCCGCCTCCTCGCCCAGCCCTGCGAGCATGCGCAGTGCGGCGGTGCCGAGCAGGTTGAGGTGGCCCGGGCTCCCGGTGGGGAAAGAGGTTAGGGTAGCTCTCGGTTTAGAAACTTTAACAGAAGCCTGCCATGGGTACCTGAAACCGCAATGGGTACCTGAAACCTAAAATGAAAATACCTGGCACCTGGAAACCTGGAACTTGCCTTTTCTTTTTCTTTTTTTTTTTTTAAAGATTTTATTTATTTGACAGAGAGAGATCACAAGTAGGCAGAGAGGCAGGCAGAGAGAGAGAGGGGGAAGGAAGCAGGCTCCCTGCAGAGCAGAGATCCCAGGACCCTGAGATCATGACCTGAGCTGAAGGCAGAGGCTTTAACCCACTGAGCCACCTAGGTGCCCCTGGAACTTGCCTTTTCAAATCCATCTTTCTCGCCTTGCCCTCCGTCCCTCCCTTGCTGCTGTCTCTTGCCTTAATTCCTCCTTCTGGACCTTCCCAGATTAAGGAACTTTATGTAGGAAGAGAATACACAGTTTCTTTTGTCTGCCCTACAATACGACTCCTTCGGAACCACTTTAAGATCCCTTCTTAAAAATCCTATCCGAACAGTTGTTGGGGGTTGCAGTTAGAATTCATTCTTCCATAATTTTTCTGATCAGGTATTGCATTAGTGCATGCTTTTCAAACTGGAGTATGCACAGACCCACTTCTGTGCAGAGTGGATGCAAAACAGCAGACTATGATATACAACTTTCTGGAGCATCAATTTTACTATAAGATTTGGAACAACAGAAGTTAAATTATGTATAAGGTAAGCAAAGCATTTAAAAATTTTAAACTGAGACATGGCTGGAAAGTCTTCTGCCAGTTATTGTCAGTCACCTGTGCCTGAAATGTCAGCTTGTCACTGAGGAAACTAAGAAAAACATATTTCCCATTATTTTAAACAGGAAAAATTATAAGAAATAGCAGGTCAATTGAACATTTCTGCCAATTTTCTGAATCACAGTATGGCATCTAGATATGTCACAACTCTCATGTTAGGATATACAATGCTTAAAACATTACTCCTTGGTAACCTCACATTTTAAGTAGCAGTGGCCTCTTAGACGGTCATCAGATGTGTACACCTTTGCTGATACTCCAGTGACTGGTGTGATTTTACGGTCTACTGATTGTATTTGGAACCAATGTGAAGGTTTTCTTGCAAGCCATTTAGTTTAAAATGTTTTATCAAGGGGGCACCTGGGTCGCTCAATCAGTTAAGCGTCTGCCTTTAGCTAAGGATCGAGTCCCTGCATCGGGCACCCTGCTTAGTGGTGAGTCTGCTTTCTCCCTCTGCCCTTCACCCTGCTTGTTCTCTCTCTTGCTCTCTGTCAAATATAAATAAAATCTTCTAAAAAACGTTTTGTTAAATAGTTTGGAAAACTCAATATAAATTATATCAGCTATGCAGTTTGGGTATTTGTAACTCAAGTGTTCTTCCAGGGAAAACAGTTCTTGAGGATATGTTCTGGGGTGGGGTGTGCTTATGAAACAGAAGGCAAAAATCTCCGTTTATTTTAAAGACTAAAGCTGTAACTTCAAGTAAATTTGGGACTGAAGACCTTTCAGCCTACCTCCACGCTGTTTTAGAGTTCTGTCTGTAACGATTCATTCATTTCTCCTTGCCTGCTGGGTCATTTCTGTCAGTATATACACGTGCCTTAATGTGCATTAAGCAGAACACCTCTTTTGACCCTGAATTCCTCTGCTTTCTCATCATTGTGTTTCTCTCTTGATTAGAGCCTCCTTTCTGCACATTGTCTCCTGACCCAATTCCATTCTAGCTTTCCTCCGCACTGCTTCACTGACATGGCTTTTACCAAGGTCACTGATGATTTCCATTTTGCCAAATTCAAGGCCAAGTTTCTGGTCTTATCTCTGTCTTTTAGATGCACTTGATACAGATGATATAGTTGAGCACTTCTTCCTTTGTATTAACTATATCTTCTTCTTTTCTGTATTCTTATACTCCAATGCTCTGGCATCTGGGGCCTCCCTGACCAGGGTGGGACTGCCTTTTTTGGGGTTAGCTAATCCCTAAAGAGAGCAAATAACTTGTGTAGCGAGCTTGCCTTTCGTTGGCAAACCTACTAATCTGGAGTCGACACCCTGAAACACCTCTTCTGTAAATTGTCACCCTCCAGTCTCCTGTTCCCATGCCCTAATAACCCCAGGGCCAGGTACTAGATAAATGGGGGTGGTCCACCCTCCAAAGCCCATGGAAACTCTTCAAACTAGCCAATCCTAAACCTGCTTAGTCTGTTTACCCTGCCTCAGCCATCCCTTCCCATAATAAAAGCGAAGGATGCTCTCCCCTCACTCCCCCTGCCTCCTGACCAACCCACATGTGCGTGGCTTGCCATGGTGACTCTGCATGGCCTGCCCTTCCTCCTGATTCTAGGGAACTGCGAGTAAAAAACTTCGTCCTTTAGAACAGTCACATGCCATACCCGTTAGAAAAAGTCCCTGGGTACACGTGAAAACACCCCTTGAAACACTTACCTCTGGGGTTTTTGAGAACCTCCCTGCTCCTGGACTCGCTCCCATCTGACTACCTTCCTCCCCCTCCTCTAGATCTCTGGTGATCCTTACCCTCCAACCGGCTCTTTCCTGCCCTCTCTTCTCAGAGCGATCCCGTGTCGTCTCACAGCTTTCAGTACCACCTGTCTGCTGAGAACCACCAGGCCTGGGTCCTCATCCCTGGGGCGGAGGGAGGGGGGCACCCAGGTGTCATTCCTGAGTCTTCTTCCCATCTCGCCCTGTACTCATCCCACCGCAGGTCTGTGGCTTGTTAGTTCTGCCTGCAACAGGCATGGTGGTTACAAGCTCTTCTGTTCCATTTCCAGTTTCAGCCACCTTCCCCTCTCCCAGTCTGCTGCCAAACACAGGCTTCTAACCACCTCCCTGCTTCCTGTCTTGCCCTCCTGCAACCTCTTCTCCACTCAGCATCCAGGCTGACTTCTCAAAAACAGACATAGTTCATTTTATTGCACTTTACTGTGCTTTGCAGATATTGTGTGTGTGTTTTTTTTTTAAGATTTTATTTATTTATTTGACACAGAGAAAGAGATCACAAATAGGCAGAGAGGGGGGAAGCAGGCTCCCTGCTAAGCAGAGAGCTGGATGCGGGGCTCCATCCCAGGATCATGAGATCATGACCTGAGCAGAAGGCAGAGGCTTTAACCCACTGAGCCATCCAGGCGCCCCAGATATTGTGTTTTTAATAAATTGAAGTTCTGCAGCAACCCTGTGTCAAAGAAGTCTATTGGTGCTATTTTTCCAAGAGCATCTGTTTCCTTTGTGTAACTGTGTCATATTTTGGGAATTTTTACAATATTTCTAACTTTTTCTTAATTTGTTATGGTGCTCTGTGATCAGTGATCACAACTCTGAAATCTCAGATGATGGTTAGGATTTTCTGGCAATAAATAATTTTTTAATCAAGATATATACTTTTTTAGACATGCTATTATACACTTAACAGATTACAGTATAGCATAAGCATAACTTTTTTACAGATTTTATTTATTTATTTATTTGAGAGAGAGAGAGAGCAGGGGGAAGAGCAGAGGGGGAGAGAGAGAGAGAGAGAAGAATCTCAAATAGACTCCCCACTGAGTGTGGAGCCCAACACAGGGCTTGATCTTACAACCCTGAGATCATGACCTGGGCTGAAACCAAGAGTCAGACACTTAACTGACTGAGCCACTCAGGTACCCCTAAGCATAACTTTTATAAGCCCTGGGAAACCAGGAACTTTATTTTTGACTCACTTTATGCAGTTGGCTGGAATCAAACCCGCAGTATCTCTGAGGTAGGCCTGTATATGCTGCCCACTCCCTGTTTCATTCCTGCCTGACTTTGAACTGGCTTTTCAGTGCAGTAGAGTACCAGCTTCGATAACCTGGCCCTGGCTTCCCTCTACAGCCTCATCTCCTACCCTTGCTTCTTCATACTATTATTTATCTGAATTTCTGGTATCTAGAGCTGAAAGAAGTCTTAATTGACAAACAGGTATTAGCTCATAGACTTGAGAACGTAGCAAAAGTCTAAGGATTATTGGCCAGGAGTGGAATGCATGCACGCATCAATCAATCAATCAATCAATCAATCACAGGAAACAAAACAAGCTGATTTGTATATATACACCCAAAAGAATATAGTAACAAAATGAATTTTTTTAAAAAGCCAAGCCAACAGTTTTGCAAAGGAAAAACATAAAAAACCTTTAACTGTATTCTAACAACACAGAAATATACTTAGTAAATCTAAAAGGACAACAGTGTACACATCGCATTTTGGGGCTACAATGCAATAAAATGAGAAGTCAACATGAGAAGAAACAGAATTTAAATATGCTAAACTCTGTGAAAATGTTAGATTATTTTGCATAAATTAATGCCTGGGTCAGTGTGCAAATTCAAAACACAAATACAGTACCTATAAATATACAGTTGACCCTTGAACAATATGGAGTTTAGGATGCTGACACTCCCCTACCCCATGCAGTCAGAAATCCACATCTAACTTTTGACTCCCCCCTCCAAACTTAGTTACCAATAGCCTGCTGTTGACTAGAAGCCTTACTGAGAACATAAACAATAAATTAACACATATTTTGTGTATGTGTATTATATACTGTATTCTTATAATAAAGGAAACTAGAGAAAAGGTGCTAAAATAATGAAGGAAAATACATTTACAGTACTGCACTGTAAAAAAAATCCACTGATAAATGGACCTGTGTACTTCAGACCCTGTATCATTCAACAATTACGTGCAAATATATCGGATCTATATTGCTGGAAGGAGAGAACTCCCCAACTCTGAAGCTCCTGGGTATGTTCATCGGAATGCAGTACTAACATGAAATCACTTAACATCATCCCATTGCAGGTGGCATGCAAGATCAAAACTACCCTCTGCCGGCAGGCAGCCTGAGAACTGGACCCAGCAGCGGCAGTGGAAAACATCGGTGGCCCCAAGAAGGGTGTGGATCCCCCCCAGGCAAAGACTTGAATCCCTGGCGTTCTGGAAAGGTCTCAGGGCCAGACTGCTTCCTGTCCTCTCCCTCTGGCTGCTTGGAATTTGGTGGAGCACATGTACATATTAACAATGGCAACTCGTGGACTGTGTCCAAGTGTACAGTGGAAGTGTGCAAATGAAATGTACGAATGAAGGAGTATTTTAAAAACAGAACACAACGTTATATGTCAATTTTATCTCAATAAAGCTGGGGAAAAAAGAACACAAAGCAGTCACACCGTCTGACTAAAGCTCTGTCACATATGTTCAAATAACAATTTTGGAAGAGAATTTGGAAATGGTTGACATTTTTTATAAAGCTCATTCTTTTATTTTGTTTAAAGTGAAAAAACATATGTTTAGAAGTAAATTGGTATGTAAAAAATGTAAATCTTAGCTATCCAGGGACTTCAGATATCTAAAATGAGGCATTTCTGTGTACCTTGGGTTTTGCTATAATGTGAAAACTATTAATCCATAATGCAGTTGATAAAATAATAAACATTAACAGAGAAGGGAGCAATCACTATAATTTTATACATAATTATCAGTAATTATGTAATAATAGTATATATATTACATATGCAATATTGAACACCTCTAATGAATGAGGCACTACTCCCAGCACTTTATGTTAATTATCTCAAAAGAATCCTCTCTGAGGTAGGTTTTAGTATCTTCAACTTAGAGGCTAATTAGTAAACAATGCATAGAATTGAATATGAAACTTTAAAAATGTGAAAAGCTCTCAAAAAATACAATGTGGAAATGGGGAGTGACAGAACTATATTCAGCACATACATCTGTAGAAAGTCTAGAAAATTGCAAAGCTAAACAATATACTATTTAGAGTTACATATGTAGCATAACTATCATGAAAGTGGAATAATAGTTTTTTTTTTAAATTTCAGAAGAATGAGCTATCTAGGAGGGGAGGCAAAGAGTTATATTTGGGAAGAGCCATGCAGATGGCGTCAAAGATAGTGGTAAAATTTTTTTAAGCAGGTGGCAGATAAAGAATGTTTATTTGGGAGCACCCAGGTGGCTCAGTCAGTTAAGCATCTGCCTTTGGCTTGGGTCATGATCCCAGGGTCCTGGGATTGAGCCCCTCCACCTGCTTGTGCTCTGTTTCTCTGTCTCTCTCTCAAATAAATAAATAAATAAATAAATAAATAAATAAAATATATTTTTTAATAAAATATTTTTTTAAAATGTTTGTATACCATATAATTTTGTATGTGTAAAATAGTTCATAATTTGTAAAACTTTTAAACTGTCTTCTTGAGATACAATTCATATACTTCATATAATTCATTAAAGTATATAATTTAATAGTTTTTAGTCTATGCACTGAAACTACTTGGTGCATAAATAGTTTATTTATGCAACTGTGTTACTGGCACAGGTCAGTTTGGAGTCCTTTCCATCAGGTCAAAAAGAAACTCCCTATAGCTGCTACGCTCCCGCCTGCCTTCCCTGGCCCCACGCATCCATTCATCTTCTTTCCATCTCTTTAGATTTGTCTTTTCTGGACAGTTCATACAGATGGAATCCTATAACATTTAGACTCTTGGGGCTCAGCTTCTTTCACTCAGCATAACATTCTCAAGGTTCATCCCAAGTTGCAGCAGGGTTGGTACATCATTCCTTTCCGTGGCTGGCACAATAAAAATTTGTCTTGAATGCTCGTGCTTGGAGAAAAATGGCTTAAGCAGAAGGAAATGAGAGCGATGAAGATTCCTCCGCAGATTCTAAAGGTTCTTAAACTCCTTCCAGGGTCTCTAGAAGTGGATGGCACCGTTCCTCGCTCTAGAACCTGACGTCCTTGTGTTCCAGTTCTGTGGGATACTAAGCTGTGGGGTGGATGTCTGATTCCGAAGTGAATGCGAACGAGGTGGAGAGTGGTAGAAGAGTTCTTTTATGAGGAAAAGCCGACAAGAACTGTTGGAAGATGCACAGCAGGAGGGGCAGGTGGGGGTGGGGAAGGGGCGAGGGGCGCAAACTGCTCAAAGTAGAAGGGACAGAGCTACGAGCAGAGGAAGGCAGAATAAAAGGTCGAGGACAGCTGGGACAGACTGAGGGAAGGGAGATGGCAATGATGTAGGAACTGGGTGAGAGAAATCCAGGACCTTTCCCACAGCTGGAGGCATCGCCCTGGGGTTGGGGAGCAGGGCGAGGCTAAATCCCAGGAAGAGTGGTATACAGGTGGCATCACTGTGCTTCTGCACATCCATCCACAGCACCAGGTGTGGAACTTACCTGTATTTGACCTCCGTGCGCATTGGAAGTATTCATTTATCCAATCAACAAGCTTTTAATTAAGCTCGGGCTGTTTGCCAGACACTGTGCTAAGCCCCAGAGAGAGGATCTCTGTCCCAGCGTCGAGGAACTTGCCAGGTCACGGGAACGATATTGGTTATTTCTTTCCTATCTCCCCACAGTTCCTAGAACAATATTCTTCGTAGAATGGGCAGTTTTGCAAGATTGTTAATAATTGAAGAAAGGAAGCTTTTCACACTCTAGGGTTTTTACAAAACTGCAGTATGTCCAGTGGAGAACTATGTATCTTTGGCTTTAAAGTTAGCAAAATGAAAAGAACTAATTTTATAATATTAAACGTTCACATCGATGTCAATGGGAATTTTTTCTTCCTCATAGAGTATCTGCACTTTAGGAACTTGAGAAGTTTACAAAGGTGGGGGGATATATAGTAAGTGGCACCGCTTTAGCGTTTCCCTGTATCTCACAGTACTGTGGTGATTAACATGTACACGGACTTATGGATCTGAAAGGTTTTCAGTGACACATCTGTTTACAATTAAAATGTGGATTTCATCTCCTTTATTCCTCTTGAATTCGGTCATGTCCCCGAGTAGCCATGGAAGCATTGGGTGGAGGCTGGGCTTCTCTCCTTGAAAATGTCGTTTATCGGGAAAGAAAAAGAAGAAAGTTGTCTTGCATCAATTAACGACCGTCATGCTTGCTCTCACTAGAGAGCGTGATTATTGAGTGTTTCTGTGAAGATTTGCTCTCTTCGCAGCACCCCAACCCTGTCTGGGTGCCGCACGCAGTCCCATTTCTATACCACTGATGGCAATGGGGACTGTCACAGCCTGATGCTTGGTGTGGACTGAGTCCTGGGAACATACTGGAATTGTCGGATGTGAGGTCCGTTTCCGGAAAAGCACAGCCCTGTGAAAATTAGCTGCTGTCTGCTTCTAGACTCAATTCATTACATTCTTTTTACCAACTGTGGCCTGCAGTTGGTATTTCTGATGCTAGAAACTAAAAATGCTGGTAAAGCCACAGAAAGAAAAATCCTTTGGTTTGTGAGAGCTTCAAACTTCATTTCAGCCTTATTTCTCAACCACCCTGGAGGAAGGGGATCTAATGTAAAATGGAAATATCGCGACCTGGAGCCAATCCGTGAGAGGCTAAGTAGTAAAGTTCTGGAGCCAAGGACTGTGTCTTCACATTGCTTCTGCAACCCCCGTGCAAAACGATACCAATTCGTAGCACGATGTTGAAATGAAAGCATTTTATTTTTAATATTGAACCTTAAATTTAGAGCCTTATTAAATCCCTTATTCACAAACGGAACCAGTAAAATGCCAACTTCTTTTAAAATTTCAGACTTCCTCGGGTGCCTGGGTGGCTCAGTCAGGTAAGCATTTGCCTTCTGTTCAGGTCATGATCCCAAAGTTCTGGGATCGAGCCCCGAATCAGGCTCCCTGCTCAGCAGGAAGCCTGCTTCTCCCTCTGCCTGCCACTCCCCCTGCTTGTGTTCCCTCTCTCGCTGTGTCTCTCTCTGTCAAATAAATAAATAACATCTAAATAAATAAAATGAAATAAAATTTCAGATTTCTTAACCTTCCTGGCCCTTCTAAGGAGGCAGTCATCGAAGAGAGCAATATCTGGTAGAAGGAGGTGAGCCACGTCTGTGGATTGATTCATTGATTGATTGATTTGACAGAGAAAGAGAGAGATACCACAAGCAGGCAGAGAGGTGGGGAAACAGGCTTCCGGCTGAGCAGAGAGCCCAATGCAGGGCTCGATCCCAGGACCCTGAGATCATGACCTGAGCCGAAGGCAGAGGCTTTAACCCACTGAGCCACCCAGGCCCCCCACATCTGTGGTTTCAAAATCTCAACACTCCCATTAGAGAAAATAAGAAGAAACAGGTGAAATTGGTGGTATTACTGTGAATGTATTTAACCTTATATATCTAAGGCATTATTTTAATGTGTAATCAATATAAAATTATTAATGAAATACTTTACTCTTTTATATTAAATCTTTGAAATTCACTCTATTTTGCACTTTCAGGGCATCATAACTTGGACCAGCCACATTCTACGTGCTGAGTACCCACCTGTGTTGTGTACTGCTGCCGCCTTGGGAGTGGGGGCTGTGACTTCTCTTGGCCTCGGGAAGGTGAAGTACCTGAACATCCCCTCCCCTTCCAGATGCGTCACCCCTTCCCCACCAACCTGTCTCCTCAGCCAGAGGTGAGACAAGACGGTGCCCGGTGCCCGAGAGGGAGTTCCCTAAAGTAGACCCCGGCTTTCCAGCTGCTTCCTGGCATGGGTCTAGCCCCCCCCTTCCCAGAGGTCAGACAGCAATGGAGGGAAGATGAGGCCCCCCCGAAGGAGGGAACTCCATGTCTTCAGATCTGTCCTCACCCTTGACCTCCAGAGTTTAGATTTGGAGAGAATGAAGGCAAACTTACTTTGCAATCTGGCCCTGGGCCCTCGTGGTCAGACTCTGGTCACCCACGTCCTCTTGCAGTGTGGGGTGCTGTGTGAGCTTCAGCACCAATCACATACATACACGTCTACACATATTTCTGTTTAACTGGAGAAATGCAACTTTCAATAAGGGAAGAGGGAAACCAGCACCTATAGGATGCCTACTGTTTGCCAGGTAACTTGTCATCACTCTGTCATTGAGTCTTGACATCGTGTCTGCAACTGGCATATGTATTAGTTAGCTATGGTGTAACAAACCACCCCAGTACTTATCTAGCTCATGACTGGGCTGGTCAGCAGTTTAGGTGGGGCTCCGCAGGACCGGTCTGGTCTCTACTGGGCTACTTCATGTGCATGTGGTCAGCTGCTTGGCTAGAGGCTCTGCTTCTGGGGGTGAGCTGGCTGTCAGGTGGGCACCTTGGTTCTTTTCCTCATTGTATGTCCTCCTCCAGCGGGCTCACAGGGTCTTGGAGGCAGCATCTAAGACCTTTTTTTTTTTTAAAGATTTTATTTATTTATTTGTCAGAGAGAACACAAGCAGGCAAAGGCAGAGGGAAAAGCAGGCTCCCTGCTGAGCAGGGAGCCTGATGTGGGACTCGATCCCAGAACCCTGGGTCGTGACCTAAGCTGAAGGCAGCTGCTTAACCAACTGAGCCACCCAGGTGTCCCATCATCTAAGACCTTTTGGGCTCACGCCCCAAACTGGAGCCATGTCATCGTACCCACTGCGTTGTTATTGGCCACAGCAGTTAAGACTGGAGGAAGAGAGTCTGCCTCTGAGTGGGAGCAGCTGTAAAAATCACATCGGCCGAGGGCATGGGCTTCAAGGAGGAATGGAATGGCTGCCGTTTTTGCAATTAGTGCCCTTTTGCCTTTTCCTGCACGAGGTTTATGTAACTGTCATCCAAGTCAAGAAACTTGTCCAAAGCTCCACAGCGACTAAGTGGCTGGGCTTAGCACCCCTCCCCCCCACCGCCGACGGCAGAGCTCCTCTACCTCCACGAGGATCATGCTGCTCCCGAGGCTTCCCTCCCCATCAGAGGTTCTGCAGGTGAGGCTTCTGCACAATTCCTTTGAGATCAGCATCCATCTCCAACTCTTCACCCAGGGAATAATCCCCTGCCAGGAATGCTGAGTGTCTTGGAAAGACTTGGAATAATTTAGGGAAATGGCTGAGGGCTGAGTTGAGGAAATCAAGTCTTCAGCAAAGTAGTTTTCCTTTCTAATCATAGGAGAAATTTGAAAACACCTATAATGCACTCCACGTATTTGCAAATTCTTTTCAACCCTTTTTGGTATGTATAGGCTATTAATGATTTTCAACACAGATGAAATCAAACTGCTGTGCCCCAAGCAACCCCTTATTATGAAAGCAAGTGACATAGAGATAGATCTGCTAAGAAGACATTTCCTCCTGTTGCAGTTTAGACAGATAGCTGGGTAATCCCAAGTAGCCACTTGATTTGAACCGGGCAGAGCTGTTTTCTAAGACCCCGGAGTTCAGATGCAAATCATTTACAGCTGATTGCATCCCTGGACCCAAATCTGTGGTCCTCTGGGGCTCCCTATGAAATCACCTAGGGGGGCTTTTGAATTTTCCAGAACCCAAATTACAACAGATCAATTACATCTGAATTCCCGGAGTGGCACTTGGGCATCAGCATTTTTTATAGCTCTTTGGGTGATCACAGTGTGTGACCAAGGCTGAAAGCCACTGCATTAAACCAACATCATTGGGTGAATTAGTTGCAGAGTTGATCAAATAAAGTGTAAAAACGTTGACTGCCAAGTGTAGCCTTTCAATCTTCTATGCTACCACCTGCTCACTAGCCTGTGCACAAACGAGCCTCTCCTACTACTAGGTTTGTTCCTGTCAACACAGTTCACAAGTATTGTGTATACAGTGTGCAAGGCACCATGCTACGTGTCCTGGTGTTGGTGCTCGTCTTTGGAAGGGAAAAAAATTTCATCATAAAAAATCAGAACCAGGGGTGCCTGGGTGGCTCAGTCGTTAGTGTCTGCCTTCAGCTCATGTCATGATCTCAGGGTCCTGGGATCGAGCCCCGCATCGGGCTCTCTGCTCACCAGGGAGCCTGCTTCCTCCCTCTCTCTCTGCCTGCCTCTCTGCCTGCTTGTGATCTCTCTCTCTGTCAAATAAATAAATAAGATCTCAAAAAAAAAAATCAAAACCATGCAACTTACCAAATTAAAGCAAAAATGGAAAGACCCTAGGAGCTCATCCTGTTTCAGACAGTCATACTTTGGAATATTATAATCCATCCGATGATGCCATGAGCAAATATGTTTCACTTGAACACAAAACACAACAAAATGCTGCTGTTATTCTGAGATACTGAGTTAGGATTTTTATGCAAGTATGTAGTATCTACATTTTAATTGACAGAGGGATGCCTGGGTGGCTCCGGGAGGTTAAGAGGCCACCTTTGGCTCAGGTCATCATCCAGGGTCCCGGGACGGGCTCCATGCTCATCGAGGAGTCTGCTTCTCCCTCTGCCCCTGCCCCCCAGCTCATTGTGCACGCACTCTCTCTCAAATAAATAAATCTTAAAAGTTTTTTTAATTGACCTATAACATGCATCCTGAAATATAGGCAGAGACTATTTGTGTAAAGCTCAGTGAATTATTACAGATTGAATACACCTGTGTGACCGAGCCCTTAAACCAGCTTTGCTCAGGCTCCCTGACAGTCACTTTCTCCCTCCCTCCCTCCCTCACAAAGGTAATGGATGTCTTAAATGGCTAACGCTGCAGATTCAGTAAAGATCACTCCTCTCGCCACCTTATCCCTTGATGACCACTGATCCCTATAACTTTTCCTTTTCTAGAAGGTCGAGTAAATAGAATCATGCCATGTGTAGTTTTCGGGGTCTGACTTCCTTCACTTAGAGAAATGCATTTAAGATACATCCTTGTCCTCGTGTGAATCAAGAGTTTGCTCCTTTTGTTGCCAGTAGGATACTACTATCTGGATGCACCATAATTCACTTACTTGATCATCTGTTGAAGAACACCTGGTTTACGTCCAACTTTTGGCAGTTATGACTGAAGGGGCTATAAATACGCACACGCAAGTTTTTAACAGTAGTTTTCAATTGACTTCACCAAATACCTAGGAGTGCAGTATCTAGATCATCTAACGTTTAACTTTACAAAAAAACTGCTAAATTATTTTCCAAACACTGTACCATTTTGCATTTCCAGTTCTAGGCATACCAGAGCCTCAAAAGTACTTTACTATTTGCAGTTTTATTTTTATTTTAGCCATTTCTAATAGGTGTGTGGCATCCCACTGTGGCTTCTGCTTCATTTTGAAGGAGAGTTTTGCTGAGTGGAGGTGGAATCCTATGTTTATATTGACTTTTCCCCCTGTACTTTAAAGATACCAGTTCATTGTCGATTTGTCTCTTGTTCTTGATAATATCATCCATCATTCATATTATTATTCCCTATATGTGATAGAGTGTCCTTCCCTGGCTGTTTTCAAGATTTTCTTATCATCTTTCACTAAGATGATGTGCTTAGGTTTAGTTTTATTTGTATTTTCTTTTGGGTTTTTTAAAAAACTTCTTGGATCTAAAAATTTAGGTTTTCTACCAAATGTTGGGTTTTTAATTTTTGACAAGCTCAAAAGTTAATTCCTTTTCCTTTTGTCATCTTTTTTAAAAATAATTTCCATATCTCTGCTGAGTTTCCACATCTGTTCATTAATTATGAGAATATTTTCTTTTACCCCCAGGAACATATTTATAAGAATCCTTGTCTGCTAACTGCAATATCTTGGGTATCTTAAGGATAGTTTTCATGACCTGCTTTTTGTCTTGTGTATAGAGTACATTTTCCTGCTTCCTCACACATCTCATGATTTTTTAAAATCGCATACTAGACATTATCAACGAGAGTTATAGAGACCCTGGATTCTGCTGTATTCCTTTGAAGAGTGTTATTTTCCTAGAACAGAGTTAATTGGCTAGACTCAAAACCTCACCTACAGTGGACCCACTTTCATGCTGGCCCCCCTATGGGATACTCTACACTTACTTGATTTAAAGATCTATCCCCCCCCAAAAAAAAATAAAATAAAAAATAAATATCTACCCCCAGGTGCCTGGGTGGCTCAGTCGTTAAGCGTCTGCCTTCTGTTCAGGTCATGATCCCAGGATCCTGGGATTTGAGCCCTGCATCGGACTGCCTGTTCATCGGGAAGCCTGCTTCTCCCTCTTCCATTCCCCCGCCCTTCTATTCCCTTTCTTGCTGTCTCTCTTTATCTTTGTGTCAAATAAATAAATAAAATCCTTAAAAAAAAATAAAAAAATAATCAAGATCTAGCCCTTATTTAGGGGAACTTACATATGTATTTTGACATTTACCCCTTCATGGCTCTCTTCCAGAATTTCTCCCCTAACTTTCTACCTACTCTGCTGGCCCCAAAATATGCCCTCTTTGACACCACCAGTAAGACTGTGGTTTTCTGCCTACAGGGGCCATGCACAGATTAGGAAGTGAATGGAGGCAAAAGACTCAAGCTTGCAAATATTTTCTGTTGCAATTCCTATCATTCAGGGGTAGACTCCTCTCCTCTCCTGCTTGCTTTCTGGAAATACATACACACATATATCATATGTGTTTTATATATAGGTGCATATTTCCGTATAACTATATATAATATTTTGTCCAGATTTTATCATTGTTGTCTGTGAGACTTGTAGTTCACAGGCTACTTCACTATTACTGGAAATCAGACCTCAGTTTTGTTTTCCCATTTTTTTAAATATATATAAGTGGAATTATATAGTTTGTAAACTTTCACATCTGATTTCTGCAATGTTATGATGGTGGTATTCATCCATGCATTGTACGTAGCCGTAGTTTGTTCATTTTTAAACATTGTTTATTTTTCTAAGTTATGGTGAAATATACACAACGTAAAAATGACCATTTTAAGCATTTTTTTAAAAGTGTACCATTGAGTAACATTAAGCAAACTAGCATTTTTGTGCAGCCATCACCTCCACCCAACCATAGAATTTTTTTCATCTTGTAAAACTGAAACTCCGTACCCATTAAACAATAACTTCCCATTCCCACCTCCCCTCAGCCCCTGCCGATCACAATTCTACTTTTTGTCTCTGTCAATTTGATGAATGCAGGTACCTCATATGAGTAGAATCATAAAGTATTAGTGTTTTTCTGACTATCTTATTTATTGTAGCATGTTTCTGAAATTTCCTCTCCTTTTAAGGCTGAATAATATTCCACTGTAGGTATTACCACATTTTTCCAGTTCATCCATTGATGGATACTTGGGCTTCTTCCCCCTTTTAGCTATTGAGAATAATGTTACTATAAACATGTGTGTAAGTATATATCGTAGTGTCCTTGATTTCAGTTCTTTTGGGTAAATACCCAGAATTGGAATTATTGGATCATATGGTAATTATATTTTTAATTTTTAAGGGATCACCATAAGAGTCTGTGTACCTCTTCATAATCTCACCAGCAATGCCCAAGTGTCACAATTTCTCCACACCCTTACTAACATTTCTTATTTTCTGTGTTTTGTTTGCTTGCTTTTTTTTTTTAATTTTTTAATTTTTATTATTTATTTGTCAGAGAGAGAGAGAGAGAGAACACAAGTAGGCAGAGAGGCAGGCAGAGGCAGAGGGTAAAGCAGGCTGCCTGCTGAGCAAGGAGCCCGATGCGGGACTCGATCCCAGAATCCTGGGATCATGACCTGAGCCAAAGGCAGCTGCTTAACCAACTGAGCCACCCAGGCGTCCCAGTTTGCTTGCTTTTTGTTTGCTTGTTTGTTTTAAATAGTATCCATCCTAATGGGTGTCAGGTGGTATCTCATTATGGTTTTGGTTTACATTTACATAATGATAAGTTCCCTAATGAACATCTTTTCATGTGCTTATTGGTTATTTCTATATTTTCTTTGGAGAAAAAATCCTTTGCCTATTTTTTATTCAAGTTTTTGTTATTATTTAATTCTGGATATTAATACTTCACTATAAATTTAATTTGCAAATATTTTCTCCCATTCCATGGGTTGCCTCTTTACTCTGTTAATAGTGTCCTTTGATGCACAAATTTTTTTTCATTTTGATGAAGTCTAATATGTCTATTTTTTCTTTTGTTGCCTGTGCCTTTGGTTTCATACCTAAGAAATGATTGTGCAATCTAATATCATGAAGCTTTTCCCCTATGTTTTCTTTGAAGAGTTTTACAGTTTTAGCTCTTAAATTTATATCTTTGATATATTTTGAGTTACATTTTGTATATGGTGTAGTTTCTAATTTTAATAATTTGAGTCTTTTTCTTTTTAAAGCTTTTATTTATTTATTTGAGAGAGAGAGAGCTTGAGAGGAGAGAAATCAGAGGGAGAAGCAGACTCTCTACTTAGCAGGGAGCCCGATGCGGGAACTCAATCCTGGGACTCCAGTATCGTGACCTGAGCTGAAGGCAGTTGCTTGACCTAGAGCCTGCCAGGCATCCCAAGTCTTCTGTCTTCTTTATCTAGCTAAAAATTTGTCAGTTTTGTTGATCTTTTCAAATAGCTTTTGGTTTCATTGATTTTCTATTCTCTATTTTATTTATCTCTACTCTAATCTTTATTTCCTTCCCTCTACTAGATTGAGTTTAACATGTTCTTCTTTTTCTAATTCCCTCCTTAAATTGTAATGTTAGGTTATTGATTTGAGATTTTCCTTTTTAATATAAAAATGTATAGCTATAAATTTCTCCCTTAGCACTGGTTTTGCTGGGTCGCTTAAGTTTTGGTGTGTGGTATTTGTTTTGATGCATCTTTAAGTAATTTCTAATTTCTCATTTGACCCATTTGTTGTTGTTTTTGTTGCTGTTATTTGTTTGTTTTTAAGATTTTATCCATTTATTTGTCAGAGTGAGAGAGAGAGTGCATATGAGCAGGGGGAGTGGCAGGCTGATAGAGAAGCAGACTTCCCACTGAGCAAAGAGCCCAATGCGAGACTCGAACCCAGGACCCTGAGATCATGACCTGAGCTGAAGGCAGATGCCTAACCAAATGAACCACCCAGGAATTTCCCGTTTGTGGGTCAGTCAGTTGAGCGTCTGAGACTAGGTTTCAGCTCAAGTCATGATCTCATGGGTCATGAGACTGAGCCCTGCATGGGGCCCCATACTCAGCACAGAGTCTGCTTGAGATTCCCTCTGTCCCTCTCCATTTGCATGCTTGCTTGCTCTCTCTCTCCCTCTAATAAATAAACAAATCTTTCAATAAATAGTGTGTGTTAATTTCCACAAATTTGTAAACTTTCAGTTTTCTTCTTTTTTTTTTTTAAGATTTCATTTATTTATTGTCAGAGAGAGAGAAAGAAAGAGAGAGAGAGCATGAGCAGAGGGAGCGGCAGTCAGAGGGAGAAGCAGGCTCCTTGCTGAGCAAGGAGCCCAATGCAGGACTTGATCCTAGGACCCCAGGATCATGACCTGAGCCAAAAGCAGACACTTAACCAACTGAACCACCCAGGCACTCCTCTAGTTTTTCTTCTGTGTTAATTTCTAACTTTATCCTGTTGTGGTCAGAGAAGATACTATATATGATAATTATCTTGTTAATTATATTGAGAGTTATCTGTGTCTTAAGATTTGTGGCTTATCCTGCAGAGTGTCCCACATATACTTGAGAAGAATATGTATTCTGGGTAAACTGTTCCATATATGGCTATGACACTTAGTTGGGATATCATGTTGTTCAAGTCCTCTATTTTCTCACTTAACTTCTGTCTTGTTATTCTCTCTATTACTGAGAGTGCAGTATTAAGTCTTCAATTATTTTTGTAGAACTCTATTTCTCCCTTTAATTCTGTCCATTTTTGCTTCATATTCTTATGGTTTGTTGTTATGTACATAAATGTATGTATGTTATATTGTCTTGCTGTTGGATGAGGTAGTCTACAAGATCTGCCTCACTTGAAGTAGTCCATTAGATCTAGTTGATTGATTATTACTGTCCCATCAGTCCTTACTGACTTCTGCCTGCTGGGTTTATCAATTACCAATAGAGTGTTGCCAAAGTCTCTCACTATAATTGTGGATTCATCTATTTCTCATTGTAGTTCTATCAGTTCTTACCTTGTGTATTTTGACACTTTGTTATTAGGTGTGTATACATTAAGGGTTGTTACATCTTCTTGCAGAATTTATCACTATGATATCACCTGTGACCCAGCTTGAGAAACATAGCCTCCTACTTGGACACAAAACACTGAGCTAAATGGTGCTGCCAGTGCAGAAGCAACATAGGATAACATCTCCTGCCCTCCTGGAGATTAAAACCTATTTTGGGATATGAAACCGGAAAAAAATCTATAGGACAAGATGGTGCCTAATCAAATGGGTCTTAGAGATGTTCAAGGAAGGGAAAATCACAGAAGGAAGAAATTGAGATCTTAATGGATGGATAAGATTTAGTAGAGGAAACATTGGTACCTTAATCATGGCAGGGCAAGTGAGTTCATTCTAGTTTTACTCACATTCATAATTTTCTACTGTAACTCTGATGTTGGGAGAAATTGAACTCAGGTAGGTCACATGACTTATTTTAAAAATTGGTATGCTATGGTAACTTTAAAATATTTCACAAGGCTTTCCACTCAGATTACAATAGAATTGCCTTCTATCAACTTATTTGAGTTGACTTTTAAAAAGTCACACTTTTTAAAATTTAAATTCAATTTAATTAGCATATATTGTATTATTAGTTTCAGGTAGAATTTAGTGATTCATCAGTTGCATATAATACCCAATGTTCATTACATCATGTGCCCTCCTTAATGTCCATCACCCAGTTACCTCATCCCCCCACCCACTTCCCCTCCAGCAAACCTCGGTTGGTTTCCTTGAGTTAAGAGTCTCTTATAGTTTTTGTTTTCCCCTCTCTGTTTCCATCTTTCCCTTCTCCTATGTTCATCTGTTTTGTTTCTTAAATTCCACATATGAGTGAAATCATATGATATTTGTTTTTCTCTGACTGATTTTACTTATCATTTTACTTATCTAGTTCCATCCATGTCATTGCAGATAGCAAGATTTCATTACTTTTGATGGCTGAGTAATATTTCATTTATATATATATATATACATACATACATACATACATATATGACATCTTCTTTATCCATTCACCTGTCAATGGACATCTGGGCTCTTTTCACAGTTTGAGCTTAGCCACACTTTTTTAATAGAAACAATGCATAGCAGAGTATTTGGAAATCAATCGCCACATAAACAGATAAGATGACCTTGTAACTAAAATATAGCTCTCTAATACCCCTGACTGTATCCACCACATAGAACAAGACCATTTGGAAAGGTATATTCTAACATCATAGCCCTGATAGCAACACTACAGACTTTCCCTTCCTCTCACTAACTTCTCAGCCAGGGTACTTCCTCTGTTCAAGGCCAAGGATGGAGGATTTCACCATGGATGCCCTCCAGAGAAAAAATTGACTGGTAAAGGTTTATAAGGGAATGTCTGGGAACAGTAGTGGGACAAGAAGAGCTCCTTAGCATAAAACAGCCCATATGCAGTAAGTAAATGTCCCCATTGTTGATAGGTCACAGAGCAGAAGTTCTGGGACTTGAAAACTGGAAAAGATATTCACCAGGAGAATTCACTTGAAAAGTGGAAAAGACATTCACCTTTTCATTCTTACTACAACAGGATTCCTAACTCAATAGATGCCATGTCTTAAGAGCCAATAGGGAAGGAATAGGCAGCACCAGGACGCCATAAATACACTGTCTTTAGTTATACTTCAAAACTACAAATCAACACTAATGAAAAGATGTAGACTTAGACTATGCCAGAGGGATGAAAGACCAGAAGAATCAGCTTAGGAGACTGAGGCAGAGGTTTCCCATTTGCATATGGGAGCTTTCGGGATAGAGCACAGCCAGAACCTGGGTCTCCTGCGTCTTGGGCTCTTAATCTTTCATGTCATGATATTGCTAAAGAGCCTGAGTCAAGGTCCTTAATGTTAAAAAGAGAAGAAAGACACACGGGGCTTCCTTCCTTTATATCGTTGATCTTCAAAACTAACAGCAACAGCACTGCGCTGTAAAACCACACTCTTACTCTCTAACTATGTTCTCAAATAACTTTGCTCACAGTGGACTAGGGAGAAGGGATGAGAGGGAGAGAGAATGAGTAGTCTTCTGCTAAAATTAAAATATTTTCCTACATCCTTGAAAAAAAAGAAAGCAAATATGTAGGCTCTTCTCAATTTATTCTCATACAACTTGGTGTGGGGGGGTTACTTATTAATGCTGCCCTATCATGGTCTCTAGTCTAAACGGATGTCTGGTTTAACAATAAATATAAAAGGTATAAATTTAGTCATTTAAGGATCTATTAAGATCATGCAAAATAATAATTTATGAGAAATATATATTTGGTCAGATTTCTCAGATATATTTGGTCTATTTCCATAGTTCCTAAAATGGCTGCAGAGCCATAACTGTGAAATTGGTGTCTTGTTTTTTTTTGTTTCTTTGGTGTCTTGTTATTAATGAAAGTCACTTTTGGATCCCACCCACAGGCAAGGGGCTGTTTGACAGGAGGACCAACCATGTGATTAAAGGGTTGGAATTTTAGTCCCACTTCCAGTGAGAGAAGAGCTAGAGGTTGAATCAGCCAATGGCCAGTGACTTAGTCAATCATGTCTATGCAATGACACCTCCCCAAAAAACCAAGAAAACAAACTTTGAGTCTTTTTTTTTCTTTTAAAGAGCGTCCTCACTTGGGAAATTAGAATGCTTCCATGTGCCGCCATATTGGGCCCCAAGCTCCACGAATATAGAAGCTTCTTTGTCCAGGACCTTGCTCTAGGTGTCTCTTCATCAGGCCATTGATTTATATCCTTTGTTCCTTAAAAAAATGGTAAACGTAAAGTAGCGTTTCCCTGAGTTCTGTGAGCCACTCTAGCAAATTAAAGCAGAGGAGGGGTCATGGGAACCTCCAATGTGTAGTGGTTGATCAGAGGCACTGCTAACAACAGTCAGGGGCTTGCACCTGGCATCTGAAGTGGGGGGTGGGAGGCAGTCTTGGACAACTGAATGAACCCTTCACCTGTGGAATCTGATGCTGTCTTCCAGTAATTAATGTCAGAATTGCATTGAATTCAAGGTATGCAAGGACGCAGCTTGGACAC
>CM053608.1:107762196-107818890 GCA_028646535.1 Procyon lotor
GGGCTCGATCCCAGGACCCTGAGATCATGACCTGAGCTGAAGGCAGAGGCTTAACCCACTGAGCCACCCAGGCGCCCCCTGAGCCTGTTTTTAAAAACTTTCAATAACTTTCCATTGCACAGAAGAGAAAAACAAAAACCAAAAACCTCGATGTGGCCTACCTCTTCAACCTGGTCTCCAGGGCAAGGATGGGCCCCGGGACAATTGACCCCTGTTTCCCCCAACTCACTTTAAAATTTTTCTCTTTTAAAATTTTATTTATTTATTTATTTGTGTGTGTGTGTGTGAGAGAGAGAGAGAGAGAGAGAGAGGGCAAGAGAGGGAGCAGCAGGCAGGCAGAGCAGGCGGAGGGAGAAGCAGACTCCCCACTGCACAAGGAGCTCAATGCAGAACTTGATCCCAGGATCCTGGGATTGTGACCTGAGCCAAAGGCAGACCCTTAACCGACTGAGCGACCCAGATGTTCCTCCTCCAACTCACTTTTAGGTAAATTGAGGCTACAGGGAGGGCGACCACAGCAGGAGCAGTTGTCATTGATGGTAGTACATTTGCTTCTTTCTTGTCCCCTGGTCCTTTCCCTGCGGTGCTTAGATGATGGGGATTCTCTTTCCTCCCATCGGGCCATTCCTGCAAATCCAAGCATCAAGATCTCAGACTGCTCAAGCTTCAAGGAGCCTCGGAAGCTTCCAGTCTGCTGGTTTGTGGGCTGTGCTCTGGGAGCCCCCGGAGCTGCTAGGACAGGTTTGAGAATGGAGAGTGTGAGACCAAGTGGGCAGGGCTCCTTAGCATGCGGTTTTGTTTGTGGAAAATTTTTAACAGCTGAAAGCAAAAAGATACTTGAGAACAAATTTATTAATTTTTATCCATGGTGATTGGTTGACATGTCTCATATCTCACTTATATCTCACTTATAGGTTAAACCTCCATCTCTTTTCCCCCATGCATATTTTGTTGCTTTGTGGGTCATTTATATTGTAGAGATTCCCATAGCTTCAATTTTGTATCTTCATTTGTTTTTTTAACATGTTCCTCCAGCCTGTTTGTCTCCTGTAAATTCTTCCTTAGACCCAGAGGTTTGGGCAGATTTGGGATCTGTTTTGTTTTTGTGGTGGGGCTGGGGGAGGGACAGAACAACTTCACAGGCAGAGACGGTGATGTTTCCTTCTACTGGGAAGATCCAAAGTCTGGTGGTCTTTCTTGTGATGTTAGCAGCCATTAACGCTCATTGCCACGTCCATGACCCATGAGGAATTGCAAATTGGGGATGTTCTAACCCTATTACTCCTTTTCCATGTATTATCTGGAATTCCTCTGTAACCCTCTTCATTTACAGACAAGGAAACCAAGGCTACAGCCAGCAGACCTCTTCCTTGTGCAAGCCGGCCTCGCTGCCCCTGTCCCCAAACAGCAGGTGGCCCTGTTTCCCCGGGATGCCTGGCGAGGCAGGTGGGCCTTCAGCAGACTTCTGGCACACTGAACCAAGAAGGGGAGCCGCTGAAGAACAGAAGGGTGAATGGTGGCGGGAAAAGCAGACAATGAGCTTTAAATCAAGTAATAGAAGCAGGCCGCCAGCTGGGGCCTGGGGCAGAGGTACAGGAAGAAGAATTCTCCTGTTAATGACTCACCAGCCAGCAGGCACAGGCAGGAAGTGCTGTCTCCAGAAACATCATCACAGAGAAAAGTCTGTGGCATGTGACCAGGCTTTCAAGAAGTTTGGCGGACAGGTCCCAGACATAAACTTAGGGGAGGGAAGGGAAGGGTGATGTGGGCAAGGAAGTGGAGGGGCTTTGTGAGGCCGGCAGCAGAGCTGTCATCCTCCTCCTGTGCCTCGGGGCTCCTCACCCAGTCTGAGAGCAGAGGCTGCGGAATCCAACAGCAATTTTTCAAACCAATTAAGGAGAAGGCACTGCGGCCCCAGGAGGGCGTGCTGTTGCCCCCTCCAGAGTCAGCCAGCTCAACCCTGGACCTTTGGGGACGACATCAGAAGGCTCTAATTGATCCCCTCAGAGTTAAAAATAAAAAGTAGCAAGCAGCTAGTCTTCTGACTTTAAACTGCTGCAGGAGGGAGCCTCTTTTCCAGCAGAGGTTTTCCGTCAGAGATGCCACAGAGCGGCGTCCCCGCTGGCTTAGCTGTTGCTACAGAGGCTCCGCACATTCCCTTTCCATTTGCACCGTCTCCTTCAGGAGACGAATTTAGGTTCTGAATTCATCAATTAGCCAGAAGTAAGTTCCATCCAGCAAGACAATACAACCATTCAAAACAAAGAAGCCCAAATCTCTCTCTGAAAAAAGTCCCAAAGACCCTATGCTTGTCTTAAACCGGAAAACAGTCACTCTTAGGACAGTTGAGTGAAAAGCCATGGAATAGAACAGAGAAAGTGGGTCAGACCATCCCTTTTGGTCGTCTTGCAATCCGTAGACCAGAGTGCTGGCTGTCTGGTTTTACTTTTTCTCCGGTTTGTCTGGCATTGTGTGGATGTTTCTTCAGAAAAAAAAAAAAAAGGTTCCATTCTCTAAGTTTGAGAATCAGAATAGAAAGGTCTGGGCTTGCAGAGTTGGGAAGGGAAATGAAATCAGAGCCTTCACTGTCCTTAGGAGTGATCCCCAGACTTCTCTCTGTCCCCTGTCCCAGAGCATGAGAGCCAAAAATACTTTTTCTGCTTTTCCATGGAAGTTGGACAGCAGCACAATCGTCACTGACTATCATTTATGAAAACACAGCTCAGTACAATGTAATCTATATAAACACGGGATCCCAATATGGCCCAGTCCTGGCATGGCGTTGCCTTCTAAAAAATAACAGGGTTGAGAGGAGTCCAAGTCTGTATTTAGTCTCTTGAGGGAACTTGAAAGAGGAAACAGTTTTTAGACACACCACAACATCTACAAAAGGTTCTGTTTCTTCATCTTTCTCTACCCTGGTGCCCACGCCTTCCATCAGAGATTCCCACGGACCCTACCTCTGACGCCCAGCCCCCATGGCCCCTCTCCCTCCTCCCCTCCTTCTCTGCAGGTCTCTTCACTCTCTTCATCCATCGTGACTTTCTGGATTCCATCATTTTCTTCTTTTATTTTCTTAGCACCTGGATTCTGTACAAAATAGCCCTGAAAAACCAGGAATCGATTTAGTAAGAAAGTGGGAGGTGGCAGGAGGAGGAAAGGTTAGAAGGCGTATATATGCAGTATTGTGCTCTTCCTTTGTTGGATCTTTGTGAGCCTGGCCAGGCAGGAAAGCTTAGTTACTGTATTTCCCGAAGGGGCTTTGCGGCCCTAATCTCATTGCTGTTTTTCCTCCTCCCAGTTGATCAGGATTCCTGTGCAGGACTTCTGAAGACACTCTCTGGGGGTTTCCAACATTTCTCTTTGCAGACCAGAGAGCAAAGATTCTGGCCTAGGGGCTTAAGCCCCCCTCCTCCAGGATCCCTGTGTCTAGCAAGATGAGGGGAAGTTGCATTTCTTTCCAGGGGCTTCTGGTCACTAAAAGACCCATGCTGTCACAACCAGAAGCAGACAAAGGGACAGTTCCAAACTCTGAAAGTCTGAGATGGCTGGAGATGTATCACCTGGTACCACCGTCCTGGGGCCTGCACCAACCATTCATTCCCACAAAAACCACAACAAAGGTTCTTGTCCACAGCTACCCCCCTCCCTCTGCCTCCAGATCTACCCTGGTGCTTCCACTGGGGGTCCCTACCCATGGTGTGTTGTGACCCCTCCTCTTGGGAATTGTGAGTAGTAAACTATCTTTTCAAAGGCCGTTGTCCATGTTGATATAAAAATTAGGTATTCATCATTTTCTGATGGCTGCGTAATATTCCATTGTATATATGGACCATATCTGGAGCATAAGGAACAACCTGGAGGACATTAGGAGAAGGAAAGGAAAGTGAATTGGGGAAAATCAGAGGGGGAGACGAACCATGAGAGACTGTGGATTCTGAAAAACAAACTGAAGGTTTTGGAGGGGAGGGTACAGGAGGATAGGTGAGCCTGGTGGTGGGTATTAAGGAGGGCACGTATTGCAAGTGGTGCATAAACAATGAATCTTGGAACACTGAAAAAATAAAATTAAATTAAAAATAAAATAAAATATAAAATATGCACTGATACAACAGGAGAAATAAGGTCATTGTCTTTAGTATACCCCAAATTTACTATTAATACTCTATTGTTGTTTTTTTAAAACAGCTAGGAAATATCTTATCCCACTACATGTCAGGGGTTCAGCTTTAAGAGGGTGAGGCTTGCCTGCTTCGTTTCAGGATTTCCATGTGCATCCTGGTGCCTGGGTCTGACCTCTGTTGGATTTGTTCCAGAAAGGTGGCCATGGTTTCCTTCCTTCCTTCCTTCCTTCCTTCCTTCCTTCCTTCCTTCCTTCCTTCCTTCCTTCCTTCCTTCCTTCATTTCTTCCTCCCTTCCCTCCTTCCTTCTTTTTTTTTCCTTCCTCAGCCCTGATGAACTGTGACAAACATGAGAACTTAGCCCATTTGGTTTATGATGAAATCCAGGACTGATTAGCCATTCTCAGTGCTCGGTTCTCCTGGACTGACCCGACTCAGTCACTTCTGATTTTCCAAGCTAGGCTCTTGCATCGTCCTGGTGGAGGAAACACTTTACCAGCATGTCCGGCCTGAATACTAACATGAAGTCTTTCCTTTTTATTTTATCCAACTTCCTTTGCCATCGTAGAAAAATTTCTTAACTTCTTATAAAATTGTATGTCCTTTGAGATTAGATTAAAAGTCAACTTCTAGCTGCTAATTTCATAAAGGCATCTTTTGGATTGGTGACCAACTACATTTGTGAGTATACTCTGTGTTTCTATCATCAGTGCATTTTCCTGGACCTCTCCTGATTTTAGCACTGAAAGTCCAGCACCCTAGGCTTGGGAAAACCAGCATGCTTGGTCATCTGACTTTTACACATCCTCAACTTCATGAATTTACCTAATGCTAAAAGCAGACTTTCCAAACCATACATTTGCCTTAAAATTGTGATTCCAACTCTGGTGAAGTCTCTATATATGCCTTTGTCTTTCTGGTGGTTGTCCCAATCTGTAATGGTTTGTATCTGATCCACTTGTGTCTGGAGTGCTATAAATCCAATAATATGGCAGTGAAGATGCATTCTTGGGTTGGACCTACAGTGATTATTTTAATCCCAGATATAGCTGAGTACCATATCTTAGAGCCAACATCTCATATGGTAAGCCTTAAAGAATGTAATTCATATAAACCTAGACATTCACATGACCCATTCTCAGTAAAGCTGTCATATTAAAAAAAAGGTTTATGTGCATTCTAAACACTAACATATTGCCTCATTTTATCCTTATTATAATAGCATCAAACTGCACAAAGTGGAAAGAGTTATGGGTACTGTGGAGTTCTGCTAAGTGGTTCTGTGCCCTGGTGAAGGCAGTAAAGAGGGTGTCCACCTCTGTTCCCTTTCTACTTGAGGTCTCTGTTAGAGTCAGAAACCTCCTTAAAGGTGCCCCTGAGTGGCTCAGTGGGTTAAAGCCTCTGCCTTTGGCTCAGGTCATGATCTCAGTGGTCTGGGATCCAGCCCCACACGAGGCTCTCTGCTCAGCAGGGAGCCTGCTTGCTTCCCCCCCCCCCCGCCTGTCTCTCTGCCTACTTGTGATCTCTCTCTCTCTCTCTGTCAAATAAATAAATAAAAATCCTTTTTTAAGATTTTTAAATTTTTTATTTATTTTATCATTTATTATTTTTTTCTTTAATAGGGAGATCACAAGTAGGCAGAGAGGCAGGCAGAGAGAAAGGGGAAGCAGGCTCCTCACTGAGCAGAGAGCCGGATATGGGACTTGATCCCAGAACCCTGAGATCATGACCCGAGCTAAAGACAGAGGCTTTAACCCACTGAGCCACCCAGGCGCCCCAATAAATAAAAATGTTTAAAAAAAAAGAAGCCTCCTTAAAAATCAGTCAGCATTGCTCTCCTTCAGTAGTTTTCTACAAATGTACATTTTTAATATATTCTGAGTGATTAAATGGCCTTGTTAAGCTCAATCTCTCAGAGTCTCATTGTCTACTAACATATTTCATTTTCCATTAAAGTTATGAACATCTGTATCATAAGATTTGTGTAGAATATAGATGATAGACTAAAATTTTGGTGACAGACAGATCTTGATGATTCTGTAGAAACTTTCCCATATGATCCTTCCCTTTCATGGCTATCTGGGCTCAGCAGAATGGCAACATCACGTTTAAAGACAGGCTCTATTGTTGACACTGTGTTTCCAAGAGTGCATTCTGTGCCATCCATCATGGACCCCTCCTTCACCTTGTGATTTTTTTTACATTAGGGCTCCATATGGACAGTGATCCAAGGAGGAGGGTGGCAGCCTAAGGAGGAGGGTGGGTAGGTGTGGCTGAGTAGTGTGTACCTCAAGGGAAGAAACCAATGCTTAAAAGAAGGTAAGTATTGGCCTGAAGGGGACAATGAGAAGGGACAGAAAGTTGGTAATCCCTCTGAGCTTATGGAACTGGGGAATAAGTATGGAAGAATGAGCAGAACTTGCTCCAGAGGGCTTCAAGGGAAGCAGTTCCCTCAGGAGGAGCAAGGAGATAGAACACCCTTCAGGGAGGAAGTTATGAAGAGAGCTGAGGACAGGGTGAGGAAGATGTGAGTGGGCTCACTGCAGAGGAAGCTTCAAAGAAGAGCCAGCATTGGAAGGAAGAGCAGTGAGGTGATGAAGATCTCGTGGACATCACCACTGTGAGACAGGCCTGGCGTTTGCCCAGACTACGAGACCTTCACCACCACTTCCGGCCCCAGAGAATTCTTGGGTTCCTGGAGAGGGAAACTGTATCTTCCTCGGCACAGGCAACATGGAGTCCCTGCCCCAACTTCCCACGCTGAGAATCTGAAGATGGGCTCTTCTTTCAGGCCTGAAGGCATTGGCAAGTAGGGAGCTTGCCCTCAGAAGACCCAATCCATAGGAGCCTAAGCTGTCCACCTAAGTTAGCTAATGTACACTACATGCTGTGACTGAGAGTCCCTTGCATCCTGCTACCCCCACAGAACTATCTCCTGTCAAAAGAACACAGCAGCTGAGAGAAGCAGTTTCAGGATTTGTTGGGCCTAATACTTAATAGCTGTAGAACCTTCATTAGGTAAGGTATTGACTATTGTAACTGTGTCTCCTCATCTTTAACATGGGAATAATAATGGCTCCTTAGAGTAGTACATGGCCTCTTTGACTGAGAACCTAATTTGGATCTCTCCTTCAAAAGAAGAGTTTTTGGTTTGTTTATTCATTTATTTACTTATTTTTAAATCAGAGACAGTGTGTGCGCACAAGCATGGACAGGTAGAGGGGAAGCAGGCTCCCCACTGAGCAGGGAGCCCGATGTGGGACTTGATCCCAGAACCCTGGGATCATGACCTAAGCTGAAGGCAGATGCTTAACCAACTGAGTCATCCAGGCATCTCTCAAGAGAAAAGTTTGGGTAGAAAAGTTTGAAATCTCTTTTCCAAAAGAAAAGCTTGGATGTAAGGAAGTTAGTGAAGTAGGAAGCAGCCGGGGTTCCTCTCTCCTATAGACAACAACTGGAATGGCAGAATCTCTCTGATGTAACTATTTTACACCCAGGGAGTCTATGGAAGGCTTGCAACATCTAGAAGAAGGCTTAAATGGTAAGTTGTTAATTTTGGTCAACTTCCACTCTTAACACAATAGTATCCCCCACTCATTAGGCCCCTGGTAGGCAGCCATGCATATGTTCCCAAAGAAGTTTGCACACAGCTTGCAAGAGCTGTAAATGAGTGAAAAGGACCTTGTCCCCTGAATAACAGGGATTGGGCTCTGATCACTGATTGCTGCTTCTGATTACAGAGGTGCAGACACAGAGATGGGCAACACTGTTGTAGTCTTCAATGCCATTTTTATAAACCCTGACTCCTCCAGCCAAAGTGTTTCCAGGGGGATTTAAACAGCTGGCCCCTGTTTTGGGAGACTTTTTTCCCCTACACGTTCCCCTTTTTCCTTTTGGGTGTTAGACATTTAAGGACTAGGATATTCAAAAGCAACCACATAGACATTTACAAATATTAATACATATACATTTACACACATGAATTTAGAAAGTCACAGCATGTACCCAGGGGCAGGCACAAGCTCAGAAAAGGAATGAGAAGACCTTGGGTTTACATCTCAGGCTGATCTCTATAAAAAAACAAAACCAAAAACCAGCAAGGGGAGAATCTGAGTTCCACACTTAACACATGATAAGATTCAAATGTCCAGTGTTCAACAAAAAGAATCACAAGGCATATAAAGAAATAAGAAAATATGACACATTCAAAGAAAAAAAGTAGAGAACAGGCACCATCCATGAGAAAGACTAGATGGCAGATTTATTAGACAAAGACCTTAAAACAACTGTCTTGCAGATGGCCAAACAGCTAAAAAGAGATTTGGAGAGAATTGAAAAGAAAAATGATATATGAACAAGACGTATATGTCGATAAAAAGATAGAAAACAAAAAAGATTCACAAGCTGAAAACTACAAAAACTGAAATGAAAAATTCATGAAAGAGAATCAGAACAGCTTTGAGTAGGTGTAAGAGGTGGTGAACTTGAAGACAGAATCATCAACATTCTTAAGGCCATGGAACAAAAAAAAGGTTGAAGAAAAGTCAGCTGAGACTACAGGATGTGTAAGGTGCAATCAAGTGGACCAGCATACATGTTGTAGGAGTCCCAGAAGGAGAGATAGAAGAGGGCAAAGAGATTATTTGAAGAGACAATGGTTGAAAACCTCCCAAATTCGATTAAAGGCATGGAAATAAACATTCAAGAAGCTCAACGAACCCAAGCAGAATAAACTCAAAGATACCCACAACAAGAGACATCTTATTCAAACAATCAAAAGACAAAGAGACAATCCCGAAAGCTTGCTTCAGCAGCACATATACTAAAATGCAGAGAGGATTAACATGGGTCCCTGTGCAAGGATGAGAGAATCTTGAAAGTAGCAAGAAAGAAGTGATTCATCCCATACTAGATATCAATAGTTGCAGAAAAAATAGTGATGGAGAACACAGCTTCCCCACCATCCCATGAGTGATTGGACAGCTATCTACAAACAAAAACAGCTCTGGGAGACCTCTAGAGTCCACTTAGAAAGTTTAGCATTGGGACACCTGGGTGGCTCAGTTGGTTAAGTATCCTTGCTTTTGGCTCAGGTCATGAACTTGGGGTCCTGGGATCGAGTCCCACATGGGGCTCCTTGTGTAGTAGGGAGTCTGCTTTTCCTTCTGCCCCCCTTCCTCGCTTATGCTCTTTCTCTCTCCGACAAATAAATAAAATCATTAAAAAAAATTTAGCAACACAGTGTAACAAAAATAACAGAGAATGATCAAGAACTGCATTTGCTTGTATCATCCCATCCCCCAAACTGGCATTGTGCAGCATCAAGAAGGAACTTGCCAGCTAGAAAGAGCTCCTCTCCCCAGGAAAGAGGAACAGGGTGAGCAACAAGCTTTTCCAGGCTCTTGGGGCACTGCACGAGCGATCTGCTTCAGGACCACCCCAACCAGACTAGCAAACCTGAAACACACAGAACTAGCTAGAAACAAGGAAGAAGGCAGTGGCTTGATTAGCAGACATGCAGTGAGAGCAATCGCAGTTTACAGAGATCTGCTCTGCAGACAAACTCAGCAAACTTTGCTACTGACAAAACCTGCACAGCTGCCACAGACTCCCTGCAGATTTTGCCAGCTTTTACCCCACAGGTAAACACATTTGTTCACTGACACTAGCTGCTTAATTCCCTCCTCATTCCCTCCCACCCTGCCTCTGCCAGACACAGCCATCTGACAGCCATCCAAGGTCTCTGTGGCTGCGGCTGTGCAAGTGTAAGATACCCATCACCTGAATCCCTCCTTGCCTCTGCCAGAGCCCTGGAGCCAGGACTGCAGCCAGCTTAGGCCTCTGCGGCTGCAGGAGCACAAGACTCTAGCCTAGAACCCTCTCCCTGCTGACCCCTCACCTCCCGCTGTGCTCATGCTCAGGGCTAGCCCCTCCAAGGGTGCCTCTACACATCACCAGGCTGATCCTATCATCGGCCTCCACAACAGTGTGCATGCCCTGGGGGTGGGAATGGGGAGGAGAGTGTGAAGCCACAGTTGAGCATGCCAATAGCCAGAGCCCCCCTCCCACCCCCATCCAATTGCTTGTGGGTCTGGATCAGGCCCTGCCTTCTGTCAATGGCCAGCAGCACTGTGCCCAGCAGCTGGCCTCTTCTGCTGTGTACCTACATGTCCCTTGCGTGGTTCCCATCACTGACCTCCACTACAGTGTGCATGCCTGGGGGGAAGATGTTCAGCCACAGAGGAGCATGCTGATAATCAGGCCCAGTTTCTGGTGAGTTCATAGTTAGCCCCAGCCCTTGGTATCTGCCTTGGCCCCATCACTCCGTGTGTGTCTGTAACACTCCTACCACTACCTAGGCATCTGCAGCTGAGCCCCACAGCTGAGTGTGTGCATACTTACAGTTCTGGCCACCACCACTGCCTACTGAGGTTCCTGGTACCTAGAAGTGCTGCTGAGGACTCCAAAAGCTCTTACAGCCACTGAAGACCCTCTGAAGTTCTCACCAAGGACCATACAGTTGTTAATGTTGTGGACTCCAGTGACCTGAGTCAAAGAGACATCATACCCCCTCTAGACCTAGTGCTGCCATGTGTCCCCAAATTTGGCACAATGCACCATTAGACCCAGGGTCACAGCACAATCTACTATGACCCCATCCACGAGTGAAAGCTTCCCTTACTGAAATCAGTCTATAAAGTCTAGAAGAGGTGACTACTTCAGACACCTACACAAGGCTACAGGATCATGAAGAATCAAGGAACATGTCTCCACCAAAGGAATATAGTAAACTTCCAGTAATTGTCACCGAAGAAGTGGAGATGTAGGAATTGCTGAACAAAGAATTAAGAAAATCTCTTGATGTTCAGAAAACTACAAGAAAACATAAATGATTTAACAATATCAGGAAAACAAAACAAGAACAGAATAAGAAGTTCAGCAAAGAGATAGAAAACATGAAAAAGAACCAAATGTTGGAGCTGAAGAATGCAATGACTGTACACACCTCAACACAAGAACCACTGTCTGTGACAAGCCCACATCTGAGAGCATCCTCAGTGGGGGAAGTCTGACAGATTTTCGTCTAAGGTAAAAATGAGACAGAGATGCTCACTCTCACCAGTCTTATTCAACATAGTACTGGAAGTCCTAGCCAGAGTAATTAGGCAAGAAAAAGAAATAAAAGTCATCCAAACAGGAAAGAAAGAAAGTAAAACTATCTTTGTTTGCAGATGATACACTATTATATAAAAATAATCCTAAAGACACCACAGAAAAACTGCTAAAGTGAATCAACAAATTTTGTAAAGTTTCAGGATAAAAAAAATCAATGTACTAAAAGCAGTTGCATTTCTTATATGCAACTGATGAATCACTGAACTCTACCTCTAAAACTAATAATACACTGTATATTAATTAATTGAGTTGAAATAAAATAAAAATAAAAATTAATTTAATTAAAATTAAATTGATTTAATTAATTAAATTAATTAATTAAATTAATTATTTAAATAAAATAATTGGTTTGATTGATTAATTAATTAAAATTAATTAATTAGATTAATTTTGTAAAGTGAGATTGTACAAATCTGTAGCTTGTGATAGCAAAAAAAATAAAAACAGTTGCATTTCTATACACTAACAATAAACCATGGAAAAGAAATAGAACAATATCATTCATAATAACATTAAAAACAATAGATTACTTAGAAAAAAAATTAACTGAGGAGGTAAAAGATCTACACCCTGAAAGCTACAGGACTTTGATGAAAGAAATTGAAGAAGACACAAATGGAATGATAGGCCATGTTCATATATTAGAAGAATTAATATTGTTTGAATGTCCATTTTACCAATAGCCATCTATCGATTCAGTGCAACCTCTATCAAAATTCCAATGGCATTTTCCATTGAAATAGAATAAAATAGAAAAATAGAAAAAAATAGAAAAAATAGAAAAAAGAAAAAGAAAAAAGAAAAAAAATAGAAAAAAGCAATACTATAATTTGTATTGATCCATAAAAGAACCCACATCACCAAAGCAATCCTAAGCAATTAAAAGGCAACATATGGAATGGGAGAAAACACTTGCAAATCATATATCTTATAAGGGGTTAATATCCAAATTCTATGAATTCCTGTAATTCAATAGCAAAAAAACAAACAACTTGGTTTTAAAATGGGCAGAGGAACTGAATAGACATTTTCCCAAAGAAGACATACAAATAGCCAAGAGTTATATGAAAAGGTGCTCATCATCACCAACCATCATGAAAATGCAAACACAAATCTCAATGAGATATCGCCTCACACCTGTTAGGATGGCTACCATCAAAAAGATAAATAACAAGTGTTGGGGTGCCTGGGTGGCTCCATGGGTTAAAGCCTCTGCCTTCAGCTCAGGTCATGATCTCAGGGTCCTGGGATTGAGCCCTGCATCGGGCTCTCTGCTCGGCAGAGAGCCTGCTTCCCCCCCTCTCTCTGCCTGCCTCTCTGCCTACTTGTGATCTCTCGCTCTCTCTGTCAAATAAATAAATAAAATCTTTTAAAAAAATAAATAAATAGAAATAACAAGTGTTGGTGAGGATGTGGAGAAAAGGGTATCCTCGTGCACTGTTGGTGGGAATGTAAATTTTCACAGCCACTATGGAGCATGGAGGTATCTAAAAAAAATTAAAAATAGAACTACCATATAAGCCAGCAATTCCACTTCTGGATATATGTCCAACAGAAATGAAAACAGGATCTCAAAGAGATATCTGCACCCTCATGTTCATAGCAGCATTATTCCCCAAAGCCCAGATACAGAAACAATCTTCATGTCCATCAGTGGATTCATGGATAAAAAAGATACGGTGTATAATGGAATATTACTCAGCCATGAGAAAGAAGAAAATATTGCCATTTTGACAACTTAGATGAACCCTGAGGATATGAAAGAACTCAGACAGAAAAAGACAAATACTGTATGATATCACTTATATATGAAATCTAAAAAAGTCAAGCTCAGATAAGCAGAGTAGAGTGTTGGTTACCAGAGGCTAGATAAACCCTTTCCTCCACCCTAGTTCACCAACAGTTCCACAGAGCACAGAACTAAGAAAATAAGAATGGCTGGCTATAGAGTAAAGTCTCTGTCTTTGGCTTTGGAGCCAGTAATGCAGAGGAGGGGCTTGAGGAGAGCGGGGGGGCTGGTGGGGAGAGAAAGAGAGAGAGAGAGAGAAGAGGGATGTCACTCACTAGGAAGTAAGTAGCAACAGACTTGCCAGAAATAGAAGACAGATTTTTCTAGAATACCATGGGTAAGGACTCTGTTCTTAAATGTGGAGCAATCACCTCTGGGGAGCTTACTGCAAATGTTAATAAGTGCTCTGACACAATAGAGCAACATTCATTTAAAAACTGGACATTGAAGGGTCCCTGGGTGGCTCAGATGGTTAGGCGTCTGCCTTTGGCTCAGGTCATGATCTCCAGGTCCTGGGATTGAGCCCCACATTGGGTTCCCAGCTCAGTGGGGAGTCTGCTTCTCCCTCTCCCTCTCCCCCTGCTCATGCTGTCTCTCTCTCTGTATCTCTTCGTCTCAAAGGAATAAACAAAAACTTGAAATAAACAAACAAACAAATAAAAATTGGACATTGAAACCAGAATATCTGGGCAATTATTTATAATATTTTTAGTATTATCTCTAAGTTAACTGTACAGAAAATTGCATGTAGCTCCTGTTCTGTCTGAAAGAATTTCAGCCATTTTCAATGAATCCCTTTCTTGTTTTCATGAAGTCCCAAGGTGTATCCAGTGGGCCTAACTATTACAGCAAAAAAATTCTGGAACTCAGTGTGGGCAAGAACAGATAAATATCTCAACTCCCAGAATGTGTCTTAACCAGAGTTAATATGGTCTAGTTAACCTACCTCAAATTCTGTTAACAAACCTGTGCTTTCATTGACTTGCCATTAACAGAAAATCATTGAAACAGCTACTTACATATGACACACATTGTTTTCTAGTCTAGTCAACCTCTTTTTTTTTTTTAAAGATTTTATTTGACAGAGAGAAACACGGTGAGAGAGGGAACACAAGCAGAGGGAATGGTAGCGGGAGAAGCAGGCTTCCTGCTGAGCAAGGAGCCCGATGCGGAGCTCGATGCGGAGCTCGATCCCAGGATCCTGGGATCATGACCTGGGCCGAAGGCAGACGCTTAACGACTGAGCCACCCAGGTGCCCCTAGTCTAGTCAACCTCTTACCTTCACCCAAGAACTAACGTGGTTCTAACTAACTAATGCCCCGGGCACTATGCTTCCACATATGTTTATGATTATTTGCCTTAATTCTGAGAAGAGGGTGCTACCATGTCCATTTTCCATATGGGGAAACTGTGGATTGAAGAATTAAGTAATTTGCTCAATATCCCAAAGTAAAAACATGGGAAAGCCAAAATTCCAATTGAGTTCTGCCCTACACCAACACCTCTGGTCTTTTCACAGGCTTATGCCATCACCCAATCTTGAGCTTACTCTCAGCGTCAAGTCATTCAGAATATTTCTAAACACACTTCTGATAACAGTCTTATTATAAGGCATGCCAAGGAGACAGAGGAATGATGCTTGGTTATAAGAGATAACCAAGATAATCTTCTATGTAGAGATAGAAAAGTAGGCAAGAGACAAGAACTGACTTGCTTTTACCATGATGAAGTCAGGGTATCTAAGATTGTTTCAGATCTCTGTATGTTAAATTGCAGGGCCAAATCCAACATGTCCCTCAAGATTTGGCCCAAATGCTACCTGACCCTGTGCTGTCTCCACTTTATACTCTACTTTTTAATCCCCTTGGTTCAGTTAAAAGGGTTTTATTTACCTAACCACCGTCCCAGGACTAAATGTAGTCTACTTTGCATTAAAAGGGTTTTATTTACCTAACCACCATCCCAGGACTGAATGTAGTCTACTTTGCATCCCTCCACCTCTACCCCACCCAGGCAGAGATCTTCGAAGTAGGAGGAAGGGATCCTGAGCTAAGTAGGTCTCTGGTCACCATGCCAGAATCTACTCAGAGGCTCAGACTATGGCTTCAACTCAAGGTGCTGGAGGGAAGAGTCAAAGGGGACCTACTAAAAGATAATTTCAGAAAAACTGAAAGCCTTGCACATCCTACCAGATGGACCTACTGGTGTTACACCCAAATCAGTAGTTCAACTTTTTTGGCCCTGGGGCCTCTTTATGGTAACTATTATTGTTGTCATCATTGTTGTTTTTGAAGACAGTGAAAGAGCTTTTTTTTATGTGGGTTATACTATACTTACCATAATAGGAATTAAAACAGAAAAATCTAAAATGTTGATTGATTAGAAAAAAAACAATTGTATGTGAACATTAAAAAAACCTTCTTTTGTGGAAAAAACCTATATTTTCCAAAACAAAAGAAAATTAGAAAGGCAGCACTGTTTTATGTATTTTGCACATCTTTTTAGTGATGGTTTAAAATAAGACAGTGGATTTGCTTACCTAGTTCTGCACTCAATCAGTTGTAATATGTATTCTGCTTGAAGCATATGAAGAAATCCAGCCTCAACTTGATATATAGTGGAAAGAGGATACTACACCCTGGCTAATTGAATTTAAATAGAAAGAAAGAGAGAGAGAGAGGGAGGGAGGGAGGGAGAGAGAGAGAGAGGAAGGGAGGGAGGGAGGGAGGGAGGGAGGAAGGAAGGAAGGAAGGAAGGAAGGAAGGAAGGGAGGGAGGGAGGGAGGGAGGGAGGGAGGGGACAGAGTGATCTTAATAGCCTCTTTGGATGAATTAGACATTCTTCTTTGATACTACACCAAAACTCAACTGGATGTATTTTTTTTCATGTAGTTACAGTGTGGAATCTAAAACCTTGTTAATGAGCTTTTCATACACTGTTACATTACAGGTAGGTTTATCTTGCATTTTGCAAGGATCTTATACCCACATGTGATTTTGTTACATCAATCATGGTTGTTTGGAAAATCAGATTTCAAAATTACAATGTTTCTTCTACAGTTCAGATTTTAAAACCGGCAACACTTTCTTTCTGATGCTTTCCTTGAAGTCAGAGGCTCATTTCCAATGGTTCTCAAGAAAATGTCTACCAAATGTCCCTGTGTATGTTCATAATTTATTAGTCATTCTTTCAAGTAAAAAGGTGTTGTGAGAAAAGCAGCTACTTCAACTCACAAGCCCACCATCACTAAAGTGCTTTCTCTCAAGGCAGCCATCACGCTTGGCAGCAGAAGTGCTTTATAATTACTCCCCTTTTGTCACCTAGACTATCAAAAGCCGTGTACTCAAATGTTGAGATTTAATATAATTACTGATTTTGACTGGTTTATCTAGGATATTCTTAAATGTTATTGGCATGGTTTTACTCACCATTGCTTTTGCACCACCAGTGCAAATGTCCTCAAAGTGAAAAAAGGCAAACAATGTCTTAATGCTGTTATAAAAATAGTTTTGACTGCACGAATCCCCAACCCCTCCCCCAGAGTCTTGGAAGCCCTGGAGACATTAGGCACTGCTGTCCTATCCTGTAACAATTGCTAAAGCATGGCTTGTGCTCTAACCTAGAGGGGGAGCTCAAGGCCTTTTTATCTCTTTCCCTCCCTCTCCTTCCCTGTCCACCCTCCACCCTGACTTTGGAACCAAAGGAGCCAATATGGAAGACCCAAAGGGATCTACGCTTTAGAGCTTAACCTTCTTTCATTCTAGACAATACCCTTCCTTCTTTTTCTTCATTCAGTTATTTATATGAACCATTCCTCCTTGTCAGGTTCCAAATACAGTTATGTCTCCTTTATTGTTAACCACCCAAGACCCAGTGTCCGGTTCTTAAGGGTGTCACCTCCGTGAAGAGTCCAAATGTGGCTCTCTCTGCCTAGAGAGAGGAGATGGCTGGAGCCCAGTGAGACCTCTTGGGCCACTGCTTGTCTTTGTCACATGGGGTCACTAAGGAAAACTGGTTCTTCTCCAGCTGGACAGAGGATGCTTCCCAGATGCTGCTAGCTGTCTGCCCAGACCCACACTCCCAACAACCTGCACACGCCCACTGTCTCCATGGGAATAGGATGCTCCAAATGCATGGCCTTTACGTCACACCCCCTACTCAGCCATCATTCTCCAAACCACAGCACCAGCACTCAGGGGAGTGGACCTGGAGGAGCTTCCCTGACACACCCCGGTCCTACCCCAACAGCATGCACGCCCTCTGCCCTTCTTGCCCTTTTCTGCTCCTGGGTCTTGCCTGGACCCTGTGGTTGGCTCCGCTTCAGGCACCCTTGGGGGGTACTCAGTGGGCACCCATTTCCAACCTATGGACTACACCGAGGACTCCTACCTTTGTCTGCCTCCAGAGGTTATCTTTTCGCTTCCTCTTTTATAGTCTGCTCTTATTTTTCCTGTTTTATCAACGGCGTATTTGATTTTACAGCTCTGGATCTCCACACTATTCAAGTATATCAAATTGCCTTAATGTCTGTTGTTTGTTTTCCATTTTCTCTTTCTGCTTTAATTTCCTTTATTTTTTTAAGGTAAAAATGTCATGGTTTCAACTTGTTTTCCTGGATTTTCTATTAACTACTTTTAATTGGAAAAGTAATAAAAGCATATGATGAAATGGAAAATGATAGAAGGGTAAACAATGAAAAACAAGCAAGACTTCTGTTCTGCTAATCCCTGTCTCCAGAGGCAACAGTGTTACCAGGGTCTGGTGTTTTTTTCCAGAAATGGTCTATGTGTATAATAAGCATATTCCTCTCCCTTTATTGAACCAATAGAAGCTTGCCTTTCACACAGTCCGGACCTTTGGTTTTCTTTTTAATGTTGTATCTTGGAGGTTGTTTTATATCAGAGCTACCCCAATATTTGTAAGAATTGCACCAATAATACAAATTATGGATGTATATAATATATTGAAGCAGAACACATACATTGTTTCTGATCTCTTCCTGTTACAAATAGTACTTCAGTAAAATATGTATATACATGTGAGATTACGGGGAAGATTCTAGAAGTATAATTCTTAAGTCAAAACTATTTGCTTTGAAAATATTGGTAGATATTATCACATTGCCCTCAATGTGATAGGTATCATAGGTGTTGGAGGTATTATTTCCTGTATATTTTCTTTCGATTTTGCATATATATAGATATATATAGATATATATACCATGAATAAATTATGGATTTTTTAAAAAGATTTTATTTACTTATTTATTTGACACAAAGAGAGAGAGAGAGAGAAGGAATACAAGCAGGGGGAGTGGGAGGAGGAGAAGCAGGCTCAGGTGCCCCAGAAATAATGGATTTTTACACAAGTAAATTATTTTTTATGCTTTGCAGGTAAATTCATATATGGCTTTTGATCTGTGTTTCTTCCTTAACTCAGGTCTTCTCTTAAGATTTTTTCCCCTATACTGTGCTTTTTTCAAGTCTCTTTTGCTTTCAATTTTGACATTAAAATTTTCAATCTCTCTGGAATTTTTTTTTAACTTTATTTATTTATTTGTCAGAGAGAGAGAGCACAAGCAGGTAGAGTGGCAGAGGGAGAAGCCTGCTTCTCCCTCCTCGCCAATCAAGGAACGCGAGGTGGGACTCGATCCCACGACGCCGGGATCATGACCCTAGGTGAAGGCAGCCGCCCAACCAACTGAGCCACCCAGGTGTCCCAATCTCTCTGGAATTTATTTTGAGATTTAGAATCAAGGAAGAGCTTTCTTCCCAAATGGCCAAATGGTTTTACCAGTAGTAATTTTTTTGTACATTTAAAAAAAAATTATTCATTCATTTGAGAGAGAGAGAGAGAGTGGGGAGGAGGGGCAGAGGGCAAGGAGAGTGGGGATTCCAAGCATACTCAATGCCAAGCATGGAGCCCAATATGGGGCTTGACCCCAAGACCCCAACCAGGACCCAAGCCAAAACCAAGAGCCAGAAGCTTAACTATGCCACCCGGGCACCCCACTGGTAGTAGATATTAAATAATTCATCTTTCTCCACTAATGCCAAATATCACCTTCATCACATAGTTCCTACTGTTGTTTGCATTTATTTCTAAGTTCTCTATTCTGTTTTAGTGATCTGTCCTTTTAGTCACATGTCAGGATCAGTCTGTTAACTAAACTGCTTTGAAATATGCTTTAATGTGTGTTAGGATCAACCTCCTACTTATTCCTTTTTTCTTCTCAGAATTTTCCTGGCTATTTTCAAATGAACTTTAGTATATAGTTCTCCAAAATAATATTTATTTTATTGGAGTCCCAGTAAATTTGTGGATTCTTTTAGGAAGAATGAACACCTCTCTACTATTGTTTCTTCTTATTCAAGGATAGAGCCCTTCTTTTCATTTATTTATGTATTCTTTTGTGTCTCTCAATAGAAATATAGAAATATAGTTTCCTTCAATGTACAGATTTGAGCCTATATGTTTCTTGTTAATTTTATCTGTAGGTATTTTATATATCTTGTAGTTTTATTAAATGGATTATTTCTTCCACTAAATATTCTGTCCTCCTTGCCCTAAGTTTTTAGTTTCATTATACAAAACAAAATTATATAAAACAAAATTAAGGGTCTTTATTTCAGGGGGGTATTATTTTACTTTTAACATTTAATTCATTCTTAATCTTTTAATCCTTTTATTTTTGCGAATTAAACTATTCCTCAGGCTTCAGCTTTTTGTCTCCCTTATCCCAAACATGATCAATAAGTAGTTTTCTGTTTCATGTACCAACTATCACCCAGTGTAGACTTTCCCATCGTCCACTAACACCCACAAACCACCTTCCACGTGTGACAACGAACATCTCTGTCTTCCAGGTGAGCCTTTCAGTTCTGATTGAATTGCCACCTCAGCCTGTAGATTTCCCAACTACGTGAATATTTTATTTCATTGTTGCCCTTTTTTAATATAAAAGAATGAACAACTCTAAAATAAAGAGGGTTGATTTTGTTTGTAACACAAACGAGATAGAGACAGAAATCTTAGTTGTGCCCCAAACTTTTAGCTTCCTAGGCTTACATAGGTTTAACGTCTCTTCATTAGAAGGGTAAGAGGTTTGTGTGTGTGTGTGTGTGAGGTGATGAGAATATTCTTTTTTTTTTTTTTTTTTGGTGGGCAGCAAAGCAAAGTTTGTTGAGCGATAGTAAAGTTTACTGAGTGAGAGTACAAAGCTCCCGAAGAGGGAGGGGACCCGAGAAGGTTGCCCTGATGAGAAAAAAAATTTTTTTAAGATTTTTATTTATTCATTTTACAGAGAGAGAGACAATGAGAGAGGGAACATAAGCAGGAAGAGTGGGAAAGGGAGAAACAGGCTTCCCGCCGAGCAGGGAGCCTGATGTGGGGGTCGATCCCAGGACCCCAGGATCATGACCTGAGCCAAAGGCAGATGCTTAATGAGTGAGTCACCCAGGTGCCGCTGATCAGAATATTCTAAAAGTGGCCATGCTGATGGTTGCATGTATCTGTGAATATACCAAAAAAAAAAAAAAAAACCCAAAAACATAAAACATTGAATTTTACACTTTAAATGGGTGACTTGTATGGTATGTGAATTATACTTCAATAAAGATATTTTCAAAATGTAAAAGCAGATGAAAGAAACTGTTTAAAATGTGAGGAAAAAGAACATCAAAAATTATATGCCTAAACCTAGGGTAGGAGCCTAGGAAATGGAGAGAATTTGAACATTTTGGGATGACAATTGTCATAAAAAATTCTTTTGATCCAAATGCAAAAAGAATTTTTCTCAAGAGGATTTAATAGGCTTTAAGAAAACTACTGATAAGGGTATCCGTAGTATATTTAAAGAGAAGATAAGGAAGTTCATAGGATACCATCAAAATCCCCTGCTCAGTCTGTGCAGATTTACCCAAACTAAATCCATCTCTTGTCTTTGCTTGTGTGGCTCTCTGAGTAAGTTTCGAGAACCAGCTTTAAGGGAAGAATCGCTTTTTTAAAAAAGAGCTCCCTTTGGATATAATTTGCATATCATATAATTCACCCATTGTATGATTCAAAGGTTTTCAAAACGTATAGTCACGGTTACAGGTAATTACCACCATGGTCAGTGTGAGAATGTCTCACCATCTTAAAAAGACACCTTATGCCCTCTAGCTCTTATTCCCTGCGTCTTCAGTCCCCCAATCCTAAACAACCACAAATCTACTTTCTGTCTCTATGGAGTTCCCTACTTGGGATAGTTCATATATATGGAATCTTAGAATTTGTGTGTGGTCTTTTGTGGTTGGCTTCTTTCATTTAGCGTATTTTCAAGGTTCACCCAAGTTGTAGCATGTGTCAGAACTTTCTAGGTCCTAACAATATCCCATTGTATGTAGATACCATATTTTATTTATCTATTCATCTGCTCATGGACATTTGGGTCTTAGCAACATGGCAGATGAGAATGATGCCTATAACTCCTCTCCTACTACAAATATATGGAGTGAGCCTGGATAAAATACACACATGTCCCCAGTAAATTCTATACTTTATACTCATAAAGTTGATTTTTTTAAAGATTTTATTTATTTATTTATTTGACAGAGAGAGGGAGATCACAAGTAGGCAGAGAGAGAGGGGGAAGTAGGCTCCCTGCTGAGCAGAGAGCCCGATGCGGGGCTCGATCCCAGGAACCTGAGTTCATGACCTGAGCCGAAGGCAGAGGCATTAACCCACTGAGCCACCCAGGCACCCCAAGTTGATTGCTTTAAGGGGGAGAAAAAACCCACATAACTCCCTTTCTTCTTCATACATAACAAAGTTTGAAAGAATGAAATGTAAACCCTTGGAATCAGAAATAGAGAAAATAGAACCTAAATGTAGAAAGCGGCTGGTGCGGGAGTGTGGGCTGGCTACTGGCTCAGCAGGGCTGAGGGCTACAGCAGATGCCCAATGTGGTGCTCAGTTCAGAGTCTGTGATTCCTCATCAGCAGGTGACTACTGGACTGGAGACAAATCAGAGCCCACTGCCACCTGGAGCAGAAGGGAAGAAGGAAGTCACATGGGAAGGGACCTTGGTAGGATCCATGTGACACTGATGTCCCCGTGGCCAAGGGGACCGTGGAGGTGGGTAGCCTCTTGAACTGCTAGCTCACAAACCAGCCGTCCAACGACGGCATTTCCATCTCTCTGCTTCCATTCTCAAGAGGCACAGGAGGAATCTCTGTGGGCATTTGCCCTTTGATACAAAGCCATCCTGAGTAGCATTGTTTAAATGGGATAAGGTGGGCAGTTTGCTTAGACTTTTTTCACGATGATATAGTCTAAGAAGGCGAGGAGGCCCGCTTCATCTGTGAGTCTTGGCCCCATGATGCAACAGTGCAGCAGGAGGTGGCTGAGGTCAGGCTTTATGGGTCCACTGGACCTCCAGGGAGAGCCAGGTCCCTCCTCAGCAGCCACGTTCACCAAACTTGCAGTCCCCATGCCTTCCCATCATGGCACCTTCTGCTCCTCCGATCCTCCTTGCCCCTCCCCTACTTTGTTTTTAACAAGTATCATCATTCACACTCGTGTCAGCATGATCTGAACCCCTCTAGAATGAAATCCCCAACAATCTCAGAACTTTGGGCTGGCTCACCTCTGTACCCCAGCACCAGCCCTATGCTATCTGTTCAGTGAATGAGTAAGAAGGCTCCCAACTGTTGCCCGTACTAAGCCAGATCTCATGCTGGGGACCACTGGGGACCGTGATGGGGAAGCCATCTCCCGGAGCTAGATCAAGCCTTTTACTGATGGCTCGGCCTCTCTAGGCAACACGTCCCCTGGTATCCTTCTAACAGCGATAGGGCTGTGCCCTCCAGCTGCCTCACTTTCCCCAGACGCTGAACAATTCTTCTTCATCTCTGTTCACACCAGCACATTGGTAACCTGACCCAGGGACTGTCATCTGCTTCCTGGGAACTGGCTGGTCACACTTTGCTTCCCAGAAAAGGAATGTGGCCTGCTCACTGGAGGCCGTGTGCTCACTGGACCACAGTGGGAATTGCCTGTCTGGTGGTTTGAAACCCTGCGGTGAGGCTTAGAACCACATTCTTTCCGATCTGGTGGGCTCTCCCTGGCCCAGAATCTCCGGGAACTTTACAGGAGTCCTTTCTCAATCTGCTTTTAGCTTTTGGGGGCACGTTTTAACCAAACATGCCTAGAAGGGACCTGGGGTTTGGAATAGTCTCCATTCCAAAGTCGAAGTTTTTGAACTTCTAAATGCTGGATGGAGAAAAGAAAAAAAAAATGATAGAAAAAAGGGCGACAAATGAATCATTCTTCTTACTATACTTCCTACTTCCAACTTCCTACAGCTGGAAATTGGTATTCCAGCTGGCCCTGATTGCTTCTCTGCCAAGTTAGATGTGATATCCCTATTTGTATATGTGTCTTTATTCCTCTTTTAAAATTTATTGTATTTTTAAAATAATTAATAGACTTTATTTATTTTTAAAGATTTTATTTAAGACTCAAAATGGATGCAAGACCTCAATGTGAGATAGGAATCCATCAAAATCCTCAGCCGCAGCAACTTTTTCCTAGAAACATCCCCAAAGGCAAGGGAAGCAAGGGCAAAAATGAACTATTGGGACTTCCTCAAGATCAAAAGCTTTTGCACAGCAAAGGAAACAGTCAACAAAACCAAAAGACAACTGACAGAATGGGAGAAGATATTCGCAAATGACATATCAGATGAAGGGCTAGTATCTGAAATCTATAAAGAACTTCTCAAACTCAACACCCAAAGAACAAATAATCCGATCAAGAAATGGGCAGAAGATATGAACAGACATTTCTGCAAAGAAGACATCCAAATGGCCAACAGACACATGAAAAAGTGCTCAGCATCAGAGAAATACAAATCAAAACCACAGTGAGATACCATCTCACATCAGTCAGAATGGCTAAAATTAGCAAGTCAGAAAACAACAGATGTTGTCGAGGATGAAGAGAAAGGAGATCCCTCCTACACTGTTGGTGGGAATGCAAGCTGGTGCAGCCACTCTGGAAAACAGTATGGAGGTTCCTCAAAAAGTTGAAAATAGAGCTACCCTACAACCCAGCAATCACACTACTGGGTATTTACCCTAAAAATACAAATGTAGTGATCTGAAGGGGCACGTGCACATGAATGTTTATAGCAGCAATGTCCACAGTAGCCAAACTATGGAAAGAATTTAGATGTCCATCGATAGATGAATGGATAAAGCAGATGTGGTTATATATATACAATGGAATACTATGCAGCCATCAAGAGAAATGAAATCTTGCCATTTGCAATGATGTGGACGGAACTAGAGGGTATTACGCTAAGTGAAATAACTCAATCAGAGAAAGACAATTATCATATGATCTCTCTGATATGAAGAATTTGAGAGTCTGGGGGGAAATGAAACAAGATGGGATTGGGAGGGAGACAAACCATAAGAGACTCTTAATCTCCCAAAACAAACTGAGGGTTGCTGGGGGGTAGGGGGTTAGGGAAAGGGTGGCTGGGTTATGGACATTGGGGAGGGTGTATGTGCTATGGTGAGTGCTGTGAAATGTGTAAGCCTGATGATTCACAGACCTGTACCCTGGGGCAAATAATATATTATATGTTAACTTTAAAAAAGATTTTATTTATTTGACAGAGAAAGACACAGTGAGAAGGGAGTACAAGCAGGGGGAGTGGGCGAGGGAGAAGCAGGCTTCCTGCTAAGTAGGGAGCCCAGTGTGGGACTTGATTCCAAGACCCTGGGATCATGACCTGAGCCAAGGGCAGACGCTTAATGACTGAGCCACCCAGGCGCCCGTTATTTATCTTTTTAAAATATTTTATTTACTTATTCAAGAGAGAGCAAGAGATAGAGCAGGAGTGGAGGGGGAGGGGTGAGGGAAAGGGAGAAGGAGGCTCCTCACTGAGCTGAGCAGGGAGCCTGATGCGGGGCTGGATCCCCGGACCCTGGGATCATGACCTGAGCTGAAGGCAGAAGTTTAACTGACAGATCCACCCAGGCATCCCTAGACTTTATTTTTCAGATCAGTTTTAGGTTTATAGAAATACTGAATGGAAAGTGTAGTTAGTTCCCATATATCTATAGGTCCTCACCCCAGTTTCCTGTATTATTAACACCTTGCATTAATGTGGCACATTGGTTATAATTGAGAAGCCAGTATTAACACACTATTATTATTTCAAGGCCATAGTTGACATTCAGGTTTGCTCTTGGTGTTGTACATTGTACGGGGTTGGACGGAGGCATAATGACATGTCGCTGCTCTTATAGTATCATACAGAACGATTTCACTGCCCTAAAAATCCTCTGTGTGCTGCCTTATTCATCCCTCCCCCCAAACCCTGGCAATCAGTGATCTCTTTACTGTCTCCATAGTTTTGCTTCTTCCCATAATGTCATATACTCAGAATGACACGGTATGTGGCCTTTTCAAATCAGCTTCTTTCATTTAGCATTTAAGTTTCCTTCATGTCCTTTTGTGGCTTACTGAGTAATATTCCGTAGTATACATGTACCACAGTTTTCTATTCACCTACTAATGGACATCTTGATTGCTTTAAAGTTTTGTCTTTAAGAAAAACATGGAGGACATTAGGAGAAGGAAAGGAAAAGTGAATTGGGGGAAATCAGAGGGGGAGACGAAGCATGAGAGACTTTGGACTCTGAGAAACAGGGTTTTGGAGGGGAGGCGGGTGGGAGATTGGGCGAGCCTGGTGGTGGGTATTGAAGGCAAGTATTTCATGGAGCACTGGGTGTGGTGCATAAACAATGAATCTTGGAACACTGAAAAAAAAATTTAAAAAAATGAAGTTTTGCCTTTAAATTTTTTCTAATCATATAATTGAAACATACATATATTCATCCAAAGAAAAAATTAAGGCAACACAGGTAAAGGGTAATTTCCTTGGTACTACTCTGCCTCCTCCAAGTTTAACACATTGCCACAAGCATCTTTCTAGACATTTCTTATGCTTTTACAGACACTTAAGTACATAGACTACATTAACTATTGCTATATAATGAAATTACCTCTACTTAGTAGCATAAAACTATCAACATTTACCGTTTTGCAGATGTTGAGTGCTAGGAACTTGGGAGTGGTTTGGTTGGGTGGTTCTGACTCAGTTTCTCCTGAGGATCCCCTGAAGATATCAGCCAAGGCTACAATCACCTGAAGGTTTGATCCTTTTCCGAGGAGACTTGCCCAGAGGACGGGCAAATTGACATTCATGGCTGTTCCCCGGGGCTCAGTGTTCTCACCATAGGGCGGCTGGCTTCCCTCAAGCAAGTGATTCAAGGAGAGAGCCCTCAGTGGCTTTTCTGACCCAGCTGGGAAGCCGTACACAGTCACCTCCACAGTCTCCTGCTGGTTACCCAGTTCCAGAGGTTGGGGACGGGGAGTTGGGGAGGGGGGACGTTAAATACCAGGAGGCGAGGATCACTGGGGACTGTTTGGGAGGTCCCCATATAGTGCATCATATAGATCACTATCATATAGTGCAATTCATGGATGTGCTTTGTCACTTTTGTGGAAACTTTATATTTGACAAAGGGAGAAAATGACAAGTTTTAACCACTTTAGGCTTTACCTATATGAAGTAAGCAGCATTAAAACAAATCCCCTGGGGCGCCTGTGTGGCTCAGTCAGTTAAGGGTCTGCCTTAGGCTCAGGTCATGACGCCAGGGTCCTGGGATCAAGTCCCACATCGGGCTCTCTGCTCAGCGGGAAGCCTGCTTCCCTCTCTCTCTGCCTGCTTCTCTGCCTACTTGTGACCTCTCTCTCTCTGGTCAAATAAATAAAATCTTAAAAAAAAAAGTAAAATTAATTAATTAACTTCCACATATTTAAATCTTCTAACCAGAACACCCTACCTTTATCTCTGTGTTGGATATGCTCTAAGTTTTATTTTTTTCCCTTAAAAAAAGTCACAATTCCTCCCATTTTGATTTATTTTAGGCTTGGGCTCATAGATTTGGTCTTTGCGTATTTACAGAGGTTTGCCTCACCACAGTGTCTACTATTTGCCCACCCATTTTGTGAGGTCTGAGTTGCAGCTCCCTGGGAGGTTTTGAAAAGCGACCCAAGTGGCTGGGGGAAGAAGCAGAGGGCAGGTCAATACCTGTCACAGAAACTTCCTGGACAGGAGCCCGCTGCTTGGTGACACAAAGGGTCAATCAAACACGCTCCAGCCAGCACCTCCCAAGCCCTCACCCCGCCCAGTGCCAGAGGGGCTGTTTACTGTCCCGACTCTCACAGAGCAGCAACTATTGATTACAACTGAGTGCAAACTGCAGAGTACAACCGTGTGCTCATCTGGAAGAAAACCCACGTCAAAACACGTACTGGTGTCTCCGGATGGCATAGGTACAAATGTTGCATGACCTCTGGCCTGGTTTTTCCACACTGCAGCCCTTACCAGTCCTATGCCTGGAATCCGCTGCAGGTCTACCCTGCAAGTCTGGAGAGATAAAGCCCCGTGTGCATTATTTAATCCCAAGGGAAAGCACGACTTGGGACAGACAGAAAGTGGGGGAGGGGAAGCTAGGGAATAGTAAATGACTCGATAAACACATATAATGAGTACTCACGTGTAAAAATTTTGTTTCCCATAGCACCTATCATTATCGGATATGCTGTGTATTTTTTTTTTATATGGTCTCCACTCCTAGAAAGACAGTAGAGTGGGAGCTCCCCAAAGGCAGGGTTTTGTGATTGTTTTGTTAGACTGCTGTGTCTGGCACATAATCGGCATGCAATAAATGTGTGCTGACTGAATGAATACACTATGCTAATAATAGGTCATATTAGAAAACAGTCATTGAAAGCAATTTGTGTGGATTATCTTCTTTAAGTAGGCATTAACATTATTCCATTTTTACAGGAGGGAATAGCTCAGGGAGATCACATAATTTGCAGAAATGGTCTCCCAGGTCCTTATGCAGAGCAAGCCTCCAATCTCACACTCCCAGAAATTACAAAGACTAACTAGACACAATTCCTGTGCTCCAAGCAGAGATGTGCTCATTGGAGAAAAGGTCTGGAAACAAGTCAGACCCAACCAAGGCAGGTAAATGGTTAAGAAGCATACCAGAGAAGCAGGCAATAAACTCTGGGTCTGAAGGAGTAGAAAAGGGGGCAGATAGAAAAAGATAAATGCTAAGATACTAATAGGATTACTGCTGGATGAGATTATGAATGTTTATACTTTCTATTTCCTACTTTACCTATATTTTCTAACTGCTCCCTAGTAAGTATCACTTTTGTGTTAAGGAAAACAAAACATTTACCTTGGGAAATTTTCCCTTAAAAATTGAAAATACATAAATACATGTATTTATATATTATATAAAAATATGCTATATAAAAATATATTAAACATTTTTTCCAAAATTTAAGGTTATTAAATTTAACCTTAACCAAAGGAGTCAGGAAGTACTGCTAAGGAAAGAAATGTATCTCGGATGACTTTCCAACCACCTCCAACAAGCAGGGTCAGGACTCAGGTGAGGTGAGACAGGCACTTAGTTTTGGGCACAAAACTTAAGGGGGCACCAAAAATCTCGGCAATCAAGATAAATAATATTTTAATTCAATATTTCAAAAATCAAAACTATGCAAGAAATTCATGAAAAACAAAACATCACGATGTTCAATAAAGACAGAACCAGTAAAAAGGTGGAGGGGACAGGTCCCGGTTACATGGGCTGAAACTTATATAATTGCAGGTGTTACAGGATTTTTCCTTTAGTGCCACGGTTCTTGGTCATGCCACTTTGAAGAATGAAAAGGTAGACGAGACCAAGGGGTGGGCAGCAAAGCAAAGTTTACTGAGAGATAGCAAAGTGATAGTACAAAGCTCCCCAAGAGGGAAGGGGCCTAAGAGGGTTACCACTGGAGTTTCTAAATCTAGGGGTTTTTATGGGCTTGTAGGTGGGCTGTTTTAATCTGATTAACCCTCCATGAGCCTGTCACCCAGCACAGCTTTTTGTCACCTACCTATCACATGGGAAAGAGCGGAGGACTCCTTCCAGAGTGATGTAAGATCCTTTTAAGGATGGTTTCTTCTTAGGGCGGGGGGCCCCTTGTCCCTGCTTGCCTTTCTTCCAATTATCCTTCATTATAGGGTGGTGGAGAGGGAAAATTTTGGAAAACCCTCATCCATTTTCTTTCACATAGCAGTTGTAAAAGTTGTATTATAGGCTGTGCCTACAAGTGCAGGAAGCTAATAAATTCTATTTCACATAATTACCGTAAAAGAAAAATCTTCCTTTCCATGTGAGCCTCTTCCTTCAGAACATCTCACAATATGGCTTCTGGCTTCTTCAGAATGTCAGTTGAGACAGAGAGCCGGAGAGTGTCAACAGGAGACCTAACATGGGAGTGACATCCTATCACTATTCAGTAGAAAGGAGGCCTTGGAGGCTACCCACACTCAAGGAAAGAGATTTCGCCAAACTGGAGGGCATCAAAATGTGTCCCTTTGGCATGAGGATTATTTTGAGCTAAAGAAAATTAAGAAATAGTAGACAAAGGAAAAAGCTCTCTACCCTCCCCCTATCTGTCTAGAAGCACAACATAAATTTCCATTTGTAAAAGTGTTTTCCTCTCCTTACCAGGAAGAGGACAAATCTTAGACTCTGGATTCCCATCAGCTCAGACAGCACTGAAGGAAACTTACTAAAACAATACTCTCTTCTGTTAGTTTTCCCTATACATTTACTTTCTCAGGTATGTGACCAAGGGTTTATCTCTTTCCCTTTGTCTTGCACTTCTCTACAGATTTATTGTTCTTTATTAAGATGATGTATAGGCCCAAGTTGTAACCACTAACCACCCCTGTGAGTTACTTAATCACTGAGTTTCTCCCCTATGAATGAGGGCTACACATGCCAATCTTTTCTCCAGTTAATCTGTCTTTTGTTAGCTTAATTTTTAGGGCCCCAGGGACAGAACCTAGTAGTTTAAAGATTTATTTATTTATTTATTTATTTATTTATTTATTTATTTATTTGGGTGGGGGAGAGCACACGTGTGCACGCGCACAAGCAGGAGGGCAGGGCAGAGGGAGAGAGAGAGAAGCTGACTTCTGAGCAGGGAGCCTGACGTGAGGGTCCATCCCAGGACCCCAGGATCATGACCCAGGCTGAAGGCAGTTGCTTAACCGACTAAGCCACCCAGGTGCCCCAGAACCTAGTAGTTTAGAAGGAAGTTTTCTTCTCCCTGTAGCCTGAACGTCAGGAGGCAGGATCCCTAGGAGCTATGTGGGAGCTGTCCATCACAGCACCATAGGACACCTTCATGGGGTACTGTTGATGCTGGCTTTGTACTTTCCTGTCACACCACTGGCTGAGTGGACAGAGTGGGCCACAGTAACATCCTAGAAGCCATTCTGACATCAGATATCTTATAATACCTTAGATAGAATATGCAAGTCATTGCACACGACCTAAGCATATGCCATTAAATTGAAAGAAGATGTATCCCCAAGTCATTTGCCACTCATCTGGATCCCAAAGTGCTACTGCACACTCCCAAACCACCTCACACGAGGGGTCCTAACTAACTGTGGTTAAAACAGCTTGCTCCTGCAAATTTTACAAAAGCATGACTGTGAATACATCAGAAGGGGTCAAAGAACACCTAAGCTTCTGGAGTTTCACTGTAAATCTCCCTCGGAGCAAAGTCATCACTGACTAGGTTGATCCAAAAAAATGCCATAAAGGAGGTAAAATCTGGAAATTGTCTTAAAGACTAGGTCAAAAAGTGGAGGTAGGGGCAGGGTATTCAAGGCAAGGAGAAGAGTGAAAGCCTTTTTAAGAGAAGAAATTTTAGAAAAGTTTTCTCTAGAGCACTGGTTTTAAAATATGATGGTAATGATAATGATGATGGTGATGGTGATGGTGATGATGGTGGTGCTGCTGCTGATTATCATGGTGATGGTGATGATGGTGATGGTAATGATGGTTATGGTGATAATGGTGATAGTGAAGGTGGTAATGGTGATGGTAAAATGATGGTGATGATGGTGATGTTGGTGATGATGGTAAGGGTGATGAGGGTGATGATGACGATGGTGGTGCTGATGATGGTGATCATGGTGATGATGATGATGGTAATGATGATGGTGGTGTTGGTGATGATGGTAAGGGTGATGATGGTGATGATGACGATGGTGGTGCAGATGATGGTGATCATGGTGATGATGGTGATGGTGATGGTAATGATGGTGATGTTGGTGATGATGGTAAGGGTGATGATGGTGATAATGACGATGGTGGTGCTGATGATGGTGATCATGGTGATGATGATGATGGTGATGATGGTGGTGTTGGTGATGATGGTAAGGGTGATGATGGTGACGATGACGGTGGTGCAGATGATGGTGATCATGGTGATGATGGTGATGGTGATGGTAATGATGGTGATGGTGATGATGATGGTGATGGTGATGGTAAAATGATAGTGATGATGCTGGTGATGCTGGTGATGCTGATGATGGTGGTAATGATGATGACATTGTTTTACTGTGGTGTTCTTTCTTCAAACAATATGGTGGGGAATGCCAATGTGTAATATAGCTAAAAGTACAGTTTCTCAGCTAGATTTGGAGCCGAGGGCCTAGGGCTCTGTTGTCTCAGCTTCCTGACGTCAGCCCAGGGGGCTCCTAGAAGAATTTTGCAGAAAATAATTTCTTATGGTGAATAGAGGAGAGGGGATGGAAAAGTGGCTGGAGTCAGATTATTTCCAAGTGAGGCGTTTGGGCCATACTTAGGGGATGTATATGGATGGTGTCAAAGCAGGGGTCAGGTAAGATTCCTCCCTTGGGGCTGCGCTAAATGTAATGTTTAGGGTCGCCTGGGTGGCTCAGTCGGTTAAGCATCTATCTTCAGCTCAGGTCATGATCCCAGGACATGTCATGTTCCCAGGGTTGGGTTCCCTGCTCAGATCCCTGCTTCTCCCTGCAAATTGTGTTCTTTCATTTGCTCTCTCTTTCTCAAATAATTAAAAACAAAATCTTTAAAATGTAATGTTTAAATCACTGTTAATGTCAGAAAAACATTGGTTGGGTATTAAACCAATCAGCTCTAGGAAACTTACAAATTACACTTAGAACATATTATGGCAAATCAAGTTAAAATCTTGATGATCAGAAAACATGAGTAAAACTCATTGAAAGACAGAAACCAAAGAAATTAAGAATAAAAATAGAGAAATATGTCCTTAAATCTTTCTTATTAACTCCTCATCCCTTGGTTGTAGGAAGGTGGGAAGGCCTTTTCTGACTTGGTGATTTTTTCTGTTGTTTTGTTTTGTTTTGTTTTGTTTTGTTTTGAGCCCAAAGCAATATGACTTGTCTCTAACGGGATCCCAGAGAGGGCTGCAGTGGGGTTCAGACAGGGGGCTGTGCCATGCACATGGTAGCCAAAATTTGGCTCAGCAGATTCCATCCTAGATAACTAGAGTGGTTCACTGACCCTTTCTTGGCCCCCAAGACTACATAATTGGTGTAACGGTAACTATCCCAGTGAGCTATGTGAGGACATGTGAGGCTGGGAGTTTCTAACACACAGCAATGAGCAAGTGCTAGCTGCATTAGAGATCATTCCAGCCCTCGCTCTTCTGGGGGGGTGCTGAATGGCTTTGGTTAGGCAAACCATTAGGATCTTGCTTGGCTTTATTTTCTCCACTTCTGAAGCAAGTCAGTTGTTATACTAAGACTTCTTAGAGTTACTTGACTCTGTTAAAAGGCCCACATACAAAAGAAAAATGAACCAGATGAGCAGGGTAATGTTTTGTTTTGTTTTTTTTTCAAATTTATTAGAGGTTCATTCCATTGCCATATTTCAGTTGTGCTGACAAAAATGGCCTAAGGCGCTACAAAATTTGATCCTCTCAAGTTAGAGGGCATTTTTCCACGAAGTTTCCGTGGCTGCATTTAAGCCCCTGAAAAATCATTGTGACTTTACCTTAATCAACCCAATCTCCTCCAAAAAGCTAAAGAAGAGTTAGGGGAAATGTTTCTAAAATGTGTCTGCTCTTTTCAAATACTTTAAAAAGTATTTTTGAAATAATTTAATATCTTATGTATGGTGTCTCTATCCGCCTAGATTCTGTGTTTGGGCCTAAGAATTAAACTGACAAAAGACAAATTTACAAGAGAAAAGCATAAAAAGTTTATTTCATGTTAGCAGTTTTGTGTGTACACGGTGGCCTTCGTGTGTAAGAAATGAGGACTGGAATAAACAGGCCTGAGAGCTTATGTACCATTTGACAAACAATAAGTCAGAGGGGTGGGGGATGGGGAGATGTGGAAAGATGAAGTTTTTCTTTGGGGTCTGGGCTAAGGGTGATAAACTGTGGGAAAGTGACCCAGAAATACACAGGGGAAGCTAATGGAAGCTAAGAGTTCATTTAGTAGGTTTGTCCAGATTCATCTTGGTGTCAATTCTGTCTCAGGTGATAAAAATATTTTCCTTTTCCTGGTGCAGGAAACGTATACCCTGCTTTTAGGTAGAAAGGAGGAGATCAGAGAGCCCTTTCTGGATCTGCTGTTTTTCAGTTGTCCTCACCTCAAAATAATCAATGTGCCTACTATGGCCTGCACGCTTGTGTCCCCTCAGAGTTCCTATGTTGTAATCTAACCCTCAATGTGAAGATATTAGGAGGTGGGAGCTTGGGGGATCATAGGATCATGAGGGTGGGGCCCTTATGAATGGGATTAGTGCCCTTATGAAGGGGACTGAAGAAAATCCCCTTGGCCCCTCCCCCATGTGAACCCCTTCCGCCACATGAGGATATATTGAAAAGACAGCTGTTTGGCACATAGGTCTCATCAGACACCAAATCTGCCTGAGCCTCAATCTTGGACTTTCTAGCCTCTGGAACTGTGAGAAGTAGTTCGCTGTTCAAAGCCACACAGTCTATGTTTTTTTTATTATAGCATCCCAAACAGACCAGGACAATGCCAAGGCAGTGTATTTTGGGGTGGTATGTTCTGATCGCCTTCATAGTTCATGTTATGTAAATAATATCAGCTTACGTACCAAGCAGTCTAGCCATCAAAAAGAAAACCAACGGTAATCAAGGAATGGTGTTATCTTAAGAAAAAAAAAAATTCTGAGGCTCGGTCTCAAAGACTAAGAATCAAAAGACTATTCTTATTCCAGCTCAATTCTTGCCTTGAGTGAAAAGTTTGAACAACATTTCCTCTTTGAGTGTCAGTTTGCACATCCAAGAACCGAGAGCTTAAAGCTAGCTAAATTCTCTTAAGTCCTTTCTAATTTGCCCTGTTCCATGGTAGTTTTGCGCAATTTCGTGGACACTCTTCCATCAAAGGAAATCTAATTCCTATCTCTTTGACAGGAGTTGGCATTCATGACCCACTTCTGAGAAAGACAGTGTAGCAGAAGAGACACCAGGGGGGCTTCTGAGACTAGACCAGAAAGTCACGCAGCATCTCTGTCTCTCTCTCTCTCTCTGAGCCAACAGATGACCAGCTGGGCCCTGAAGTCACTGTGCTGGAGATCACACAGAGATGCCTGAGGACCGCCAGGGGGTCCTGCCTGGCTGTCCCATCTTCCAGCCCAAGCATCAGGGGATCCCAGCCCCAGCCTTCAAGCTGCCACAACCAGAGCCCCGCCCACCTTGCAGATTCATGCAGAAAATAAATGCGTTGTTATTTTATTTTATTTTTTAAAGAGTTATTTACTCATTTATTTGACAGAGAGAGAGATCACAAGTAGGCAGAGAGGCAGGCAGAGGGAGAGGGGGAAGCAGGCTCCCGGCTAAGCAGAGAGCCCGATGTGGGGCTCGATCCCAGGACCCTGAAATCACGACCTGAGCCGAAGGCAGAGGCTTTAACCCACTGAGCCACCCAGGCCCCCCTGCATTGTTATTTTAATAAGCAACTATGTTAGGGGTGGTTTGCTATGCAGCAGTAGGTTTTGACGTGATTTTGCATGCTACACCATTTAATGACTGGCTTCAGGCATCCAGATCCCTAAGAAGAGAAGACCTGGGCCCTGTCCTGGGTGGAAGTTGAGGGGAAAGGGAGCCTAGGGCCAGAGACCACCTGCTAGGTCCACCTCTTTCAGGAGACAAGGGAGAGGACCCCTAAGCCCCTGTGGGCCCCAAGTGGGAGGCTTACCTCTCCTGCTTCTTAAGTCTTTCTGTGGCTTCTGAGAAACAGAACTCTCCTGTTTCCTCCAGCCCTTCTTCTTCTTCTTCTTCTTTTTTTTTAAGATTTTATTTATTTGACAGAGAGCGCAAGAGAAATCACAAGTAGGCAGAGAGGCAGGCAGAGAGGGGGGGGAAGCAGGCTCCCCGCTGAGCAGAGAGCCCGATGCAGGGCTTGATCCCAGGACGCTGAGATCATGACCTTAGCTGAAGGCAGAGGCTTTAACCCACTGAGCCACCCAGGTGCCCCTCCTCCAGCCCCTTCTGACTGCTCATTCTTTATCCCTCTGCAGGCTCATCCTTTTCCTCCTGGCCTTTAAATACCTGAGTTGCTAAGAGCTCAGGGCCCTTGTCTTCTTCTCAGCTCTAGACCTGTATATACTTCTGTGGTGTAATGAAAATATGTATTTGGCCTTTGTCCCCAGTCTTAACACAGAACACCTACAACCCTGGAAATTTCCTCAGTGATGGGAGTGTCTTATGTTATGAGCCCCTTTTGATCATACCTACTTATGCTAATGACATGATTTAAGGTAGGGCCCCTAGATGGCCTCAGGGTAGCTCAGGGAGGAAGAGGGGGCTGGAGATTGAGTTCTATGAAAGCTCTGGAACAATAAGCTTTGTTGTTTTTCCTGAGTTGTATCCTTTACACAACTGGATAAATTGGATAAATGCAAGGAAAGTGTTTTCCTGTGTGGGGGAGGAAACATTTTCCTATACCCTCTTAGGTTCAGTGACAAGAGCCTGCAAGTTAAACTGATATATGAACAGAAAAAGTTTTCTCTCATATGCATGTGGCACTTCACTAGAGAGAAGCGAAAACCCCCAAAAGCTGTTAGGCCAAGGAACTTAAATCCTACCTTAGCAAAGGGTGATAAATTGTGCATGAATGACAGAGGAAAAGTGCTTAGGCTTCTAGGGGCAGTAATTGTGGGAAGGTAAATATAAGGGGGAAATGGATGGAAGATAAAGGTTGTTTAGTTAGGTTTATGTAGGTTATAAGGTTTAGTAACTTTATGCAGACTTAAGTCGGTATCATCTCCAGGGTCATTTCTGGTGATGAAGAGAGGGAAACACATTTAGAAGTGGATAGTTATTATGTTACTTTTACAAAGGGAAAATTATGCCCTGCTTTTAGGCCAAAGTGGAAGAACAGATCTTGAGCCACCTGTCTTCAGATTGCTTTTTCAAAATAATCCTTATGATGAAGTGGCATATTTGCAATAGCACATTCTTATCCCCTTCACCTGAGTTCTTTGAAACATTCTGGTGGATTATTGAACCTGAAAGGTTCAATTTCAGTTCAATGGGTGGGAACCCCCAAATTAGTACTTGGCTAGCCCAAAGTGTGGTGGACTGGGCACACCTTGTGCGGCTGGCCTGAGAGGGGGCAGTCTCACAGGAGTGAGCCCTTTAAACCCACAGGATCCGATATTACCTCCAAGTGGCTATAATCACACTTCAATTGCTGGATACTCAGGTTGTGTCAGAGAGAACAATCTACTAAGCTCAAAATGTCCAAAATGGGATTCATGATCTTGCCCTCCCTCCATTCTTCTCCTTGGTGGTCCTCTGCCCCAGGGACTGTGACCGCTTCTAGTAACTGCTCATGTCCAAATCCTCAAGGCACGCCCCCTTCCCACTTCCCCCTACATGGGTCCATAAGCACACCATGCTGGTTTCACTCCTAAATAGCTCTCAGATATGTCCACCCCACTATCATCACCACTACTCTTGTCCTAGGTATGATCACCTTTCCCTTGAAAGATGGAGACAGTTTCCTAACAGATTTGCCTACATTGCCTCTATCCCCCATAGTCTGCTCTTCAACCTGCTTCCAGAATGAGCTTTCAAACTTAAATCTGGTTAGTCATACCTATGATTCAAAACACTTGAGTGGTTTCTCATTGCTCAAGGTCCTGAGTGGCTGGCCCCTTTCTACCCCTGCGACCTCAGCCCTTGGCCCTTTGGCCACACAAGCTTCTTTCAGCCTCTCCCTATGACCCATATTCCTTCCCACGTGGGGCCTTGTATGGGCTGAAATGTTCCTTGCAGGCCCACTCCCCTTCTTCCTGGAGGCCTCCCTGACCAGGTTGCATCCTTCACAGCATCTGCTAGAGTGGCTGAGTCTGTATTTGCTTGTGTGGATTTTTGGCTAATGTTGTTCTCCTCCCCCTCTCCAAACGCCTAAGGCGCTTGTTCTCCTCCAATATATTGAAGGCTCCATGAGAGTGGAGTCCTCTAACATTTTCACCAAAGAGAAGAGTGACAGGGCTAGACTCAGGGCCCTACACAAACCCGAGAATGATGCCTCCTTAGGTCCCAGTCCTTGGGCACCTCACCTGCTCCTGTCCCTGTCCTACAGTGGGCACATGCTCTGGGAGGATCACCACAATCTCAAAATCTCTTTGAAATCCTATTTTATCTTCCAAATAGTTTGCAATTTTGCTTTTAACTCCATAATATATAAATGTTTACCTCAAAGTAAAAATAACGTCTTCTTCCTCAAATCTTGGAGTTGTTCCAGAAGGCACACCAGGATATCTGGTGCCTCTTGTAAGCTCCCAAGTTGACATGCAATTATGGTATTCTATACTGGAGATAGTAGGACCCAGCGTTCCAGCAAAAGGAAGGCAGAGCCCCTTCCTCATCAACACCATCCCCAGCCCTGGCTTTCTAGCAATGGGAGAAATCTTCCCTCTTAATCACCAGGGTTCAAATATCACCACACCTAGTTGTGAGGCCTGGGCAATGAACAATCTTTCTATGCCTTCATGTCCCATTTGTAGAGTCGCGATGACCATCTGAGAATAAGATCCTGCAGGAGGAGCCAGTTCAAACCAGCACTGTTGGCCGGGTGCTCCAGGAATACAAGCTATTAATGTGAGTCTACTCATCATCTTTTGCTTGCCCCCTCTCCAAACGCCTAAGGCGCTTGCCCCTTTTAATTCCCCCTTAAATTCTACCAGACCATAAGGTATTTCCTTTCCCCTCCCTTTCTTCTTTTCCTTCCTTCCGCCTCCCCTCCCCTTCCCTTTCTTCTTTTTCTTCCCTCCCTCCCCCATCTTTCTCTCTCTCTTTCTTTTCCTGAAATATTGGATCTATGTCTAAAAAAGCTAGAATCACTAGCTTTTTACACAAGGAACTCCACACGTCCACAGCAGGTTTCTGCGGAGTTTCCAAAATACAGACCCTAGAGCCCAGCATCTGGATGCCCTTGTTAGAAATACTTTAAGAAGTGCCGAAACAGGGTGAGCCTGGCGGTGGATAATAGGGGGACACGCATTGCATGGCGCACTGATGCATAAACAATGAATCTTGGAACACTGGAATGGAATGGAATGGAAAGGAAAGGAAAGGAAAGGAAAGGAAAGGAAAGGAAAGGAAAGGGAAGGAAAGGGAAGGGAAGGAGGGAGGAAAGGAGGGAGGGAAGAAAAGAAGAGGAAAGAAAGAAAGAAAGAAAGAAAGAAAGAAAGAAAGAAAGAGAAAAAGAAAAAAAGAAAGGAAGGAAGGAAGAAATACCGAAACCAGCGTGGGGCCCAGGACCGTTTTCACAACCCCTCCAGGCGACACTGACGCGCGCTTCTGTTTGAGAACCACTAACTCCGACCAAAGTAAAGTCGGCCTGAAAAACAAAATTGGACAAAATCAACCCTAAAAGCCCACTCTCGAAAGCCTCCCCGGGGCCAGGGCCCGCGCTCCGTCGGCAGAGCCGCAGGTCGGCCGCCTCGAAGCCCCAGCGCGCTCCAGGGCCCCTCGGGGCGGCGGGGAGAGGCCGTGAGCGCGGCGCGGCGTCGGTCCCGCGGGGCCCCCCGTCCTCGGGCCCCGAGCGCGGCGGGCGGGACAGGGGGAGGAGCGGGGACGTGCTCCCGGGCCCCGCGCTAATGGCCTCCGGCAGCTCCGGGCGCGAAGCCGCGTCCACTCCGCGCCGCCGGGCACCGTCCCCGCCCCGGACTCGGCCCCAGCCCCCCCGGGCGCCGCCACTGCGGGAGCACCGAGGGGAGCGCGCCGGGCCGGGACCGACTGGCGAGCGGGCCTGGAGCCCGGGCGCCCTGAAGTTTGGGAAGGAAGGAAGGAAGGCAGGAAGAGAAAGCGAAGGAGGCGCTCGGCGCTCTCAGTCCGCGGCCGGCCACCTCCCGGCTCCCCCGCAGGGGAGCTTCCTTAATTGCGCGCCTGCCCCGGGGACTTCCCGGGCCGGTGCGACAGCCGGGAGAAGACCGCTCCGCGACCCGCCGGAGGGCAGACCCGCCCGGCCCTGGGGGCTGACTGTACCCGGCCGGAAGAAGGCAGTTCGCGCCCGCGTCCGCGAGAGCCGAGCGCCGGTTCTCCCCCAGCAGCTCCGGAGGCAGGACGGACGCGGGCCCCGCCGGGGTGGGCGCGAGGGAAGAGGGGGGCCCCGACTTCCAGAGAGCCATCTCTCACCTTCTGCGCGATCCTCCGGCGAGCCCGCCCAGTCGCTCCGGCCCGCGCCGCCCCAATTCCAGGTGTTCCCACGGCCAGCGCCTCCCCGCCCCGGACCCTCCCCCGCTGCCGGCAGGTTCAATCCCCGGAGCCGGCCCCACGCCCGCATCCTCCTCCCACTCCGTCCCGGGGCCGCCGCCGCTAAAACCCGAGGCTCCCGAGTAGGGACTGCCTTCTCCTCTCGGGCCCGGGGCGGGCTCTGCGGGCTCCTGCAAAGACCCGGTGTTAAGTCTCCCGGGGAGCCCTGAGCCGGGGGGACGCGATCCGGGGCGAGGCGGCGTCATGGAGCCCCAGGGGACGCTAAGTTTGGAGAAGCAGGGACCCGCGCTCTTGGCAGAACCCCCGCCGGCCGAGAGGCTGCCCGCCCCAGGGGTCCTCCCCACCGTGGGTGGCGGGGACGGCAGCGGCTCCTCAGGGGCCCCGAGCCCGGACGCCGAGCCCTTGTCGGCGGAGGAAGAGGCTGACCCCCGGGAGCAGGAGGAGCCGTGGGAGGCACGCCGCCGCCTCCCGCGTTCCTTCTCCCTGCCCGCGGACCCCATCTTGGAGGCGGCCAAGTTGCTGCAGCAGCGACAGCAGCTTGGCCTGGGGCTGGGCCCGGAGGGCGGCGAGGGGGCCGAGGGCGCGCCGCACAGCCCCGGCGGCTGCTGCGCCAAGTGCAAGAAGCGTGTGCAGTTCGCCGATGCGCTGGGGCTGAGCCTGGCCAGCGTGAAGCACTTCAGCGAGACAGAAGAGCCGCAGGTGCCGTCCTCCGTGCTCTCCCGCCTCCGCAGCTTCCCCGTGCGCGCCCAAGACCTGGAGCAGCTCCCCGGCCTCCTGGCCGCGGCGGCAGCGGCCGCGCCCCTCTCGGCGCCACCTCCCCGGCTTCGGCCTCTTTTCGAGCTTCCCGGACCGGGCGCCGCCGCGGAGCGCCTGCGGCGGCAGCGCGTGTGCCTGGAGCGCGTGCAGTGCTCAGCGCCCTCGGGCGCAGAGGTGACGGGCTCCGGCCGGGTGCTGGGCTGCCCCGGGCCCAGAGCCGTGGCGGTGCGCTACACCTTCACCGAGTGGCGCTCCTTCCTGGACGTGCCGGCCGAGCTGCGGCCCGAGCCGGCGGAGCCACAGCAGCCAGAGGCGTCGTCGGGGGAGCCCGGGGACGCCGAGGAGGAGCCGGGCGCCGAGCGCTTCCACTTCTCGCTGTGCCTGCCCCCGGGTCTGCAGCCCCAGGAGGGTGAAGATGCGGACGCGTCGGGCGCCGCGGTCCACTTCGCGGTCTGCTACCGCTGCGCCCAGGGCGAGTTCTGGGACAACAACGCGGGGGCCAACTACACGCTTCGCTATGTGCGCCCTTCTGACGCGCTCTGAGCCCGGGGGACCTGCCGGGACGTCTTCCTGAGCACCGTCCAGCGGGGAAGGAGAGGAGGGAGCCGTTCGGCTGTAAACTCCACGGGTACAGATCCTTGGAGCAAGCATCGTGAGCCCGGGCAACGCACCAACCTCCCCGGCCCGTTTTCTCCTCGCTTAGGCCTCCCTAGGCTGCCTCTAGAATTCTTGCGCTGCGCCAGAATGCGAAGAAATTCTTGACTCCGAGCCGTAGCTTCTTTCAAGAAAAAGGTCCTGACCCCTGTGCACAGCTGTAAGACCTTGGGGTTTGTTCTCAGCTGTAGACATCGTGTTTTAGCCTTTGCAGCTTGCTGTAGATGCCTCGGGTCTCAGAGAAAGGACAGGCATCCCGCCACATCGTGCTGAGAGAAGGCTCTGGACTGAGGGCCTGCGCCGGAGCCTTCACCCAGGGGCCTGTTTCTCCGTGAAAACCGGGTGGGGCTTTGGCTGGGCTGTTCTTTTTTTCTCTTAACTGAGATCTGGGGGATGTTTGCACAGACTGGACCTTATTTACTGGGCCCCTTGTGTACACATGTACTTTAAAAAATAAAGGCCACTTGCACACCCTGTACTTTCTATTCCAGCTCCTGGGGGGTTGGGGAGGTCTTGATGGTCAGGTGATCTTCCCCAGCTGATCAAGCAGGCCAGTCAACAATAGGATCCTGGGAAGGAGCCCCGCATCAGGCTCTCTGCTCAGTTCTGCCTCTGCTCTCTCTCTCTCCCTCTGCCGGCCTCTCTGCCTACTTGTGATCTCCCTCTCTCTCTCTCTCTCTGTCAAATAAATAAATAAACAAATAAATCTTAAAAAAAAAAAAAATCAACAATAATTAAACAACAGGGTTTCCAGGTTCCCCTTCTTCTGTCTTTCCTCTCTGATGCAGTATAGCCCAGCTCTTCCATTCGGGGCAAAAAACGTTCTTTAAAACGTTTTGTAGAAGGCTTCTGTTCCCTGCCGAAAAATGAGGTGCTTGGTGAGTTGAAACAGCAGAGTAGTCTGGTGGGCTTGCTGTAAGCTGCAGGGTCGCTGACCCTCAACCCCTTTGGTGTAGGCAGAGCACAGAGTAGCTGAGCTGCTAGACTTCTCTGGACTCTTAACAGTCCCGCAGAGAAGCTGGACTCTCAGGGCTGGGTGATGGGGGGGGGGGGGGGGGGGGGAATGGACAGGTGTCTTCCTGTCCCCACTGGGAGCCACAGTGGGTAGTGATGACCCAACAGATGATGAAGCTGTCCAGCCAAGTACATCGGAATCAGATGGGGGCTCTGCAGGCTGGCCTTCTTCATGCACACGCCCATGGCTGTGGATGCCAGGGCGAAGTGGCTTCTCATGAGCAGGGCAGACGAGCATCCTGGGTGAGGGCCTTGTTTATCCTTTGGTAGTTTTTCTTTCTTTCGTTTTCATAGTTCCCAGCACATGACTGGTACAATCCATTCATTTTGCAGTGGTAATCTTTAAGGAAGGATGGTTTCTACTGGTGCTTTAGGGGAACGATGGGCCTAATTCAGCCTGAAGTCTCTTCTTATAGACCCTGAGAGCTGAGAATGATTCTTATATTTTTAAAAAGCTGGAAAAACTCAAAAGAAGAATACTGTTTTGTGACACATTAGAATTGTATGAAATTCAAATTTTAGTGTCTGTAAATAAAGTTTTACTGGAACGCAATACAAGCACATTGATTCCCATATAATCTCTGACTGCTTTCCTGCTATAGGAGCAAAGTTGAGTAGATGCAACAAAGACTATATGGCAAAAACTAAAATATTTACTAGCTGGTCTCTAATAGAAAGTTTGCCAGCTCCTGCTCTAGAGAAGTATTTTTTAACACTCTATGCTGAGAGTTACACTTAATAAAGCAGCTAAACTTATAGTAAGGTTCGCCACTTGAAATTAACCTCTTTTGTTTAGAGGTGATACTGTTTAGTACATTACTTTCAGTATTATTGGTTAGAATAAACACTAAGACGCCAAACATACAATTATTACTATACAGGGGAGGACCATCTACTTGTCCTCTTTCATCTAAGAAATAATAATAAATCAGTACAGCTGAAATATAGCATCCATCTGAATTGATATCAAGCTACAAAAACTGCCAGATACTTTGATGCTTCAAAATGAGATGTCTTAAGCCACAGCAATATTTAATTTAGCTTCTGGTTTGGAGACATCCCTTGTGACTATAACAGTGTTTGTCATAGGTAATTCATTGGTCTTGGGAAAAATGTTTAAATAATTATTAGTGGAAAGCCATCAGAAGCTAATAAATCATAATTTATTATAATTAGTCGGGAGTAAAGCAGACTAAAAAATAGCCATGTCTATGAAATAATACACTTAATTCACATCTAGTTATATAAAAAAACTTATGACAATAAAAATAAGCGATGTTTAGAATTACATCATTTTTCTGTTACAGAAATAAGCAATGTCTCTTTTTGGGTTCAGTAAACTATTTCTTTGTTAAAAGTGCATTATTGCATAATAACACTTAGATAAATATATTTTGTATTTTTCTTATATGTTTAGGAACACATTTTAGATGAAAAGTATTGATAGTGTGTGTAGCCTACAGTACAGTTTGAAATACCAGTTCCTATGGTAATTATGCATTGTTTTGGATTATTTGGGATTATTTAAAATTATACAAGAATGAAATTAGGAGCCCAGTATCATGATCAAAATAGAGATTTCCTTGTCCGGCATTCTTTAAAATGGTAACCTTTCAAATCTGGAATGAGATAAGAAATGAGTTCTATAGAAATGTGAAGAGCAAATTTTCTATTCTTTAAAAAAATATTGACTTTCAAAAATATATTTTTGCAACTAATGTTAGAATTCAAGCAACTAATTTTAGAAGTACTTATTTCATAATACAACGAATGTCAAACCTGGCTTTTAGGTAAGGAAATCTACCTCTGCTGTCTCACAAATCATGGAGAATAGCTTTTCTAAGGTTCAGAATTTTGTGGAAGATTTGAAAAGCCCAGTCTGTGTGCATGTAGTTATAGACTTTCGAAGTACTGGGCAATATTCTAAATGTCAATTTTATTTTATAAAGTGCCAACTTTTCATCCTAGACTCACAGCGAACATTTTGTAAAGAAACTTAAGGAAGTTAAATAGGTTTTGTTTTTGAAAAGGCAGTTTCAGAGGAAGGGGGAATACTCACCAGACCAGGGAAATATTTAAGAGTATATTTCCCAAGTGGAATGAAAACTCACACACTCATCATCCCCCAAAGCAAAATTCCAAAATTCATTGTTTTTTGGCAGGATATTTACCTAACTTGAGGAAGGGGGTTCAGTCTGGTTGAAATGTAATAGCTGAAATATCTTGCCCAGCTCTAATGAAACTCACTGCTGCTCAGCTCATTTAATGATGCTGACCTCCACCAGGGAGATTCCAGTTTCTTCTTTATAGGCAAGCGAGTCTCTGGGTCATTGGGTCAGAGAATGTTGAATGAAGTGTGTGTCCTTTTTTTTTTTTAATTTTAAAGATTTTATTTACTTATTTGTCAGAGAGAGAGAGAGAAAGAGAGAAGAGGGAGAAGCAGGCTCCCCACTGAGCAAGGAGCCGGTTGCAGGACTGAATCCCAGGACCCTGGGATCATGACCTGAGCCAAAGGCAGACACTTAACCGATCTGAAGTATTTCAGAAACAGTGGCAGGAAACAGTCTGTATGGGACAGAGTTTCCCCCTTACATTCCCAGGCTTATGAAGACTTCACTTAGGGAGATCAGGATCCTGCTGCAGGGAGTGGGCGCTGGGCTGGGAGCTCACGGAGCTCTGGGGGACCCTGAGGCACCACTGTTCAAGGACACTTATCCTGCAGCGCCTGGGGGGTGGGGCAGTTGTCCTTCGAGGACCTTAGCTACAGGGGAGGGGGAACTTTCTCCCTGGGAAGAAAGTAGATGCTCTGGGGCTTTCAGTCTGACCACGCCCTCACCTGCTATGCCCTTTCTTCTGCCCTGACCCGGGCTGAGGTCTTCCCTGGTGACGTGATGGTTCTTGAGCCCATTCACCTGTCAGCTCTCAACAAAGCAGAGCCTTCTGCTCACTTCATTTTGGGGAGTTGTAGTGTGAATCTCCGTAGTTATTTCACGAGTTCCCTATATTGCTGCTTTCTAGCACAGCAGGTGTGCATATTTCAGTAGGACACGTTTTTCCATTCCCTGACTCAGTCGTGTTTCTTAGGAGCGTGTGGCTTGGAGCCACTTGGAGTAGTGTGATCTGCATCACATGTGCTTTGTCAGGAGGGCAAGGAACAGACTTCGAGAGGAGATGCTTTCCTTTTCTGGGGCGTCATGGCACTGAATCGAATGTGTATATTTGATTCATGCAATGGAGCACGGGTTTGTAGGTTAAAGACAGCCCCATGACGTGTGGGAACTTAATAAGCTACCCTGACAAACAGCGAGCTGTTTGCAGTCCAGCCTTTGCACAGCCAATCCCCGTGAAACCAGGGCCAGGAAGGTCTTCCAGAGATCTGGGATGTGCTCGATGCAGCCACAGGGGCAAAGGGCTGGGAGCAGGGTGGAAACTGACAGCCCCGGCTCAGCCCAGTGACCCTGGCTTTCCCTCGGCAGAACAGTCCCGGCCATTCTGTAGATAAGCAGGCGGAGCCTGAAACCCACTGGGAGAGGCCAACCCAGGTTTCTCTTCCCACTACATAATAGACACATTCCACTAGGTGACCTGCTGTGTTTTCACGTTCCTCTCAGGACTCCCTTTAGCCGATCGGGGAAACTACCAGAAGGCAGCCCTAAATGGTCCTCGAATCCTCCAAGGGCTGGTTGTTAGAGCTAAATAACTTGAGGCTCATTAGGATTTATCGTTTTTTGAATCTTTCAGATAGACTTTGTATTTGCATTTTGTAGAGTCTAGTTCTTTGACCTTGGCCGTCTCTGCAGGGACAAATTTTGGCAAGGAGAGAAGAGAGTCACATTTCAGCTGAATGTCTGTTTTTGAGATGGCAAAGATCAAGGGCTTACTTTTAAGATGTGCTGGTGAGATTTGCTAGTGAATCTAATAGAATAGTTTAAGTCATGAGTTCAGAGCCAGTTCAACCAGGAAATCGACATATCTTCAAACATCTCTGGTAAAGCAAAGGTATTTTAGACTCACTTATAGACACTTAGAGAAATTAGACCAGTGTAATTTCTCGACGATTGTATTTACTCATCTTATTCTTATTGTTGGCATTGCTCAGGTCCTTTGAAACTTATTACCTGGGGTCATTTCCTAAGGAGAGTCAATATCATCCTAATTTATCCTGAAATGGGAAATTCTGTCTGAAAATCTGAATTGAGTAAAGATGGGAAACAGGTAGATTTTGTGAACTAAGCTTGAAACGTTTAATCTCCAAGTTGAAAATTCATGAGCACATCCTACAGATGGCTTTTCTGTAAATAGCTACACACGTGTAAGGTTGAGGAAGCATCCACCCCAGCAGACGAGGAGTTTATGGTCGAGGGAGACTAATAATCTTTCAAGGGGCCACCTTGCAGTGCTCTCTAGAGGAGATGTCCTTTCTGCTCCTTCCTTGACATCTTTGGGTAAAACATCCTTATTGTCAGGAGGCTGTTCTCGTGCAGTAAAAACAGGTTACACATTCTTGGAGAGAGTTGGGTTTTTTCCTAATTTTACATTATTTAAAAAGAAATGTAGGTTTATATTCAGAGTGACTTGAAATAGTCCAGAGCATTCCATTTGCATATTCCTGTCTGGTTAAGGAGCAAATTGTGTTTTTAGGCACAGATTTCAGGCTTGTTGCTGAGCCCCCAAAGTGGGGCTTGATCTCAGTGCCCTGAAATTGTGCCTCGAGCCAAGGCAGCTGCTTAGCCACTTGAGCCACTCAGGTGCCCCAGGCATGTTGTTTTTGATATTACATTTTTTGGCCAGAAAATCCCAAAGCCGACGTGTCGCCCATATCACAGTTAAATACAGACCCCAAGATTAGCGAGGTCTATTGTTTTAGAATCATAGAATTCAAAAAGAAATCAAATAGAATTTGAAGGTCCCTGAGATATCCGTACATTGATATTAAGTGGATAATTGTGGAAATAAGTGGATGTCAAGTTGCAAACAAGTCCTCAATGGTGAAATACAGGACATGTTCTTTTGCAATAATAATAATTTTTTTGCAAAAATAAATAACAGTAATAACAGTACCTATTTAGAAAGGTTTGTGAGTAACCCCTTTGTTCCCCATTTTCCCAAATGTGAACCAGAGGTTGCTTTTGTTCCTAAGTCCTGTGTTATGTGGGACTTTGCTATTTACCATAAAGTCATTAAAAATGCATTTATGTATTGGTGCAACGTGCCCAGAGACACTAGTTTTCTGGTAGAGGAAACAACAGCCTCAAAATGGGTTGTAAAAGGTCCCCCTGGGTGGCTCAGTCGGTTAGGCATCTGTCTTCAGCTCAGGTCATGATCCCAGGGTCTGGAGATGGAGTCCCCCATGGGGCTCCCCTCTCAGCGGGGAGCCTGCTTCTCCCTCTGCGTGCTGCTCCCCCTGCTTGTGCTCTCTGTCTTTGACAAGTAAATAAAATCTTAAAAAAAAAAAAGTTGTAAAAGCGTTGAGTTCTGAGGTTCAGGCCTGCCCTGCCCGGCACTACCTACCACTGCCTAGAGCCCAGAGAAGGTGGAGGGGATGAAGCTCCCGTCTTGGGTCTCAGGCTTGGACCACCGCTTGTACCCCCCACAGCCCCCACAGGCTCTGTCTGGCGCAGGCAGAAGCAGCGCGCTGATGGCCACTGCGAGGTGGAAGGCGTAGCTTTTTGAACCTTGGCTTTTGACTCTCCAGTTGGTTCAGAAGATCTCACTTAAAAGGGAGTCTTCACTCTCCAGAGAATCATGTGACAGCCAAGGGCTTCTAAATGATTCAGCAGCATTCTCTGTAGTTGCTGGCAGAAGAGGCAATGGCAGATGCCTGGGGTCCGCCATCCTTTAGGCGATCGCAGAGGTTTGCGGTTGTGGGCAGAGAGACCCAGCTGGGTGGGCAATGGCTCCCGCAGGAGCAAAGCTGGACTTGGGTGTCCGTGCGTCAGCCCCGAGCCCGATGTTATTAAGATTGGCCACCCCGAGGTTGTCGCTGACCCACCCAGGTCATTTCTCCAGAGTCTAAAATGCAACGTAGCTGGAGCAGGTATGTGTCGGAGGCCCCGAGGTTTCTGGGGCCTGTGGAGGGCTCTGACTTGCCCTGGGAAGGTGGTGAGGTTCCCAGCCCTGTCTGGGGCAGGGGGCGGTTCTCAGAGCGGGCGGAGAATAACCACCAACTTTGATTGGCCAGGGTCTGCGCTCCTTAGCGGACACAAGATGGGGCCCAACGCTCCTTTTTAAGCCAGACGGCGGCCGCAAGAACTGGCCACTATTTCAGATAGCAGATTGTTATGTGATTCCATAGAACTTTTTTTTTTTTTTTTACAGTTCTAATAATGGGAGAGAAAATAACCTCATCAGTCTCTGAAGATTTGCCTGAGAAATATGCCCAGTGGGATGTTGGGTATGAATAAGAGGTTTTTGTGAATGTGATTTTTGTTGGTGTTTATTTAAACAGAGAACTGTAGTCAAAACGCAGCCTTCATCTTTCTCCCTGATTTTTTAAAGGACAGTTCTATTTTTGTGGTTTGAAAATGTCTTTTAAATTCTGAAGATTAAAAAAAAACACAAACCTTTGTTTGCTATGTTTAATTTCCACTCTGTGTTACATCTAAAAAAAATGGTGAACCCAAAGTCATGTTTCGAATAAAGAATGTAAAGCAATTTGGTACTATTTTTTTTTTTTAAGATTTTATTTATTTGACAGAAACACAGTGAGAGAGGGAACACAAGCAGAGGGAATGGTAGCGGGAGAAGCAGGCTTCCCGCGGAGCGGGGAGCCGGACGCGGGGCTCGATCCCAGGACCCCGGGATCATGACCTGAGCCTAAGGCAGATGCCCAATGACTGAGCCACCCAGGCACCCCAGCAATTTGGTACTTTAAAAGCCATCACGGAGTCTGGAAACTTTTTTTTTTTTTAAGATTTTATTTATTTATTTGACATAGAGAGAGAAATCACAAGTAGGCAGAGAGGAAGGGAGAGAGAGGGGGGGAAGCAGGCTCCCTGCTGAGCAGAGAGCCCAACGTGGGGCTCGATACCAGGACCCTGGATCATGACCTGAGCTGAAGGCAGAGGCTTTAACCCACTGAGCCACCCAGGCACCCCACTGGAAACACTTTTGGTGGTCACTGCTGAGACTGGGGGTGCTGGCCAACATCCGGCAAGGCACAGGACAGCGCTCCCCCACAAATAATTGTCTGGCCTAAATCCTCACTGCAGAGGTTGGAAAATTCTGAGCTCGGGGCACCTGTGTGGCTCAGTCCATTAAGTGTCTGCCTTTGCCTCAGGTCATGATCTCAGACTCCTGGGATTGGCTCCCTGCTCAGTGGTGAATCTGCTTCTCCATCTGCCCCTAACCCCTCCCAGCTTGTGCTCTCTCTCTCAGATAAATAAAATCTTAAAAGGAAAGGAAGAAAGAAAGGAAGGAAGAAAGAAAAGAAAAGAAAAAAGAAAAGAAAAGAAAAGAAAAGAAAAGAAAAGAAAAGAAAAGAAAAGAAAAGAAAAGAAAAGAAAAGAAAAAAACTCTGAGCGGTTAGTACCAAGAGTGACTTCCTGGTTTTGACAACGTACTATGATTATGGAAGATATTATTATCAGGGAAAGCTGTGCAAAAGATACATGAGAATTCTCTATTCTATTTCTGCATTTTCTTGGGAGTTTTAAACCATTGCCAAATAAAAAGTCATAATAGTGACAATAGCAAAATTAAATTAAACCTTCAAAAAAATCCCTATCACTGAGAAGGGTGTAAAGCATCCTCAGGTGCTACGCTAGTAGCTAAGATGCTGGGGGGGTGGGGGGGATGGGGGGCATGATGTGGGAAAGACAGACAGGCTTCAAGTGACCCAGGCCCTCAGTTGACCCCAGCCCAGCTATCTGTGTGCTTTCCAACAGGTCCCTTAACCTGTGAGCGTGAGTTTTCACGTTTGCAAAACAGGGGTAGTAATTGCCGCCTAACTAAATTGTTGTGAGCACAAAGGGAATTATTTGTGAAGGACCAAGCTGTTGGTTCTCAACAACCTTCTCTTTTCCCTTTGATCTCTGCCAGGTGGTTTCTACTGATTTCATTCTGACGATAAATGTCTATCTTCATCTGAATGGGACAATAAATGAAACTTCCAACTTGGGGGACACATCACAGCGGCCGCCAATGAGCCAAACAAACTCTTGTTACTGCACTAACCAAACATGCCATTTGTTTCCTACTATTCACACGATGGGATGGATATTGTGCACACAGGTTGTTATAACACATACAATGTACTTATGTTCATCTGACTTAGATCTGTGCATATCTTTGAGAGAGCTTCTTCAAAGATTATCCGCCTCATGTTAAGAAACTCGTCTTGGAGGGCTTCCTCTTTGTTGACTACTGTTTGATATTGTTGAAAATCCATTCTTGGGGCACCTGGGTGGCTCAGTTGATTGAGCAACTGCCTTCAGCTCAGGTCATAATCCTGGAGTCCCAGGATGGAGTCCCGCATCGAGCTCCCTGCTCAGCAGGGGGTCTGCTTATCCCTTTGCCCCTCTCCCTGCTCATGCTCTCTCTCTCTCAAAAACAAAACAAAACAAACAAAAAAACTTAAAAGTATATATATATGGAGAAAATCCATCCTTTGGATCCTGTCTCGATTTTTGTGACCACCGTCTTCTGATTTGCCTCCTTTCCCTCTAAGCTGTTCCTTGTCAGTCCTTGTGGGACTGATTTTCCTTCTCTCTGCCACATGGTCCTCCAGAAATTCACCTTTAACTCTTTTTTCTCTTATAAAGATGCTGCAAATTCCACAGGGGGAAGACTGTATAATTCTTCTTCCTCCCCCTTCTTTCCCTCTTCTTCTCCTCCCCCACCTCCTCCTCCTCCTCCTCCGTCTTTTTAAAGTAGGCTCCTTGCCCCGTATGAGGATTGAACTCACAACCGAGAGTTGCATGCCCTACCGAGCAAGCTAGCCAGGTGCCTCCTCCAGTGGCCACATCCTTCTCTCGGTCATCTCATCTGAACCTATCCATTCTTTCAGCAAGAGGCGATGGAGCGCTTCCCACGTGGCTGGCACATCCGTGGCATTGGAATACGTGGGGATGAAGGGCACGGGGCTTTCCAGAACAGTGGGGCCCTTACGTGGACAACTCCAAATCTACAGGCATTCTCTGCCCTCATGCTCCCATATTCCTTTCTTCTACAAACCCTAGCCAGCTACACACACACACACACACACACACACACACACACACACACACACACACACGTTTTCCTCAAAACATTCTGACCCTCAGAATCCCCGAAGTTGGTACTGTGGGAATTGGTGGGGGGTGCTGGTAGGCCTTGGGGGCTCTGCCTCTGCTCCTTCCTCATGGCGGAGGGCGGAGGGTGGGTGGGCTTTGGACGAAGGCTGCTGCCTCCCACAGCGGAGAGCTGCTCCTCAGCCCCTTTACATCACCCCTCTTCTCACATGCATGTATGTCTAGACATCCCAGGAGTGGGCCCGTCACATTGCAAACCTGTTCGGCCATATCTACTAGAGCGGAACGCACACGTAACCCCCCGATCAGAAGCGCCACAGATGTACAGCAGTGTATACACGGGGGCACCGAGAGGCCCGCCCAAGAAAGGTAATGGCAGCATTGTCGGTCGTAGCAAAACCTGCCGACGATGCATACGGCGTCGTGGCTGGCGCATGGAGATCTTCACAGCCCGTCTGAAGCAGGGCGGACGGAACAAGCGAGAGACTTAAGGTGCCCACGTCCCGTCCCACATCTCCCTCAGATATATGCACCCCTCGAGTGCAGTTGTGGGCAGAACTTGTCAGTGGTGTCCTAACTCGTCCGCCATGTCTCTCTCTTGCTGAAGACAATGGCCGATTTTGATTTGGTTAGAATCTCATGGGACGTGAGGCCACATGCCAGGATTAGTTCACTCAACCCTCACAGCTATGGGTTGGGGGCTGTATCTCCATGCCTGGTCACCCAGAGGGATTTTGCCCTCACTGGTGGGCTCTTGCGCCCTCTTCACTGCCGCCCACAGTGACCTGCTGGGTGGGTGGCGGCCACTGGGTCACACTTTCCGATTGTGTGAGGTCCTGTCACAGGTTCTGAGGGTGTCCCCTCTCATACCAGTGGGAGGCCACAACCCTGGGCAGTGCGTACTCTGCAGCCTCACTTTCCTGGTGGGAAGGGTCTCCTTGGGAATATGGACGTATGTACCCCATCTTGACCCACACATTTGTAGTGTTGCTCATTGGCACCAATGACAATTGGTGACCTAATGACCTCCACTGTTCGTATTTCTTAAGGGGCACAAACCTTGGAGTTTGTGCTGGAGTCTCCAAGGGGACCCAGGGGCAGGGGACCCTTGGAGACTCCAGCACAACTCTGGGAGAGACATATTACTCCTATTTCAGAGCTAAAGAAATTGAGTCTTGGAGAGGTTGAGTGATGTGCACGACGGGTAAGAGATGGAACTTGGGTTTGAATCTAGGACAGCCTGACCCAGACCTGTTGCTTGTAACCGTGTACAACAATAAACACCGACACAACCACTGAAAGACAACATACTTGGAGTTCATCCGTAAGAAGGAAAGGAGAGTTTGCTTGGGTTCTTTCCTTTCTTCTAGGTCTCTCACGAGGGTGCAGCTCTAGACATCTAGACCTCTAAATATCAGGTCAAGAGGTCGACCTCCCTCTTCTTCCTACTTCCTGTCATCAAAGTTCCAGTTACCTACTTCTTCTGGGGGACTGGCACAGGGACCGGGTCCCGTTTTCATTAGAGAACTTATATACCCAAAAATGTGAACTTGTAGTCTTCGACACGGCCCCCAAAGTTCAAGAAACAGCGTAAGTCAATGTTCCAAACTGAAAGTTACAGAAACTCACTCAAGCCAGCTTGAGCAAACAGGGGAGTTCGTCTGATGGATGTCGGGCTGTCACACTGCATCCGAAGTCAGCTGGTCCTCTGCAGAGCCTGGAGCTACCAGAGGCAGGAGTCTGTCTGCCTCACCTTGCCCCGTTCTGCTGCATTCCTCTCTCTCTGCAGACTGGAGATCTCCTCTTTTCTGCCTCCCTGATAGATGGAAGGTAGCTTCTCCCGAATCTGTGCCTCTTGAGTCCCAGCAAATAGCCCGGATAGAAATAGAACTCTCACCCCTAGTTATGAGTTTCTAGGAGAAAAAATTTGGCCTTCGAGTCACAGAGAATATGCAGCCTTGTTCTATTAGCTTGTGGCTGGGAGTAGGGTCAGATTACGGTGCACAATGGTTGTCAAAGCTCCTGACTCCTGCTGGGGTCTCGGGAGATGGGCAGATACCCACTGCAAGTACAACCCTGTGTAATGTGAATTGTAGGCACACAGCAGTACAGTGGGGTGTATGTGTAAGGACATGAGTTTGCCTTAAGGGAGCTGTGTCATCACCCTGCACCTTGTCTCAGGGAGAGGCAACCCACCCGGCCAGTCTCTCAGGACCCAGCATTCAAGTTATCTTTGCTTCACTCCCATTCTTTATTTTCCGTATCCAATCTCTCCTCAAATCTGTCATTTGGAAATACCTTTCGGCTCATTCTTTCCTCTCCATCCAATCCACACCACTGCTAACCCCCGCCAGGCCTTAGACTCCGTGCATCTAAGTTATTGCAACAATTTCCCGGCTGTCTCCCCTCAGGGACATTCTGTATGTCACTGTGCAGTTAATCTGCTGTGTATCCCTGTTCCCTTCTTAACGGCTCCCTTTCCCACCAAATAAAACTCAGACTCCTTAGCCTAGAATTTACAGCTCAGGGGGAAGTAATTTCTCCTTTCGATCTTCCCTCCCTTCTGGCCCTTCTACTAGGGCTTCTGGCCCTACAAGTCGGGCCTTCCCAGGTAAGTCATCACTTTAGACTTTGCAAAGGTATTTACATGTCTTCAGTACGGTGAGAAATATGTTGTCATTAAGTACATTAAGGGAAGAATCCACAATGGGTCCACTTCCGCATCCCCTGAGCCTGATGCTGTTTCTTTTTTTTTTTTTTTTCTTTTTATTCTTGATGCTGTTTCTAAACGAATGATAAAACACCTGAGGGTTGCTGGCTTAGGCTGTATCAAATATGGCAGAAGAACTTTATGTGTATTACGCATTTGTGGTCTTAACAGCAACCCTGTGAGGTGGGTAGGCAGTCAGATCCATTTCAGAGATGGGGACACAGAAGTTTCGAGAACCTTTTTTTTTTTTTTTTTTAAAGATTTTATTTATTTGACAGCGAGAAACACAGCGAGAGAGGGAACACAAGCAGAGGGAATGGTAGCGGGAGAAGCAGGCTTCCTGCCTGGCACGGAGCCCGATGCGGGGCTCGATCCCAGGACCCTGGGATCATGACCTGGGCCGAAGGCAGACGCTTAACGACTGAGCCACCCAGGCGCCCCCTTTTTTTTTTTTTTTCCGAGAACCTGCTTAACCTGGCATCTCACCGCCAGGAAGAGACAAGAGCTAGAAGATGAAAAGAATGAAGGACCGTCTAGGATGCCTGCCGCTTCGAGTGACCTTATGGACCTGTGCTTATTCTGTCAATCCCAAGCCCCCAGGAACCAGGATTTGGTCTTTTTTTCCGGCGTGCATTTCAGTGTGTCTGCCTCGCACAGCACGCTCATGGGAATGCTCCCCATGTTCCCGGTCCCCGCACTGCACTCCCACTCTGATCTCTGGAGTTCTGTCTGGTCCACACTGTCCTCTTCCTCTCATAGCCAGGCCAGCCCTTGGTCATTTCCTCGTTGTTCTACATGTGTTTAGTTGAGCTCCCCAAATAATTCTCGGGGGCAGGAACCCCCTGGCTCATGCTGGCCCACAGCCTGCCTCTACCCCAAAGTGCTCACTCCTCTTTGAGTACATTCAGAACGTTCTTTTTAACCGCATGCCTGGTGGGAAAACATGCAGAGCATAAGTTACTGTGGGTACAATTAAGAGTAAGCAAGCGATGGATGTCCCCTTTCTCTTTCAGCCGGCTCCAAGTGTTGCTTTAGGAATTTCAGCAGCCAGAAGATGCTCAGAGTTTTCATTTATTTATTTATATTTATTTTTTTTTTTTAAAAGTAGGCTCCATATCCAGTGTGGGGCTTGAACTCACAACCCAGAGATCTAGAGTTGTGTGCTCTGTTGACTGAGCCAAATCCCCCAAGAAAACATTTTTAATTCAGAACAGAGTTGGAAACCCACTTGTTTGGTCAGACACTGGACTGGAGGCTGAGGGGGATTCTGAAGGTCAGGGTCTGCCTCTGGGACGTCCCTGTGGTTTTGGGGAGAGCCCGGAGGGCTGCATTGCCCAGTTTAACCCCAAAACCACATTCTCATGGACCATGGGCTGGGCTAAAAACTATGCCCTACCCAAATAGCACCGAACCCCCATACGAGGAGGATGGGTCCTGAAGATTTCCTGCTAATTATTCCAAAATCAGACATTCAAAGGGTCTCCACGGTGGGTTCTTTCCTTTGCATTTAACTGGAATTGCAATCTTTTAGGGCTGGAAATGTTGTTAGGGGACCTGGGATCTGACCATCCCACACTGCCTGGAAGGAGAAAGGCCCCAGTTGGGGGACTCAGACATCATTACAAAGTCATTCAGAGGCCCAGCTGGAGTCAGAGCCCGTCACCCAGGTGGCAACCCCAGGACTCGGGCTGTCTGGCCCCAGTGGCTAGCTTGTTTCCACCACCCTCATTCCTCAAATCGCTCCATAGTCCTGTCTTCCAAATCTCTTTTTTTTTTTTTTTTTAAGAAAAAGAAATGTTTTCTTTCTTTTTTTTTTCAGTCTGAGTTACTGATATATCCTTTCCTCCCTTTGAATAAGCTTCTGTTTACCAAGTCCCACGAAGACTTGGTGCTTTTAAAGTGAAAATACATGCTAACATTTGGCCCCTTAGTCGTCTTAAATATGCTACATGTCTGAAGCATGAGTGAAAGAGTAACTATGGCAGATCGTGATGAGATGGATTCTTGGCATTAATAATGCAGTCCTTGGTCCTACATCCTGTGTGTGCCTCTATGCACCTAAGCGAAATATTCTTTTAAAAACCCAGAACCAATTATGTTGTTAAGAAACTATCTCTGTATCAAGACAGATGAAGTCATATGAATTAACTTAGTAACTGGTGGGAAGTTTTTTTTTTTCCCTTAAAGACTTTATTTATTTATTTGAGACAGAGAACACAGGGCAGGGGAGCAGCAGAGGGAGAGGGAGAAGCAGACTCCCTGTTGAGCAGGGAGCTGGACACAGGGCTCAATCCCAGGACCCTGAGATCATGACCTGAGCCAAAATAAGGAGTCAGACCCATAACCAACAGAGCCACTCAACTGTCCTCGATCAGAGGTTTCATTGAAATGTTTTAGAGATTTAAGTGATACTCTCAACAAAGTAAATAAAGTAACTTTGGGACTAATGAAAAAAAAGAGTTTAGTACCATCAAATGTTCTAAGAACACGTATCATGGCAGTAGGAACAGATCGTCTTTAGGAAGCTGTTTTCC
>CM053608.1:107819390-107865914 GCA_028646535.1 Procyon lotor
GAACACAGTCAGATTCATTTCTGCCGGTTCTCCTTCTTGGCCCTTAAAACTTGGACCTGGGGCAAAGGCAAGATTGTCCATCTTATTTCTCACATGGATCTCAACACGAGAAGCAATTTGCACGAATGGTTCCCTGAGGTACTGATAAGGGCTGCAGAAAGATTGAAAAGCAAAGATATTATTTGTTCTCAGAGGTGAGGGGAGCCGCGGTCCAGAGAGGGGATGGGCAGACAGTCACGGGAAAAGCCTGCTGGATCCTCCACAAATCACTGCTTTCCCTACCAAGTTCCAGCTTTCTTCCAGATCTTTCTGTAACAACTGGCCAATACTAGATTAGCGATGAGGCGTCTGCCAACTCAGGATGTGTGAAGCACAAGTTCCCATGGACGGTTTCTTTTGTTCATAATAATGAACATCTGGAGAGATTTCCCCCCCTCATTGGTGTGACCTCACCAGACGTGTCTATTCCAACGATCTAGAAAATGTGGCCGCTTCTCGTGGCTTCTGAATCACATACTGGGCCACTGTCATGAAGCTACCTGCTGAGTTTAACGAGTTGAATTCTTAAAATGTTCTTTGGTCCACATGATTGTGTTTGGCCAAGAATTGGCCATCTAGCGGCTCCTGGGTAGTGCAGTTAGTTGAGGGACTGACTCTTCATTTTGGCTCAGGTCATGATCTCAGGGTTCTGAGACTGAGGCCCGAGTCCAGCTCCAGGCTCAGCACGGGGGCTGCTTGGGATTCTCTCTCCTTCTCCCTCTGCCCCTCCTCCCCCTCTCTTGCTCTTAAAAAAAAAAAAAAAAAAAGATAAAATAAAGAATTGGTCATCTGGGTTCTGGCCATATTTACCAAGGAAAAGAACTTCTTGTTCGTGACTGTGGGTAGGTCCAGAGGAAGAGTTTCCAACTCAGAGAACATCATTCCTGGCGTAGGAAATGCTTTCTCTTTCTGTGTTTTGAGCGCTTATCATCTCTTCCGCTGCTGCTATATTTGTAGCCTGGCCTCAGTACCTGTGATATCCTTTAGTCTAGAGAGCTACCGAGCAAACCTAAGCAGCTCCTTCTGTTATAAAACATACTGGTGCATTTTCTGTGCGTTTCATATTTTACTGTGCATTTTAGTTGCATTCTTAGAACCATAGTCTTAGAATATGTAGACCAACCTTCCTTCGCCTTTCTAAAAATCTTATATCACCTTTTGCAAAATATAGAAAAATATCCCCTACTCCTCCTGTCCCCAGAGAGAATACGTATCTATAGGCTTTACCTATAGATACAGATATAGATACAGATATAGAACAGAATATATTTGTTCTACAGAGAACTATGGGTAAAATGTTTTTTTAGGGGTCTTTTAAATTGTTTTCTTCCAGTGGATTTTTTTCTGTTTGAAAACACCAGAAATAATATTTTCAACCTTTGGAAGAAAGAGATACATTGGCAGACGCTAGTCTTTCTGATTGAACTTGAGGTTGTTTGAACCCGGCAGGGGGACAAAGCTTCAGACCGTGCCTACTGCTGTCTTGTTTTAGCGGGTAGCCTAACTTCTGCTCAGTCACCCAGGCCACAAAACAGGGACTGCCTCCCACCCCGCGGACTCCCCTGACACCCTCTCTGCACTTCACATCCAATCAATTACCAAGTCCTGTTGACTCTCTTTTCTTTCTCTTTTTGGTCCTGTTTTGCGCTTAATGCACACACTAATGGGGGCTAGTAGTTGGCAAGCCCTTTCGTCTGTAAGACACGTGACACCTTTTACTCTGCATGCGCTTGTGGAGAGGGCTCTACGCAGGAGCCCCACGGTTTTATCAAGTTGGCCTAGGTGGCCCTGAGTAAGAGACACATCATCACACTAGCTCTCTGTATTAGCTTGTCATTGCTTCGTAACTACGCACAAACTCAGTGCCTTAGACAATCTTTTGTTCTGCATTGTCGGCCCGAGGCTGCAGTGACTGACCTCAGCGACACTCGACACTCGGCTGGGAGGCTCAGCCAGGCGCCTCTGCTCCACGGGTCTGTCGCTCGCCTTGGGAGAGCAGCCGTGCTAAAGCAAGCTCTTCTCAGGGTGATGTTGACTCTACAACTGTCACCGTCCTAGGTGAAGTCACTACCATCTCTTACTGGGATTAGTGTCCAATCTAACCCTTCCCCCGCCGCCCCTAAAAGTTGGTCTCCCTGCATTTCTCTGAATCTATGTCTGCATACAAACTTCATCCTGCTGGAAAACTTCAAAAGCTTCTTACAGCCTCAGGCCAAGGCTCCCTGGGCCTTCCACCGTGAGCTCCTGCTTTTTGACTCATCCTTGCTTGCCAGCCATTCTGGGCTGCCTTATTTCCTTACACAGAGCTCTCCGCCTCCCCTTCTCCCCACAACCGTCATTCAGGTCTTTGCATATGCTGTTCCTCCTGCCTAGAGAGCTCCTCTCCCCACCCTTTATCCAGCCAACTCCTCGTTTAATCTTTGATTTAAATCCCCTTTCCCTCGGGGAGGGCCTTCCAGATACCCCCATCAGCTCCCACAGGACCTCTTATTTCACCCTTTGTAACACTCCTCAGATGTGTCCTTTCTCATCCAATTCCCCTGCTGGACTGCGAGTTCTGTGAGGGCAGGGGCTGCCTTGGTCACTGGTCCCCCCGCCCCCACCTGGCCACATGGTCTGCGACGGGGAGTGTGATGTGGGGCTGCGGTAGAGCATGGGGACCGCTTACCTATGGAAGTGGAGATCACTCCGATGGGCACGTGACTTCATTCAAAGCTCTAGAGGCCACCCTGGGCCCTCTGAGTTGAGGAGTGCCCAGTGCAAGCCTCTGCCTGTGTCACCCGCGCCTTGGAGGACAGGCTCAAGACCGTGGATTTTATGGGACAGGATTCTTTCATGTCTTTCTATATATTCCCAATGCATAGTTATTCTTTTTTTTTTTTTTAAAGAAGAGAAGGAATAAGCCAAAGGGCCAATGCATAGTTATTCTTATCCGAGTCACAAAAACCAGCTGTTTAAGGCTTTGGGCCTGTTCAAAGCCACTCGTGGGCTTTAATTAACATAGAAGCGACCTGCTGTTCCATCCTGGAGAATGAGCTAAGTTAGCTCGGGCCACCGCCTCTGTGACTCAAATCTGGGTCTCCTCTGGCGCCGATACCCTGCCAGTAACCTGACGCTTCCAGGGAAGAGGTTCAACCCCGGACTTACGTTTCCAAGTAGCAGCTGCTTTAATTTATTAAGTATAAATCAGTGGTGACATCCATCAGCTAGTCCTTGGACCATATCCTACTGACGCAGGGTGGAAAAAGTGACCCAGGGCCGCACATCCCAGGGTGGGTGACTGTCCCATGACAGTCAGCCGGAGGGAGAGAGCACGTTTCCCACATCACCTACGTTCACTGCCGGCTCCGAGCTGTGGCGCTAACACTGTTTGTGGGGTGTGGGGCGGCGGGAGCGGGGGGTGAGGTCCAAGACCTCCCAAGGTGCGGGTGTACAAGACTATCCGTGGGCAGAAGCTTTCTGAAGTCCTAAGTTGAACTGCCAGCTAGGACTACACTGGTAATCTCTTCTGAATGCACGGTCACCACAAAATCCACACTCTGTGGGTGAGGAGGGCAGACGCCATCTCTTCACGTGGGAGAGGGTGGGGACCCCGTTGGTTCTCACTGAACTCACAGGACTGTAAGGATTACAGTGCCAGGGGCCGTGGCTCAGTGGCAGGCTCAGTGACACTGTCACAGCGATTCTGGGATCTGGAAATGTTCCTAGGAGCCTGTTCCAAATCTCAACACCTAAGTAATGCATTCACTTAGTGCTGTTTACAAAGGTAAACAAGGCACTCAGATAGTATCTGGGTCCCCCCTAAAATCCCCAGAAATCAAGTAAGCTATTTAATACCTTCTTTTTAGGTTTTTAGCCTATGTGTTTCCAAGGCTAAATGCATACAAATGTCTTTATTACCTGCAACATCTTCAAAGAGTCTCCCGAACTGACTAGACAGTAAAAACACCAGGGGATCTTTAAACACGTAGATACAAATGATCATGCCTCACCTCTCACTTACTAAGTCAGAATCCAAGGGGAGGGAAGCACCGAGAAATTCCTCTTAAAAAATTCTCTAATTCTGGGACGACTGGGTGGTTCAGTCTTTAAGTGTCTGCCTTTGGCTCAGGTCATGATCCCAGGGTCCTGGGATTGAGTCCCGCGTCGGGCTCCCTGCTCAGCAGGGACCCTGCTTCTCCCTCTCCCACTCCCCCTGCTTGTGTTCCCTCTCTAGCTGTGTCTCTCTCTCTCTCTCAAATAAATACATGAAATCTTTAAAAACAAGACAAAACAAAACAAAAAACCCTCTCCAATTCTGCAGATGCTTACGGCTCTGTAGAGGGAGGTCGGGGAAGCCAGCTTTGGGAAGCAGAGCTGAGTGGCCCTTCCCCAACCTCAGCATGGGCTGGGGGCACTGGGAAGTGTTAGACTCAAGATTCAGATTCAGAGCATTTGGGGTGTGGCCCGAGATTCTGCATTTCCAACCTGCTCTCAGGTGGGGCTGCCGGTGCCCATCCTCAGACCACACTCAGCAGGGGCCCCAGCATCCTGTCTCCAGGTGGGGAGCCCAGGCAGCCCGTCTGTGGTTGCACCGGGCCCAGGTATAAATTGTGGGATACACCCTCTACCCCTTTGGCCTTGCCCGACTCCCTGCTGCCCTCCAAATTTTGGGTGCCTGGACTTGCCTCCACCAAGGGAGGGCTCAGCCCGGGTTTGGAGCCTCCCTCTGGGTCTCCACAGCCCTCTGCAGGCCCTGCCGTCAGCAGGAAACGAAGGCGCATTCATTGTCAGGGGCACATCTGGAGTAAGAAGGCTTCGGGAGACAATTCTCTTTATTGTCAACGAAGAGGTGGGGGTGGAGGGGCTCTCTACAGGCGGTGATGAGATACAAAAGAGGAGTGGGGTGGAGAGGACCCAGTAACACACAGCATCATTCGGAGCGAGCCCCAGCTCTTCACTCTGGCACCTGACTCAAGGAGAGCCCGCCACCCTTTCTCGCTAGGGCTGCAGAGGAATGGAAACCGGCCTCAGTTTATCAGCTCCTGCTGGGCAGGCCGAGCCAGGCGCTGTTCTAAGCTGATGGAAGAGGCCGCCTGTGGTCTGGGGGGAGCCCCCGGCCCAAGCGCAGCATGCATGCTGAAGCTGGTCCACGGAAGCGGTCGTGGCTGTTCCCGGCCCCCTAGGTCCGAGGCTTCTCTTGATTCTCAATGATAAGCTTGTCGGTCAAGTACATTTGGCCGATGAGGACCTGAAGGCAAAGAAAGACACAGACTCCATTAGCTGCAAAAGGTCAGAAAGGGCATTGCTAACGTTTAAATGCCAACCTCTGTCATCACAGGGCTGTTCTTTGTGGGGAACCGCATTGTGGGGCCAAGCCTTTCCTAATTCCCCACACCCTCCAAATGCCACTTCCCTCACTGTGAGAACAAGTTCGAGCCAACCTCATTCCCTTTTGGCCTTTGAATGGGCACCAGCAGGCACGGCCTTGGTTCCTCGGGCTGTCCTGAGCCGGCTGGGACCAGGCTCCTGGGCCGCTGGCTGGAGCGAGAGCCCCCCAGGACTGCACGGCAGCCCCTCCCGAACACGACCCCCTCCCTTTAGAACCGGCTCTCCCATCTGGAGAGCGTTCAGCATAAAGCAGAAACGTAAAAAAAAAAAAAAAAAAAAAAAAGAAACGTGTCCTGTCTATGTTGGGCTAGAACGCGGGTTCCATTAAGGGCCCTGGAAGCAACAGGGCTGCCTTTGTGGTCCAGGCAGGGCTGAGGACCGTGGTCTGGCTTCTTTCACCTCTTGCCTCTTGTTTTTCCTGCCCTTTCCTTTCCAAGTGTCCTCTTACACGGAGTGTTTCTGCTAGTGCCCAGATGTTCCCACTGCAGGTGGATGCCGCAGCCATAACCCGGGGCTGCCGCAGATGACTGGTCCTTCCTCAGGAACAAAGGGTCTTCACGAGTTTTCTCCAAGAGCATTTCCCAAGTGATGCTTTCTTAGAACCTGGTACAACTGGTGTGGGAAGGATTTCAGAGCAGGTGGTCGCTATCTATGGGTCATTTGGGGTCTTTGCTCTTTCAGTAAACGAGGGAACCTCTCAATGGGGTCAGAATCAGGACCCTCATGTGGTTTTCCCATCTTGTTTTAATATTCTATTCTGTTTTTAAAAAAGATTTATTTATTTGAGAGAGAGCGTGCCCGCAAGTGGGAGGGAGGGGGCAGAGGGAGAAGCGGAGGGAATCCTCAGACTCCCCGATGAGCTCGAATTCTGATGTGGGGCTCAATCCCAGGACCTGAGATCATGACCTGAGATCAAGAGTCAGACACTTAACCCACGGAGATGGAAAGAAATGCCAATGTGATACGGGGTGACCTGACTGCCCCATCTATTTAATTTTTTTATTTGCATACAGTAGACTCATCATGGTACACTGTTGCAAGTGTACAACATAGTGATTCAACTTCTCTAGCTCTTATGCTAGATCTAGCAGAGCTCTAGATCACAAGTGTAGCTGCCATCTGTCAGCACACAACACTATATTCCCTACGCGTACCTCTGATCCCCATAACTCAGTCACCCCATCGCTGGAAGCCTGTATCTCCCGCTCTCCTTCCTGCATCCTGCCTATCCCCTCCCCCGGAGAGCAACCATCTGTTTCTTCTCTGTATTTATAGGTCCGATTATGCTTTTTGTTTGTTTATTCATTTGTTTTGGTTTTGAGGTTCCTGATACCACTGAAGTCATTTGGTGTCTGTCCTTCTCACCTAACCCTCAAGGTCCACCCCTGTTGTTGCGAATGGTGAGATCTCACCCTTTTTTATGGTTAATACTCTATTTTAAGATGACGGCCTTTGAGAGGGGGAGATTTTGACACTAGTAAGGAACAGCGGTGCTCTCTCACCAATGACACCCCGAGAGACCATCTCAATGTTCCTATCCTCCCATGCCGTTGGTGACGTCTTCCGGCGCGCACTTGTACAGAGGTGCCCCGATGGCCCGGGGCTCTAGAAATTCATGGGCATTGCGGTACCGGGGGGAAAATGAAGGAAGAGGTCAGAGCCGTCCAAAGATTGAAAAAGAAAGCCCAAGTACAGAGTGGAGATTTAGGGGCATGAGGATGATGGAGTAGATATTTTCACTGCAAGTGAATTCCTTAATTTGATAAACGAGAAAAGGGGGTGGCGATGGTGGGGAATGAGTGTTCTGCACCAGTCCCAACAGAAGTCAGTGAGGAGCGCTGCTCCTGTGTCTTCGGCCTCCCTTCCTCCTGCCCATATAAAGAACATACATGGCTTCAGATGCAAGCAGGAAGGACGGGTCTGGGATTTCGCAGAGCATGCTCTGCATAACACAGTCGTAAACCATCTTGAGGGGTGAGATTAGCTGGACGGGGTTTCAGTGGGAGTGGGGCACAGAGGCTTGTCCTGGCTTCCCTTCTTGATGACCTGGAATAGCCGCGGGGTGAGCGGGGGCTGTATGCACCCCACTCCAGAGAGGGGCCGAGAAGCAGCTCGCCACGCTGGATGGTATACGGTTTTACTTTTGGATGCTAACCTCAACAAATGGGCCCACTATCAATGCTTTTTAAAAGAAAGGCTAAAGTACCAAATAGTTTAAAAGGAAAAAAGAGAATTGTTATGTTTGGGAGGGGATGTTTAGGTTAATTAGAATAATTTCAAGTAACAGCTCAAATGATTCATTTGCCTGGGAACTTGGTTTATATCTCATTGATGTGGGGAGAGTTTATCAGGAACCCCTCTTACAAGTGTTGACAGTACCACATTCCAGGAGTGCTTGGCTGAGTTTACCAGTGTTTTCTCAGGGCCCTAGTGGCAGGCAGAAGTTATGATATGGCCTAAGGAAGAATTATTTCACACAGTTGGCAAAAAAATGGAATGGGCTGCATCGGGAAGCTGTCAATGCTCTGTAAGCGGGGGGAAGGTAAGGATGGAGAAGGAGTTTATATGCTGGGGCAGAGGTGGAACCAGATGGGCTCCTTCCACCTCTCGGCCTCTGTGATGACTTGCTGGGTCGCCGGGACCCACCTCTGACACCTCTCAGCGCGGCTGGGTGGCCCCCGCGCAGTCCAGAGTCTAGCCGTGGGTTCTGATACCTGGAAGGAAAAGTGCTCCCCTTGGTGACTGCATGAAGATCCAGCAGCATATTTACCCGCCGCAGAATAAACACGTCTCCTCCCACACTACTCACTGTGGACACTGTGTTAACAGCCCCCTTCTCGGTGGATGGGCTGTGACAAGGACACAGGGTTCTCCTGTCACGGGGCCTTTTTCTCCACTGCTCCTAGGCCTCCAGGGATAGGGTGCACGTAGTACTGGTTCTCCAGTCTAAAGGATGGAAGCTTTGAGGGGATGGGTGCCCTCTTGAAAGAAATTCCCAGTGACCTAGTTTGCGAGCAGCTCCATGTAAAAGGCTCCAAAGAAAACTGAAGAATGAAGAGGGAAGGGCCATCCAAAGAGCTCAGGCTGTAGGGAACTTCAATCAAGACAAACCTTCAGAAAAATAAACTAAGACGGAAAGAGAGAGGGAGACAAACCACAAGAGACTCTTAACTCTGGGAAACACTGAGGGTCACTGGAGGAGAGGTCGGTGGGGGGATGGGGTAACTGGGTGACGGGCATGAAGGAGGGCATGGGATGTGATGAGCACTGGGGGTGATCCGCAACCGATCAATCTCTAAACTCTACCTCTGAAACTAATAATACACTATGTGTTAAGTAACCGAATTTAAGTAAAGAATTTAAAATTAAAAAAAACAAAAAACAAAAAACAAAAAAAACCCCACCAAAACCCGAAAAACCCTTCAAGTTTGCAGCCCATTTTGAAAGACGTATCCAACAGATTTTAAAAATCCCATTCAGATATAACACATCTACGGCTTTTGGGGGGAAAAAAAGAGAATGAAATCATATCTTATCGTCAATGATGTTAGGAGAGCACACCAATTAAGAGCTGTCCAGGCCCCTTGGTCCGACAGTCACCACCTCCTACAAACCACGGAACTTGTCACTGACTGCCTTTTGTCTTCGCTCAGGCTCCTCCACCAAGAATGGCTCATCCCGTGTCCACCACACAAAAGCCCACCCACCCTTTGGGCGGATGGCGGGAGCTTCCCTGGGTCCCCTCTGCAGAAGGGGCTCTCTGGCTCTCTCCTGGGAGCTTCTGTGCCTGGATGGGTTCCTCTGCGTGAGCCCCAGTGGCCGCTGGGGAGAAACGCAGGGCTCATGTCCTACTTGCTCTGACTTGGCTGCTTTCACAGCACGGTTTGGGACAGTGCTAGACACGTAGAAAGTGCTAAGTACTCAGTAACTAAAAATGCCAGTGTCTAGCATCCCCAGTTATAACCAAGGCTCTATGTCCACTAGATCTAAAACCTAGATCTGTAAGTAATTAACGCGGTGCTTTGGTGGGGAGCTACTAGTGGAATTACGGAACTGATCAAGGCAATTCAACCGAAGCAGCCACAGGACCATTTTACTGTAAAAAGAATGCTCACTCGCTGATAAGGAACTTCAAATAATTTAAATTTGGCCCAGTAGAAAGTTTAAAGCTGTAATCCAGGGCTATAAGGGATTAACCCAGAGCAATTACAGAAGATGCAAGAGAAATACTCAGTTCACCCAGGGAGGAAATATTAAAGTTATCTCAATGAGAGCTACAGAGGCAACACAATAAATGTTTGCATAATAGTGCTGTTGCATTTATTTTGGCTGTAAAATGCGCCGGCACACGTGGGGAGGGGACAGCCAGGGACGGATGCTGCGGTGCTAATGACGGAGCTTGTCTCTTCTGAGCTGGAGGTGAGATGAGCCGGTCAATGAAGTGAGGAGGTACAGTTGCTGCCTTCAATTTACAGCCCTTCCAGAAGCCCCATGGGGCTTAGCCAGCCACATCCGACTATTACCGTGCATAAATTGGTCATTAAAGCTGATCACACTTTTATTCTATAAACTTCAGGAGTTGGCATTAGAGTCCATTAGAAAAATACACAGCTTGTTCAGCCGCAAGTGGATGGGCTGGCTGGCTGGCCTAGAAACTCTTATGAGGTTGGAGACTCATTAGGCAAATAACCTGCTGGGGAGGAAGGAGGTTCCGAGAAAAGAAAATTTAGTCCAGTGTTTCAGGTCTCCATTGCTCACTCCTCTGCAGCCATGCGCTGTCTCAATCTGATTTGGATTCAGAGGAGTTGAGCTCCATCACCTGGAGTGGGGGGCCTCGGCTACTTCCTATTTCACACCATTGTTATGAGAATCCAATGCGATAGGAGACTTGAAGAAAATGTACCACTTGCCCCAGGTGCTTCCTGGGGCTCAATCACATTCACCGTCTTCACGTTGTAGAGAGGATTAACTAAGAACAGTACTGGGCGTGTCGTCAGGTCTCATTCACTGTTACTGATATGCACGGTGTCTTGTATCGCCAGTCTGCTGCCAGAGGAGCACCGCAGGCTGTCAGATCCTGACCTCACGGATCTCGAAGCCTCCTCACTCTCTGGCTGTAAGAGTATGAGTCTGTAATTGTGAAACACACCCACACTGTGGAGAGGAGGTCAGGGACGTCTGACACCACCTCCTGGTTTTGAACTTGAGCTTCCCGGGCTGGACTTGAGGACTGACGAACAGTCCTCATCTCTGCTCTGGACCCCAGCCTCCTGTCCAGTAGGCCCATGATGCTTCTGGCTGGTCCTGAGAGTGGTCTGGTGTCAGGAGGCTGCCCTGGGCACGGAAGAGTTATGAGAGAGATGCTGACGCCTGGCTCTGCTGGAGAAGCCTAGGGAGGGACTGTCCCTGATCTCTGGCCTCTCTGAGGATGGTAAAACCACTCAGGCAGGGATGGGTCCCTGTCCGCTGGGGACAGTGACAAATCTTGCCTCTGGCACACTACTACACTACTACCAATGATGATAATGCTATTACTACTAAAAAATTAGAGGTAATGATGATGAAAGGTAGCAGTCACACTTAATGAGCAATTTATTGTGTACCAAGCACTGTTCTAAGCATTTCATTAATTAAACCAATTAATTAGAAGTATTTAATTCTTCTGATCTCACAACAACTTTATGAGGAAGATGCCATTATCATCATCAATTTACAGGCTTTCTACAGGCAAACCCCATCTTTGGATTTCCACATTTGGAAGGAGTGTGACTGCTCCGATGGGCATGCCATTCATTTCATATAGAAGAAGCCAGCATCTCAGTCGATCACACTGAAAATATGATGAGAAAAGACAGTAATAGCAGCCACACCACCAACAAAAACAACACACCTAGACATAACCCTAAAAGGAATGTGTGAGGCTTTTAAAAAAGAAAATGATAAAACTTAAAAATATAAAATGAGTTTGGATGAAATAAGACATACCATGTTCATGGAAAGACTAAATCATATAAAAATGTCAATCCTGTGCCAAATTAATCTATGTTTAGCATGATAACGAAAATCCCAATATTTTTTTTTTCTGAGATATTTGAGGAAACAACTTTCATAATTATTTGCATGAAGACAAAGTCAAGGATATGAAAAAATATTTTGATGAGGAAGACATTAAAAGCATTTTTGAGATACAATTGAAACAGTTGGCATTGACCCAAGGAGAGAGAAATGAGCAGAGTAAGAGTTAGAAACCAGATCCAACTGAACAGAGGTAGTTAATACATAAAATTTTACTCATGGGGGCTTGGGGCTTAGCTTGAAGAGGATGTGGTAACTAGAACATTTCTTTGAAGTCTCCTATTGATCTTCACATAAATGGTATATTCTGTTCCATAATATATTTACACTCATTTTATAAAAACGCTTTAGTAACTCTGGTCCTTTGGGAAGATGCACTTTATATATCCTGTGCCTTCAAGTGCCTCCCAACACACCCCGTTGAGAGGCATCTTTTTAATTTCCTAAGGTAGTTCACACTTGATAGGGGCTTTGGAAAGTCCCCCCAAAACCTATGCACCACCTATGTAAGTGAATATTTGAGAGCAGAATTTTAGCTTTTGGCCTACTGTCTGCTTGTCCCATGGAAGGTGGGCAGGACATTTGTGCCCCTCCTCTGATCTCTAACGATGTCAGTTTCCCATGTTGGCTGTAGCTCGCTCCGCAATTCTCCCAGTGATATCCCAGTGTGGAGGCGTGACTGTCACAGCCTTGTCTGAGTACAGCAGCTGCTGTAACAATCATTGTTATCATACTTGGTTTCCTAATAAGTTTTTAAAGAGGCAAACTGGAATAGGGATATATGAAATTATATATAATTCTTCTGTTTAGCAGTAAGAGGTAAAATCTAAACTTATGAATTTGGGTCACATGGTTTTTCTCTAAAAATTGCTCTATGCATATGCTCTTTTTCTTTCTAGAATTTCGTAGCCTCAGTTGTTTTTCAAAATGTTTACATATAGTAACATAATATCATTACTTTTGAATTTGCCATCATTTTATGAAATAGAAGAATGCCCGAAATAGCCAATGTAGGTCTTTGAGAGCTCAGTCCACAATTAGATGTATAGCAGAGAAAGAAGGCCAAAGAATCCAGAGAGGAATCTTCTTGTGTTTCCCCTCTCCACACATGCTCCATCTCCAACTCTGTGGGCCTTGAATTTTAGATACTGGATATTCCTAATGTGGACAGTGGTGGTGAGGAGCTGACTTGCTCATTTTCTGTGATATTCCTAGCAGAGCAGTGAACAGATTCCTATCTCTTATCTAAATCCCATGTCATAATTAATACTCAGTGTGTTTCCTCCTCACTGGAAGGGACAAGAGACACCCTAGATGCAGGACTGCATCCTCTCATCAGCGTGAACAGATGCCCGGCTTATCCCTATTGTCCCAGTGTGATTATTAATACAGCCTTCTTTCACTCTCAAGGGTCTCCCTTTGTGATGATGAATTATATGGCTGCCCTATCTCCTATCCCCCATTTTCAGATTTCTAGGCCATTTCGTTGTTTTTCTGCATGTCTGATGTTCAGCTGAAAATTTTTTAAAAAGCCCACCAAGAGACAGCCTCTTTCTTTCGAATCCCAGGCCATCAGAGTAAAGGAAATCAAACCATTGTAATGGGTCTCAGAAAACTGGCCTCAAAGAGCCTGAAGTGATTCTGCCAGCATACTGTCTCCTCTGCAGGAACGAGCCCCTTTTGAACAAATATACATGTAAGGCAGTAGTTCCTAACAAGATGGGGTCAGCTTTCAAGGATACACATGGCCCGGCCCCACTCACAGAGTTTCTCATTAGGGAGGTGGGGGAGGGGTCCAGGCATGTCACCGCTCTCTTGCGTCTGATTGACACCCCTGAGTGAGGAAGGAGCACAAACATAAGGGCATTCAGGCTCACCATTTATTATTAATATTTAAAAATTATCAGGTTTTTTTTTTTCCCCCCAGTGGGTAAATATTTTTCCAGAAAACAAATAAAAAACCAGGTTTGATATTTACCCACCTGGTGCTCGCTCTTTGGGCATAGCCCTTCCAGAAGGTACGGCCATGGACCCAAGACCAGGCTCAGGAGGGAGATGTCTTTGTACCCCAGTGTTGCTCTAGGATGCCACGCTGTTAACGAAGGCCAGGGAATCCTCCCACACCTGTTCTTTAGAGCTCCTGGGTGTTTGTGGGTGATTTCTACCTACTAGTCTGGACCACTGCTCGGGGTGGGCAGCTATAAGACGGGAGATAAGTACTAGCTGTCTTCCCACCCTATCCGGATATTCTCCCTCCCCTGCCCGAGGCACAGCTGACCATGTGGGGACACTGGATACAAAGAGTCTGTCAGTCACCCCCCCTCCCGGGGCAGGAGTCCCCTGGAGGCCACGGTGAAGTATTGCACAACTGAGGCTCTGCGAGATGAGAGCATCCCATGGCAAACACACAGGTTAGCACCACTGTGACTCGGTCACCGGTCACCGAGCCCTTCTTGGAACCGGGCAGAACGCAGGACCCAAACATCACGTCAGAGTGAAATCTGGCACTTCCCGGGGATGGTGACAAGAGCCCAGGCCAAGCGCCAGAGATGCCGGCCTTCCTGCACTGCACTCGATGGACCTCAGCCCCTGAACTCAGCGCTTTGGGTCGGCACAGCCATGGCAGCAAGACCAGAATCCCGGCACCGCTCTAATTAGTTACGAGGTGATGCAACTGCCTTGGCTGGAGATTCCCGGGAGGTGCTGAGACCAGCAAGTTCCCGAAGGGATGCTCATCAACATGCTTGGGTAAGATCCCTGACAAAGTTTCTGGGACAATCAGGTGCTGTTTTATCCCTTCAAGGACACCGTTTTTCAGGGTTGGTTTGATTCAATTCTGAGTTTACATTTTTTTTTTCCCCTTAGAGAAGGAGAGAGGGAGGGGAGGAGCAGAGGGCGAGAGAGAACCTTAAGGACTCCAAGCCCAGAGCGGAGCCCGATGTGGCGCTTGATCTCACAACCCTGAGATCCTGACTTGAACTGAAATTAAGAGTCTGACGCTTAACCGACTGAGCCACCCCAGGTGCCCCTCAATTCTGATTTTACGTTTAAGCAAATATAACTGAAAAGGTGAGGGTGGTGAGAGAGAGAGAGACAAAGAGAAAGAGAAATACTCAGATGATCACCCACCACTTTAGACAACTGTTTCTAGAGACTAGAGCAGATCGACTGTGTGTCATTTGGTTTGGCTCTGTCTCCCTCCTCAGATGGCTGACGACACCACAGGTGGTCAGAGGGCCCAGAGCACGGTCGCTCACACTACTCTGATCTGGCAAGTTCTTCACTCTGTGGGCTTCCAGCTTCAGGGAGACCCCCAAGGCACCTGTCACTGGTACAGATTCTCAGTTTCCATGGCAGACCCCGAGTCAAGGCTAGAGAGCCAAAGAAAAGGCTCTTGACACTGAAAAAAGTTTCCAGAGTACGAACCAGAAGGGGCACTTGTAATTCTTTTTTAAAATTCAGGCTTGTGAAGTGCGTGGATTTATTGACTTCTTTTATTTTATATATATATATATTTAAAATTTTATTTATTTGAGAGAGAGAGAGAGAGCGTGTGCAAGCAAGAGAGAGAGAGAGAGAGCACAAGCAGGGTGAAGGGCAGAGGGGGAAGCAGGCTCCCTGCTGAGCAGGAAACCCGATGCAGGGCTCGAACCCAGGACCCTGGGATCATGACCTGAGCTGAAGGCAGACACTTAAACGACGGAGCCACCCAGGCGCCCTACTGGCTTCTTCTAAAAACAAGGATAAGTTTGATGCCATCTGGTGTTCAGAAGGGAGGAGTGACCCAGTGTCCCCAGATGAGACAATGAGCATCCCCTCCCCTGTCACAGAGCCACGTTGGCCGGAACAGTTTCTGGAACCCCATGGCCGGTGGCAGCCGCCCTCCCTTCGCCTCAGGGGCCAGAGCCTGGCTCACGTGAGAAATGGTGTGAAACAGCAGAAACGAACATGAAGCCAAAACCCACCCTCTGCCTCCAACTTGCCCTTTTGTCCAGCTCAGCATCTTTACCAGGCAGGACATAGATCTTCCCTTCAAACAGCTGCCTTGCTTTCCCTCGTGTCCAGCCCCGAGGGGACCAGCTACGTCATATCCGGGGACATTAAAGCAGATGGCCAGCAACGTCCTTACTTTCCCAGGGCTTGGGAACCTTCTGGGAATGATATTAAACATTCAACATCACTGGGGTCAGCCATTTATCAACATGTTTGACTAAGTGCCTCTCTTCCGTTTCTCCACATCCAGAAGTCCGGTTGGAAAGAGGACCAAAATGGACAGGAGAGAAAAACAGCCACGTGACCTGGAAGGCTGGCAGGGCCTCAGAGTGGGCACGGGGTCCAGATGCTGGAAGGAGCTGTGCTTGCCCAGCCTCCCACCCAGCACTCGGGGCAGGGGAGCGGGGACAGTGGCTGTCCCCTACAATGTCCTCAGCCTGAACCCACCATCTGCCATCTTCCACAGGACCCCCAAACTGGCAGAGTCTAGGAGACACTTACGTATACGTGTAAGGACTCGTGGGTGTTCTCAGAAGTGTCTGGGGGAAGGAAACCACTGGAAACCACAGGGTCTCCGCTGGCCAGGGGAGAGGGCAAAGCTGATTTTCAGCCAGTATGTACCAGACTCGCTGAAATGTGGAATGACCGCCAGGTTGTGGGTCAACAGCTGCTGCCCACAGCCCTTCCCTCCCTGAGGGTCCGTGATGTCTGGACCTCACACTCAGGGTACTCGTCTGGCTTGGTGGGTTGCTGGCCTGCTCGAGCTTGGTCAGCTTTCACTCTGAGGGGTTGAGGCCTATGCCATGCTGGTGGTTAAACATGGAACCAACGAGGTAGGGACTCTGGAGAATAAACTTGGCCTATTACTGAAAGGGGATGCATGGTATGTGCAGCTGCTGATCACAAGGCTCACATTTTCTGGTTTCTTTCTTGTATGCTGCAGGGGAGATGAGAGGACAGTGGAACAGAATGGCCTGTAATTTGCTCCTGGAAGTTATTGTGGTTGAGGGAGAATGGGAAGGCCAGAAGCTAGAGCTTGAAATGAACCACAGTCTGATGAGATGGGGGTGGGAGGGGTGGGGGGAGAGGGGGCAGGGAGGGAAGTGGGGAGGGGGCTGGAGCTTTCCTTTTGGTGCCAGCCCAGTGTGGTGGCTTCTTGGTACTCCTCAGCACTCACAAGGTCAAGGAGAGGGTGGGGGAGCTTTCTGTCTTACCAAGCCCACCTCCCTGATCCTTAGGGCTCTAGTAGGACATGGGAAACCTGCCATTAGCTTACGCACCCTCTGCACTGTCCCTGAAGCCCAGTTCCTGAATATACCTTCTGATTAAAAGCCCGGGAAGCCAAGAACTGCCCCCAGAAAGGCTCTACCAACTCTTAGACAGAAGCTCCCACGGCAACACCAACGCCAATAGGAAGGACGGGCATCTTTCCTCCTGTGGCTGTGCCAACTGCTGATCTCCACCATGGGAAGGACGGTCCAGATTTCTCACACTTGCCACAGAGGGATGCCGTGCTGGTGGAAGAAATAACCAGTCCCTAAAGAACCTGTCGAGGGAATCAGCAGTCAGGAACTGAACCGCGGTCTGTCTCCCCAGCAGGGGGAGAGAATCCGGCCTTGAATGGCGAGCTGTGGACACCCTGCGGGCATTGTGTCGTGGCCAGGACAAGCGGCTCTCCTGCCCACGTTCTGCTTTCCCCTGCCACAGAGCAGGGCACGCCGCAGGGGGCCGGCTTATCTGGGTAGACCACTGTCCACCCGCCCCTTTCTGCCCTCCCAGATTCCCTGGTTCGGAGGCAACTATCTCCCTGCCGCTGCGGGAGCAGCCTCCCCAAGCCAACGGCCGCAGGGGAAGACACCCCGTGCAAATAAATCGAGGCTTTTCTCTTAACAATAGGGACTTCCTTTCAAGGCGCTCATCGTCAGCTGCTAAGGGGAAGGTGCAAGGAAATTAATCTGCCTGCCCCAACTTTTTGCCATGGCTGATTTTAAAAAGAGCCTGCGATCATTCAGGGCAACTGCGATTCAGGCTTTTACTTTCACTTGCTTCAGTGAAATCATACTACAGCCATTTCAGGCAGAATGTGACAACCTCATACTCTGCGTAATTATTATAGCAACAACTATCTGTCTAGCACTTTGCAGTTAGTTCACAAGGTATCTGGACACTTTATTGGCTCGTCTGATCCTTGTATGTAGAGCAGACATCATCCTCTCGGTTTTATTTTTTTAAAAAGGTTTTATTTAACGCGCGCACGCCAGAGCACACAAGCAGGCAGAGAGGGAGGCAGAGGGAGAGGGAAAGCAGGCTCCCCACTGAGGAGAGAGCCCCATGTGGGGCTCAATTCTAGGACCGAAGGATCCTGACCTGAGCTGAAGGCAGATGCTTAACCGACTGAGCCACCCAGGCGCCCCTCATCCTGTTTTAAAGAGACCTAGGGTCTAAGGGGTAAACTTAATATATCCAACGTCATGGGGTCAATACTTATGACTCTGAGTTTTATTAGCAAAGCTCTGAATTCTACTCCTTTAAATCTCAGTGTATTCCGTGAGTAGAGTGTGGTTTTTAAAAAAAGTATTAAAAGAAATTAAAAAAAAAAAAACAACCAACCCTATTCCCACCACCTCAAAATCACCTTTATTTTTATTTCTGCAAACTCCTTTGGTCCTGTTTACCCATGAAACACTCAAAGTTGCTGTTTGCACACAGTGGCGCAGGCGCTATTTGGCGCGACTGACCGAGAATCCTGACAGCACCCGCCCCCCATCATGTTTCTACACAACCTTCACAACTGTGTTTTGTCAACAGTGCGTTTCAACAGATCTTGGGGCAGCCTCACTTCTAGTAGCTCAGCCGAAAACATGATCGATTCTCGGCTATGGTTCTTTAACTCCCCCCACCCCCTTTTCAAACATCTTGGAGAAAAGGCTTTTTTTCTAGAAGACATTTTATTACTTTGATGAGTCATATGTGTCTTTTGCCTCTTTTTTCTACTCTTGCCTCCCCTCCGCCTCTGTCCCCGTGCATCTCATTGGGCCACGAGTATGGCTTGAGAAATGTGCGTCCCTCACGGATGGGATCTCTGACAGAATTCTCTCGGTTCAGGGAAATGGGGATACACTTTAAATAATCACGACTGCCTGAAAGCAGCCATTTAGGGAAGAATACATGTTGCCTTGAGATTGGTTCCCTCTGTCTGGGGGGCCAGGGGGGTCTTCCCCCTGATCCGGGCCTGGCTCCCCAATCCTCCCACCACGGCAGGCTCGCAGCCTCCGGCTCGGCCAGAGCTTCCCTAACTCCAGTGCGTGGGAGTTTGCCAGAGGGCTTTTTGCCAACCCCCAGAGACTGACTTAGCAGTTTGTGGATGAGGCCTCAGACCATGTTTGGAAAAGTGCTCTGTGGACTCAGGGCCTCCTGTTCTGCCTGTTGCAGCCCCAGCTGTCCTGACTTTCTGTTTTGTGCAGTTTATGTGTTTGCCTCTGATAGGAGGCTGGGAGCTACTTGACGTCTGCGGCTGTGTCTGTTTCATGTCCCTTACACTCAGCCCTGCCCAGTTGGCTTCCTTCCCGTCCCCTGATGAAGCCGTAGTCTCAGAAGAGCCTTGAAGGGAGTCCTCATCACACGGCCCGTGGGATCCTTCTGTGTCCTTGCTGATGTGGCTGGCACTGCCAGGGGAGGAGAAAGGGCGGGACCCTTGCCCCACCTCAGTCCACTGCACACAGTCGCTAGAATCTTCTCTCTCTGATCCTCTGAAGGTTCTTGACCCAGAAACTTGTGATTTCTTTACTCCTACTGAATCCTCACCCCCTGGCTGAGCTCTAGGGCCTCCACCCACTCTTCTCCCCGTTCAGAGCAAGTGGGTGGAGCCAAATACTTGCTTTTGTTGCCTGAACGTGGAAGCCGGGGTCTACGCAGGCCAGGTTTGAGCCCGTGAACCAGTCTGGGTGCTGGCATGCCCATGAGCCATACCTAGTGCTCGGTGGTCTCTGCTGAACAAACAAATGAATCCTAGGAGCAGGAGACCTTAAGCAAGGTCAACAGCTGTCAGAGGAGGAGGAAGAGACTTAGCCGTGGGAGCCGAGCCCTGCAGAGGAAGGATTCCTCCTCAGGCCGCCCTTCCTGGGAGTGTTCCTTGAGTTGTTTAGGAATGAGACCTTCTACTTCCATTTATCTGAATGAGAGAAACTTCACTATCTGAAGCAATCAGCTGTTTTCTAGGAAGAGTAAGCCCGGAAGTCTTTGAGGACGGTCCACTGGTAAAAACTTCCCTCTGGATGTTCATTTTTTTTTAAATTTTTTTATTTTTTTTATTTTTTGGATTTTTTTTTTTTTTTTGGATGTTCATTTTGACCCCGGAGTCCCCAACTTGACCTGCTGTAAGTCCCTGATGAGTTCCATGGGACTGATTTCTGATTTGCTTTTCGGTTCGAGTACGGTGGATGCTCCATTTCTGACATCAAGGTGAAGGGACCCTCACACTGGAGTCAGCCCTGAAGACGCGGCTCAGCCAGTAGGACAAGCCCCCCTTTTATTTACTTATTATTTGTTTATAGATTTAAAGATTTATTTATTTACCTTAGAGGGGAGGGGTAGAGGGAGACGGAGAGGCAAGACAGAGAGGCAAAAATCCCAAGCAGACTCCCTGCTGAGTGTGGAGCCTGATGTTGGGCTCGATCCCAGGATCCTGAGATCATGACTGGCACTGAAATCCAGAGCTGGGTGCCTAACCGCCTGAGCCACCCAGGCCCCCCACAAGCCCCTCTCTTAGAGCAGTCTGCTTACCTTCCTCCTTTCCTTTCCACCCAATGTCTTAGAGGGACCTGTTCCTGGCACTTAGCCTTAGGAATCTACTACAGGAAACTACAGAATTTACCACAAATTTAACCCTTTTAGATTTCATTCATTCATTCAAGATTGATTTTTTTATTATTTATTTGACAGAGAGAAACACAGTGAGAGAGGGAACACAAGCAGAAGGAATGGTAGCGGGAGAAGCAGGCTTCCTGCCGAGCAGAGAGCCCGATGCGGGGCTCGATCCCAGGACTCTGGGATCATGACCTGAGCCGAAGGCAGACGCTTAACGACTGAGCCACCCAGGTGCCCCAAGATTTCCTTTATTTTTTGATTGGAACACTCCACACTCCTGTAATGCACAATGAAAGATCACCTAGGGCTATGAGAACACAAAGAAGAAGGTTGCTAAAAGCTGTTTATGTCCTTAGCCATTTGGTAGTGACCTTGACATCAGAGCTGGGCCACCAGCACTAAGTCGTTATAATGTGCAGGGGAACAGAGACAAATCCTGTGAGGCCACAAGATTACCAGTGTTGCTGTTATAAATGCTCAGTTATTTGAAGAAGGTAAACAACAGGCAGATACGGCCAAGGAAAATGTATGAAAAAATTAAAGCAGGGAAGCCCCTGGATGGCTCAGTCAGTCAGGTGTCTGCCTCTTTTTTTTTAAAGATTTTATTTATTTGACAGAGAGAAACATGGAGAGAGAGGGAACACAAGCAGAGGGAATGGTAGCGGAAGAAGCAGGCTTCCTGCCGAGCAAGGAGCCCGATGTGGGGCTCGATCCCAGAACTCTGGGATCATGACCTGAGCAGAAGGCAGACACTTAACGACTGAGCCACCCAGGCGCCCCAGGTGTCTGCCTCTTGATTTCAGCTCAGGTCATAATCTTAGAGTCTTGGGTTTGAGCCCTGCATTAGGCTCTGTGCTTGGCGTGGAGTCTGCTTGAGATTCTCTTTCCCTCTTTCTCTGCCCCTCCCCACTGTGCACACACATTCTCTCAAATAAATACATACTCGATAAAAATTAAAGCACTGTGTGAAAGTGATTTAATGCAATAATGCCGCTCCCAGGTGTATGTTTATGAAAAATGAGAACAAACGTCCACAGGAAATGTGTACAAGAACGTGTACTGCAGTACTGTTCATAACAGCAAAAAGGTGGAAACCCAGTGTTCACGATGAACACATAGACAAAATGCTGTATATCCAAATAGCGGATCCATGAAATGGAGTATTATTTAGCCGTAAAAGGGGTGAAGCACTGACACATGCTACAACAGGGTGATTCTTAAAAATCTTACGCTGAGTGAAAGAAGTTGGACATAAAACCACACATTATCTGATTCCATGTATACGAAATGTCCAGAAGAGGGAAATCCACAGAGACAGAAAGTAGGTCAGTGGTTGTCAAGTGGGTGAGTAGAAGAGACTGTGGGGTGACTCCCAGTGGGTGTTGGGTTCCTTTCTGGGGGTGCTGAAATGTTCTAAAAGTGATTATGGTGATGGATATTTACGTAACGCTGAGTATACTAAAAACCACTGAATTATATACTTCAGAAGGGTAAATTGCATGGCATATAAATCTCAATAAATATGTTAAAAGATGTTAAAAAGTACATATGTAAAGATATGTTAAAAATACTGTCTATACTTGCGCTATCCTATTGGCCTTACGGCTGTTTAGCACCTGAAACATGGCTAGTCTGAACTGAGATATTCTGCAAGTATAAAATACACACTGGGTTTCAAAGGCTTAATAAAGAAAAAAGAATGCAAAAATGAACATCTTTTTTTCTTTTTTAAAGATTTTATTTATTTATTTGACACAGAGAGAGAGAGAGAGAGAGAGAGAGAGAGAGAGATCACAAGTAGGCAGAGAGGCAGGCAGAGAGAGAGGGGGAAGCAGGCTCCCCGCTGAGCAGAGAGCCTGATGTGAGGCTCGATCCCAGGACCCTGAGATCATGACCTGAGCTGAAGGCAGAGGCTTTAACCCACTGAGTCACCCAGGCACCCAAAAATTAACATTTTTTTTGAAATGACAATATTCTATTTCAATAGAATTAGAACAATTTCAATATTGTTGAATATTGAATTCAATAATTGAATTTAGATTAGAATTCAATAATTGAATAATTAGAATTCAATAATTCTAATAATTGAATCAGAACAATTTCAATATTGTTGAAATGACAATATCCTAGACATACCAAGTGAAAGAAAAATATATTATGAAATTAATTTTGTCAGGTTTTTCTTACTCTTGTGAATGTGGCTACTAGAAAATTTAAAATCACACACGTGGCTTGCATTTATAGTTTGTATTATATTTCTGTATAATAGTGCTGGTCTATATTCATTCTTTAAAAAAAGTTCTACTTATGTATTTACTTATTTATAGCGGGCTTAAAAATTGTGGTAAAATCTACTTTACACATAAGTAACATACAGAAATAAGTTAGGTTGTGTTAAAACATATCACGTTAACCCTTTTTATTTTGAAATAAATATACCGTCCCAGGAAGCTGCAGAAAGTAGAACAGGGAGGTCTTGTGTTCTCTTCACCCCATTTCTTCCAAAGGTAGCTTTTTGTTTATAGCACAATACTAAACCAGGAAACTGATGTTTATACCTTCCATTTACATTTTTTTGGTCTAAACTAACCAACCCTTGCTGAGGAGAAATCTGGGTGTGCAACAAGAAATGGTATCTTAGGGGTCCTGGGTGGCTCAGTTGGTTAAGTGCCTGCCTTTGGCTCAGGTTATGATCCTGGGGTCCTGGGCTTGAGCCCTGAGTCAAGCCTGCTTGTCCCTCTCCCTTAGGCCCTCCCCGCTGCTCTTGCTTTCACTTGTTCTCTTTCTTTCATGCCCACTCTATCTCACCTGAATAAATAAATACAAAAATCTTTAAAAAAGATTATCTTAAAGTTGTTGATTCTCTACAAAATGAATACTACAACTGTTGGAATAAAAAAATTAAGTGGAAACTTAAATTTAGATTTCTTGCTGTCTGCACAGAAATATTTCATAGAGTCTGTGGGTGTGATGGGGCCCATGGTTACATTCATATTCTGGGTGCAGGGTGCCTGCAGTCATGTTTCCTCTGGTCCTAGCTGAGGGTACGGCGGCCCCCTGCACAGTCACTGAGTTGCCACATAAGGGCACCTTGTGGCCTTGTAGGTACAAGTTGCTTCTTAAGCTCACCAATCACAAAGGGCTAAATTAAGCTGTCAGGCTTGATCACGGCTGAGCACACTTCCTTGGGGGAAGTCAAAGTTACAAGGCCGCCCAGCTGACCAACAGCAGATAAAAAGAAGCCACCCTTAATCTTTCCCTTTCCAGGGAAGGAAATCATACCTAAAGATTTCAGAGGCCAGTTTTCACAAACTCGCTGTCACAAATGAGTGTGTTTGGAGATGATGCCCCCCTCCCTTCTCCTCTCACAACCATTTTGTGACTTTGTCTTATGGGCCCTCTATTTTCTGTTTTCCTCTCTCTGTCTATACCTGATGCTCTGACACAGCTTTGCATGTGAACTACTAATGTGGGGGATGACCATGTTCATCCACCTTGCTTTTTACTTACATGTCTGAGGGAGGCCCCATCTCTCCCGTGAGGTTTAGATGCTCCCCCAGAGATGGTGCCTGGAATTCTCTCAGACGGCCCATGCCACACTGAGGCCTGCATGCCTTGGAAAGCTTGGCTTTGCCTCCCCAGAGCCTCTGACGTCCAGCTACCACATGCACTCGCTCAAAGAAGACCTCATTCTCCTCAAGGGACTTGGGCACTAGCGGAGAATATGTCCACATGGGCACCATCTTTAAGGGCTCACAGGGACCAAGCAGCTTCAACCGTCCCTATCCCCCGCCATACTCTCAGGACTTCAAGGGTCACGGTCTATGTATGTGGTGTGTCTCAGGACTGTGTCTATCCCATTCCTTCCTGGGGACTGGGGGGCAGAGGAGATAGTGGCACTGGTCTTACGGGCTCTCCAAAGGGTGACCTTATGTATTAACTGCTGCTCTAACAACTTACTGCAAACTGGGAGGCTTAAAACAACACACGTTTTGGAGGCCAGAGGTCAGTTAGTTTCACTGGGCTAAAGTCAAGGGGTCTGTAGGACTGGGTCCTTCTGGAAGTTCTAGGGGAGAATCCGGTTCCTTGTCTTGTCTTTCCAGCTTCCAGTGGCCGTCTGTATTCCTTGGCTTGTGGCCCCATCCTCTGTCTTTAAAACATATCACTCCAATCTGCTCTGTCATTACCTCTCTCTCTCTTCTGTAATCAAGTCTCCCTCTGCTTTCCTCTTGGGACATTAGTGATTACAAGTAGGGCCCACGTGAAAGATCCAGGATGGTCTCCTCATCTTAAATCAGTAACTTGACTACATCTACAAAGTCTCTTTCCCCATAAAAGGTAATATTGACAGGTTCTAGGGATTAGGATGTGGATATCTTTTGGGGGTCATTTTTGAGCCTCCCATTCATTACTTCATGGTTTTATTGAAAACAAACATTTTGAACTTGAACATTTCTTATTGTAGAAGACGTGAAATATAGCTCTAGGTCCATCTTTGCTTTACTAGACACACTGAAGGGAGGGAGAAGTGAGAACACAAGGCAACCCTCAAAAGGCCAAGTCAAAAAGATGGAGCACCAGGGAGATGGCAAGACGGGGGTGGGGTGTGGGCCACGGAGGGGTTGGAAGGTTGTGCTCTGAAAGGTCTTTATTTCTAAGTTAGCTAAGTTCTTGAAATATGCTTTTCTTATAGATTATGTTCTAAATACTGATTAGGTTCCCTGTTCTCACTACAAAACTGAATCTGAAATCTCTCTAGTAAGCAGTACCAGAGAGTGGGATTCTGGGAACTTGGAGGCCTGAATGCCCTATGCTTCCCCTCTGGTCTCCTATCCAATCTCTGACTCTGGGAGACAGGCCTACAGCTGCTGAAGCACAAAGGGCAGGTGTGAGTAAGGTCTCGGCCATAGGTGTGTGTGTTCAGGGAGTTCATGGGAGCATCCTTCCTGGAGATCATACAGGGTCTGCAGACCAGTGCTGGGGGGATTCTGGGATGAGGTCTGTGGGCCTGGGGTTCTGGCCGACATCTGCCTCTCTCGTAAGGGGGCTTTATCAGTCAGGAGGAACTGGAGATCAAGGCTGGCACTGCCTATTCCTGAGGCTGGGATTGTCCAAGGGGACCTGGGAACAGGAAGCAGGCAGCTGCCACCATTGCTATCCCAATGGTCTCCTGGGGAGTAGAGAGGGCTTCTCTTTATCACTGTGGAACTGCAGCCATGGGGGGCAACCTAACAGCCAGACTGAACCTCAGGGAGATGACAAGGGAAAAAAAAAAAGAAAGAAAAGAAGAAAGTGCCCTTCAGGGACTCTAGGGGCTAGAGAGAAGAAAACAGACCCCAAACTGTTGCTGCCTGTAACATGAACCTGCTTGGAGAGGGGACCAACAAATGGTAAACAGCAAGAGCACCTAGGTTCAGGAAGAAACAACTAGTAGGCGAGGTACAAATGCATGAAACTTATCTATGTAGGGAAATAGATGTCTTGATGAGAAAAACAGTCTTCTTTTTCAAGCAATATTAACAAATATATGCTTCTAATTATAAGCATCGGGCTACAGAAGGCACAGACAAGTAGAATTCCCAAATAAAAGAGGGGAAAAAGGAACGAATCGCGACTTGATAAACCACAAACATAAGGAAAGGAAGAAGAGAAAACAAATTTTAATAAGTAACAGAATGAGGTGGAAGGAATAAAATCAACCCTGTCAGCCATTATACAGACATGAGCGAACTAACTGGGATAGATAACAAAACAAACAGCTTCAATCAGAGTGATAAAAACTGAAAACCACGGAGTAAATTATGATGCACCAGGCAAACTGAGAAGAAACACTAGTTTATATGAACATTAGACAAGGCAGAGCTGAATCTGAAATCACTAACTGAACAATGAGCAACATTTACAAAAAAGATGTAGTCACGAACTTGGCACAGTATGAAACATGGTCGCTAAGTATACAAAACCTAAATGAGCAGAAATGAAGAGAAACTGATAAAATAATCATCAAAATCAAATAAAATTCTAGTGGAGGACTTTGATACTCTTCTTTCAAAACTGAAGAAAGCCGGTACATTTAAAAAGGTAACAACATACAGGATTTGAATCAAACAGTGAGCAAACTAAATACACATACTTGTGCCTCCAAGAACATAGAAAAAAAAGTTGAATTGAATATTTACCATTGAATATTTATCAACAATGGCATTTACAAACATTGATCAAGGACGTGGCCAAAGAAAAATCTTAAAAAGTTTTTCATTTCTCGGGTTAAATTACTTTTCATTAGATTTTCAAATTAGCTGCCACGGAGTTGCCCATAGCTTTCTCTTATGGCATATCCTTAATATGTAATCATTAAAAATGACATTATAGAAGAATATTTAATGGCCTGGAAATTATATTTGAAAGGGAAAAAAAGCAGGTATGAATCATAATTGGAAGGCAATCATTATATGTCTTGGCCTCATAACTTTATCCCTAAACTTATATCTTTATCTTTAAGTAGTCACGGATCCCCAATTGCTAGATCAGGATTTATCAGCAGATCCTAAACTGTAACCTAGTTGAACCTCAGGCAAGCTTGCGCGATTGTACCCAACTCTTGTGGCTCTCAGGACACTCCCACAGGAAAGAGAGAAGGCATTTATCGGCATTTATCCCTTGACCCCCTGGCCTCAGGGATTAAGTCTGAGGATCACTTCACAATATACATTTAGGAAAGTAGCATTTACAGGGCACGCACTAGGCTTAGATGGATTGGTCGCTCACTTCAGTTTTTACAAATACTCTATATAATATCTACATATATCTTATGGATGATGAGTACATAGAATCAGAGAAATTTATTAGTAAGCCTACAATTTCATAACTGGTAAATGAGTTCTAGAGAGCTGCCACTTTCCATTCTAGGTCTTCTGACTCCAAAAATCTATGTTTTTTTTTTTTTTTTTTTTTAAATATTTGCAACCAAGCTTTATTTATTAGAGCCGTATAAGCATATCAAAGGTCAGGGCATGAAAGGGTAAGAAGTAGGGCCTGCTTCTGGGCTGGAGATGACCCTAAGGTTGCTGGTGAGGGGAATTTGATTCAGAGCCAAATCTATGACATTTTACAACACATATCCTTGGAATACGCATCTTCTATTCTTTCTAATTAATATTTTATTTTTAAAAAATATTTTATCTCTTTGACAGAGAGAGAGCAGCAGAGGTAGTGGAATAAACAGACTCCCTGCTGAGCAGGGAGCCCAACGTGGGGCTCGATTCTAGGACCCTGGGATCATGACTTGAGTCGAAGGCAGATGCTTAGCCGACTGAGCCACCCAGGTGCCCCTCTATTTAATATTTTAAACGGAAACCCCATGCTATTCAAAGGGAAGAGTCCTTCGGTCACTTAGGCTGGGCTAGGAAAGGCTGAGGAAGATGGAGATTTCATTTCCCAGTTTAATGTGTCTTCAGGGGCACATCTCGGCCCCGAGGTTGTGGTTTTTGGAAATGGGAGTCTCGGATGTTCATGCAATGAGGCTGAGCCAAGCACAGCCCCAGCCATCCCTGTCCTGGATCTCCTGAAGAACTGATCTTTGTGAAGCTCCGTGGGCAGCAACACGCCGCTTGCCCAGTGTTTGTGAGTTGATTCAGGTTTTGCCAGAAAAGGAAGCTGGCTGAGGCGGAGGAGAACGAGAACTCCCGGTCTGCATTCAGCCCGCCGGCAGCCCTGCCAAAGCCGCAGAGCTGGCAGCAGCTGCAGCCCGATCCGCGCTCACGGGAAGCGAAGCAAATGGCATTTTCCTTCCTGAGGTAGGGAAGCAAGCCCTGCTGAGACTCGAGAGGACGGATGGCAGCACGAGCCGTCCCCGGATTAGAACGATGACAAGACAAAATTCACTTTCCTCTCGGAGACGCCCGCAGGGTTCTCTGGCCCTGAGGTTCGCTCAAGCAGTGGCCGGGACAGCACCCACTTTGGCAGGGGGTGTGCTGGAGGACGGGGTGGGGTGGGGTGGGGGTGGGGGTGGGGCACTGTTGTGCTGCTCCCACCCCCAGGGGCCATGCTGGCTGCCTTACATACCTCAGTGGCAGTTAGAAATGGAGGGCCTTTTCTTCACATTAGAAAACCCCGTATTAAATTCTCCCGTATTAAAAAAACAAGGTCGAATCACTGTTTTGTACACCTGAAACGAACATCGCATTGTATGTCAACTGTATTTCAATAATCCAAGTTTAAAAAAACCCCACTCAGGGGCGCCTGGGGGGCTCAGTCGGTTAAGCGTCTGCCTGGGTCATGATCCCAGGGTCCTGGAATCGAGCCCCATGTCAGGCTCCCTGCTCACCGCGGAGTCTGCTTTTCTCTCTCCCTCTGCCTAATCCCCCTCCCCTGGCTTGTGCTCTCTCTCTCTCTCTCTCAAATAAATAAATAAAATCTTTCGAAACAAATCAAAACAAAAATGCCACACAGGTCCATGCAAGATGATCGTTTTCTTCTCTGGTTTTCCAACATTTATTTTTCTAAAAAAAGAGACAACATTTTGCGGGACTCTAAGCAGTGATTTCTGACAGCATCTGCTGAGTCTAGGAGCTGAAAAGACATAGCTGTTCCCAAGAACAAGCGAACAGACTGGCACAAACTTAAATATATCACACCTCCACTACCACCTACAAAGAAGGCTTGAAATCCAGCCTCTCTCAAGGATTTCCAAGTCTTGGCTGTACACTGGCATCCCTGGGAGTGCATTACTGTTTGGGTCACACTTAAGAGAGATGAGGATTTACTTGGCCTGGGGTGTGGCTTACACGTCAGACTTATACAAAAACTGGTCAAATACATAACAGGAAATGTACCGTGGAAGCCACGTTAAAGTGCACGTTGATGACATTTATAGTGTTGTCCAACCATGACTGCTATTGAGCCCAGAACTCTTCCATCACCCTGTACCCAATGAATCTTTCTTCTCCCTGCCCCCTCTCCTCCACTCAGCCTGGCTACCACTGACCTACCTGATATCTCTGGGGATTTCCCTGGTCTGGACAGTTCGTATACATGGAACCATAACATATATGGCCCTTGGGTCAGACTTCTTCCACTTGGTGTGTTTTCAAGGCTCAGCCAGGTTGAAGCACGTTAACAGCATTTCATTAATTTTCCATGAACAGAATGGGTTCCGTTGTATGGGTATACCATATTTTGTTTATCCATTCCTCCCCTGAAGGACAGTTGGGTTGTTTCTACCTTCTGGCTATTGTGAAGAATACTGCCTCATTTGTAGAAAAGTTTTTCTTTGAACACCTGTTACAATAATTTTGCTGGGTCACATGATAACTTCATGTTTAACTTATTTAGGATGGGCCAACTACTTCCACACATGTCAGGGTTTTTTCTTTAAAAAGCTCCCTGTGTGCATCTAACATCTAGCCAAGGTTAAGAACTTAGTGGGTTAAGATTCAACTACTGACTTTTATACAAGTAAGTGACAAATAGCAGTGAAATCAGCAAAACCCAGATATAGGAACTTAACTTCTTCAGCAAATGAATTATAAGGATAAACAAGAGTGAGGGGGAAAAAGATATGGGCAGAACCTCTACATTAAAGAAAATTTAAGGCCTATATCATCCAGAAGCTGATTTGGATCTTAATTCAAACACACAAAGTTTAAAAGAGTATATTTATGAGACCGTTCAAAATTTAGACACTGTATATTTGATGATATTTAGAAATTACTGTTAATTTGTTGGGAACCATAATGGTATTACAGTTATGTTAAAAAAACTTTTTGGATTTGTATAAAATATATGAACTAAAATAAAAAATAAATTTATATATGAAATATAAATTTTCTCAAAATAATATGAGAGGGCATACAGATAAAATACCATGAGTATAAAATCATTCAAGGTGGTCAATACATGGATTTAATGATACTATTCTGTAAACTTTTGTATATATTCATATTTTTCTATAATAAAAATTAAAAAAAAATTCATATAACCATTACGGAATAACAGTATGGAGCTTCCTCAAAATATTAAAAATAGAACTACCATATGATCCGGCAATCCCACTTCTGAGTCTATATCCAAAGGAAATAAAATCAGCATCCCAAAGAGATATCTGTACTCCCATGTTCACTGTGGCATCATTCTAACAGCCAAGATGTGGAAACAACCCAGGTGCCCATAACAGGTGAAGGGATAGAGAAAGTGTGTATATAAGTGAATACACACACACACACACACACACACACACACACAAACACAAAAGGGTTGATGGATATTTTAATGAGTTTGTGGTCATCATGTCCCAATTTATACGTGTATCAAAATACATTACACACTTATACAATTTTTATTTGTCCATCAAACCTCAATAATGTCGGTGGGGGGGGGTAGTTAAGAAACAAACAAAGTGCCAGCCATTGCAAACGAATATACAGGAAAGAATGCAACCCCATGTCAGTTTGCTTGAGAAATCTCATCCCTACTTACTCTCCTCTCCAGCTAACTACACAACTTGGGGCTGTTCCTGGGGCTGTGAACGGAGTGCAGATTCACTCCAGGTGTGGTTTTCACGGTCACGGTCACGGGCTTAGCTCCTCTGGTGGGCTTCACTCTGGATGCCTCAGGCCTTGTCTCCTTTCCAGACAAGGGCTATCTTTTACATATTCCAGGTGAACCCACTCAAAAAAGCTTTTCTGCACTAGAATTTGAAACAAAGCCAATACTGTTTTTCATTGCGGTAAAATGCACATAAAATTTGCCATTCTCGCCATTCTGAAGTGTATGCTTTATGAAACTCCGTACTCCTTAAACACTAACTTCCTGTTCCCCCTTACCCTGGCAACTACCCTTCTACTTTCTGTGAGGACCTCACGTAAGTGGAATCATACAATGTCTGTCCTTTTTGCCTGCATTACTTCACTGAGCATAATGTCTTCAAGGTTCATCTAGGTTGTAGCCTGTGTCAGAAGGGCCTTCCTTCTTAAGGTGGAAGAATGTGGAAGAAACAGACACTGGGTCTGTTTCCATTGTATGCACAGACCATTTTGTTTATCTATTCACCTGCTGATGGACCTGTGGGTTGCTCTCACGTTTTGGGGATTACAAATAATGCTGTGAACCCTGGTATATTGAGTCCGTTTTCAACTCTTTTTGGGCACAGACCCAGAAATGAACTGCCAGATCATTTGGTAATTTTATTCAATACTTCTAAAACTAAGTCAATATTTGGGAGGCCTGGGTGGCTCAGTTAAGTGTCCTATTTCTGATTTTGGCTCAGGTCATGATCTCAGGGTCCTGGGATGGAGCTCGTGTTTGGGCTCCCTGCTCGTCCTGGAGTTTGCTTGAGATTCTCTTCCTCTCTTTCTCCCCTCCCCATGCTTGTGCACATACGCTATCTCTAAAATAAATAAAATCTTAAAAAAAAACGAAACCAACCAAACTGAGCCAATATTCTTCTAAATAATAACTTGTCCACAATTTTCTGCTGCCTATTGGGATGGGCTGGACTGGGGGTGGAGACGTGGGAAGCAGGGAGAGGTAATCTATGTTGAAGAGCCTGGGTTTTGGTTTCCATCTTTGGAAACCAATGGGTGGAAGAACCAAGTTTCCAAGACGGAAACTTGGTTTCCGTCTTTGCTCTCCAATCACTAGCTCTGAAACCCTGGTTATATTATTTAACCCTGGAGCCTCAGTTTCCTTACCTGCAGAATAAGATAACACCGATCTTATTATTATCATCAGTATTTATAACGTTTTAGCATAATGCTCGGCCATAGCATTCAGTGAATGGCTTCTAGTCATTAGATTATTTCCACTTCAGTCTTCCCAGGCGAGGCAAAGGGGCACCTGCATCAGGGTGATTCCCACAGGTTCTAACCACAGCCTCTTCTAATGTCTTGCCAAACTGCCCTGAGGGTAATGACACCTGTGGCAAGACTGGTTAGACTTTCTTCATTTCTTGTTGTAGAAAACTATGCACAGAAAGACCTGGTCTCTTCCTGGTGCCTCTTAAGACAGCTTAACATAACTCACATACCATAAAAGATTTCAAAATATACAGCTCAGTGGTTTCTAGTAGATTGACAGTTGTGCACCCATCATCACAATCAATTTCATTACTCACAGAAGAAATCATACCTAGGAGTTGTCACCCCCCAAACCTCTTATCCTTCCCAGCTCCTGGCATCTGCTCATCTACTCTGTCTCTGTGGATTTGCCCATTCCGGCTATTTCGTAAACATGAAATCACCCGGTAGATGTCCTGTTGTGCCTGGCATGTATCGGTACTTGATCACTTTTTATGGCTGAATATGCTCCACTGTATGGATCTACCGTGTTTAATTTATCCACTCAACAGTTGATGAGCACTGGGTCTGTTTCTACTTTTTGGCCTCTGTGAATAGCGTGGCTGGGCACAATCCTGGTATGCCTTTGTGTGTGGACACATGTTCTCAGTTCTCTGGAGCACAGTGTTTCTTCTTTAGAAGGCCAAGGTGGAACCGCAGCTGCCAGGATCTGTCGGGAGAGCACCAGACCAGCAGAAATCAGACTCCTGGCGTTGGCTCCGCTCCGTGACAGCCTCGAGAAGCTGTTCAAGTCTGTAGCTTGTAATCTTGCTGTGTGGATGTATCTTCTCTGAGTTCCTTCTTACATGAACTCTAGGGAGCTTCAGTGTTGACTTTGCTCCCTGGCTGGTGACAGTCCTCTGTATGCCCAGTTCTCTTTAAAACCACCTTCCCTGAACGATGCACATTTTCATATTCTGCATCCAACGTCCTGTTTTTCTACCTGTAGAATTAAAACTACTCAATTGTTTGTTGGCCTCCTCTCAGAAAAGACAGAATTCCTGCTCCCTTCTGGGTAGCTCCTCATTCTAGTCACAAACTGGGGTAAGAGTTGATAGGCTTTGTCCTTGCAAGGTGCCTGAGCAGTACCAACTGAATTCTCTTCATCAGAATCTATTTTTTAACGCAAAAAAAATTTTTTTTTAATAGTAGTTGACATATACTGTTACACTAGTTTCAAGTATATAGTACAGTGATTTGACAACTCTATATATGGTGCTATGCTCAGCACAGGTGTAGCTGTCCCCATACATGCTATTCTAATGCTACTGACTATGTTCCCTATGTGGTATCTTTTTTTTTTTTTTTTTTAAGATTTCATTTGTTTATTTGAGACAGAGCAAGAGAGCAAGAAAGAACACGAGCAGGGGAGGGGCAGAGGCAGAAGGAAAAGCAGAGTCCCCGCTGAGCAGGGAGCCTGATGCGGGACTTGATCCCAGGACCCTGGGACCATGACCTGAGCTGAAGGCAGATGGTTAACCGACCGAGTCTCTCTGGTGCCCCTCCTATGTGGTATCTTTCATCCTTGTAACTTATTTGTTCCATAGCCAGAAGCCTCTACCTCCCACTCCCCTTTATGCATTTTGCTCCTCTCCCCTCTGGCAACCACCAGTTTGTTCTCTGTATTTATGGATCTATTTCTGCTTTTTTGGGGGCTCTGTTTTTTTAAATTCCATTAAAAATTTTAAATAAGTGTAATCATATGGTATTTGTCTTTGTCTTATTTCACTTAGCACGATACCCTCTAGGTCTAACCATGTTTTTGCATATGGCAGAATCTCATTTCTTTTTTATAGATGAGTAATATTCCATCGTATATATACACATTTATATCTATCAGTGAATACTTCGGTTCCTTCCATATCTTGGTAACTGTAAATAAATAATGCTGTAATAAATATAAGGGTGTATACATCTTTTCAAATTAGTGTTTTTGTTTTCTTTGGTAAATATCCAGTAGTGAAATTACTTGATCATATGGTAGTTTTAATTTTTTTGAGGACCCTTGGTACTGTTGTCCTCAGTGAGTGCACTAATTTGCATTCCCACTAACATGGCACGAGGGGCCCTTTTCTCCACATCCTCATCAATACCCATTATTTCTTGTCTTTGATAAGAGCTATTCCATCAAAATAAAGATTTTGAAGGAAGATGCGGAAGATTCCTCCTGCAGTTTCGCAAATTCCAATTTTCTGCTTCTCTTTCTAGCAGCAACTTACATGAGAGGCTTCGGAATTCACATTGGCTGCAGAAAAACAGTCATCTCTTCTGTAAAAAATCTGACCTCTGTCAACTGTGTTACATATTTGAGGTGCTGCAGACTTAGTTTTGCCTTTGGTCAAAGTCTGTTGGGTATGGTAGTGGCTCCACAAGTTACAAAGAGGAAAAACAAGTTTGCTGTCTTCTAGGTGATGAAAAAGGATTCTAAAAAAGATTAAGAGTAGATAAGGGGCTCTGAGAAGCTATCATGAAAGTAAATTCCATGAAGACAAAAGAAAAATGCCTGCCACAATTTTATATACAGAAAAAATGACGTTAAATACTTCTCCTTAGTTAAAGAATTTGAGTCAGCAGCCAGTGAGAATGAGTGTTCTTTATGCGTGATTTCCAGACTATGGCACAAAAAGGCTTCTATATTTTACTATTTGTAGATTACACATAACCCAAACTCAAAACCCAGGAAAACAACCCCAAGATGCAACAGAAAATAAACCCAATGACAGATGCGACTTTGGACTTAAGACTTGGGGTAAAAGAGGAAAAAGTATGCAAAAGGTAAGTACTAGAATTACGAGAAAGGAAAAGTTCTTCGGGATTCTGAATAGAAGCAAGTGCTAGAGATACTTAAAAGTCAAGAGCTAAAAATGAGATTAATCCTTTAGACACAGAAATGCTGCTCTCCACAATCATGCTAATATTCTAAAGTCTGAAAGAAATTGTCTTTTGACAGTCAGAGAAGGATTTCCAAATTTTTTAAAAAATGGTGGGAAGAAGGAGAATTTATTAAGTAGACGATGAGTATAGCCAAGCAATGGAGGGCTTTAGCATTCGAAAAGGTCAATATAGGCTTATGGATAAAGCCTGAAAGTGTTTAATCCCAACAGGAGAATATTAATGTTCTCTGAGCACCTACTAAGTTCCAGGCACTTAATGGAACTGAATTGTTATTGCATTCTTAGAAAAGTGGTATTAAAATCTCTGCTGTAGGGATGAGAAGGCAGAAGCCAGGAAAGGCTGGTGAGCTGCAGTGGCAACTTAGCCAGGGCGCTAGCCAGCAGCCCATGGAGAGACAGGGTCAAAGTTCAAACCGTCTCGTCACTGTGGCTCTATAAACACGGCGAAGGCATCATAACGAGAACTTTGATCGAGGATATACTTCGAAGTTAGGTAACGGAATATTAAGTTCGATTCACGACACAGGTCACACACACTATTTACCAAAAACACAAACCGGAATAAGGGACTGAAAGAGAGTTATGTAAAAGTAAATGTTTGGTTTTGAAACAGTAGTGGTTCACTGGCTTTTGGCACTTCTGATGTAACGGCGTTTAGGAGGACGCAAAATATTCTTTAAAATGTAAGATGTAACTAAAACTTGACAAATTTTTTAAAAAATGGTGGGAAGAAGGAGAATTTATTAAGTAGACGATGAGTATATCCAAGCAATGGAGGGCTTTAGCATTCAAAAAGGTCAATATATAGGCTCAGACAAACTACGATGGACTCTATTTTACAAAGCAAAATGTTTTCCTAGTATTTTATAGGCATCTGGAGTTTGTGGCTAGGGACCTTTTCTATGGAGTGTAGAACTGGGCCAGGGAAAGTTACCATGTAGTTCGACTACATTTGTACCTGTGAACATGTAAGGCTTAGCATTTCTTAAAACATCTTATCACAATTAAAACAAACAAATATTTAACCCAAAATGTGGCCCCCTTCCTCTTTCCAACACTGTTATGTAGCCGTAGGTTTTTCCTTAGGCCACCTACCGCCTCCTAAATTATTAACTTGGTAGATTAAAAAGCCTGTCAGCCTGTATTTAAAATACCTAGTTCTACATGTGTCCAAACCTTGTCGGTCCCCACAGACGTCACACAAAGAACCTCCACATGTGATCATGATTACCTGTCAAAATTATTTTGGACTTCCAGTTTTTTGATGTGGAATTTTCATGTTTAATAAAATCTTTACTTTTAGGAAAAGTGATGGAACATGTGTCCCATTTGTGGAATTAAAAGGAAGACGGCACTGTTACCCAGGGCGCACACGTTTACGTATTGTGATCAACAGGATGACGTCACACCAACCGGAAGGCACACTGCCTGAGGTGCTAGGATTTTAGCCCACATGGCCTCCAGCCCTGCCTCTTGTGACGGTTAATTTTATGTCAGTTGGAATGGGCCAAAGGGATGCCCACATTAAGCACTGTTTCTGGGGGTGTCTGTGGTGGTATTTCCAGATGAGACGAGCACTGGAGTTGGTGGGCTCAGTAATGAGAATGCCCTCCCTGTAATTCTGTTTGTGCTCCCCAGGAAGAATTCGCCTCGGTTCCCTGACTGAGCTGGGGATGGGATCTCGCTTCACCCTCTCCTGTTCTCAGGCCTTCAGACTGGGACAGAATTACACTCTGCCAGCTTTCTCAGGTCTCCTGCTTGCAGATCGAGGGAATTCTCAGCCTCTGTAATGATGTCAGCCTATCCGCCAAGTAAATCTCCTTTTATATCCAGCTGGTTTGTTCCTCTGTTGAATCCTGACTAGTAGCGCCTGACTAGTAGCGTACCTCGTAGCTAGTAGCGTACTAGTAGCGTACCCTCGGGCACATCGCTTGGCCTCTCTGGGCCTCAGTTTTCTCAGTTGTAAAATGGAGAGTTTGATGATTTCCAAGTCCTATCACAAAGCCATTTTGTGATTCTATCTTCCACACAAAGGAAAACATTTCGCATGGCCTGAGGGGGAACTCGAAAGCACAGGAATCCTACACAAAGGAAACTCGTGTCAAAATAAATACTAAAATCATGCATTTGAAAGCTGAAAAAGTTTAATAATACAATAGGCCTTTTGTATTACAGAGAAGGAGAATTTTTTTTTGTTTGTTTTTTTAGAAAGAGTGTGTGTGCATGGGATGGGGGAGGGGCAGAGGGAGAGGGAATCTTAAGCAGATTCCATGCCCAGCAGGGAGCCCCAGCAGGGAGCAGAATATCTGCGTCATGGATGCATCAGTGTCCACCCATTCTTGACCTGACCTCAGTTCCCTCTCCTCACACCTGGGCAGGTTCTCTGACTCCCTTGATGACACGACCTCTGACGGTGGCAGCGACATGGCACGGCTTTGGGGTCTAAGTCAGAAAGGCAATCGATCTTCTGCCTGGCTCTCTCCTGTGGGCCTCCTGCCCTTGGGGTCCAGCCACCACGATGTGAGGAAGCCAGGCGTCCATGGTGAGGCTGTGAGTGCCTCTGCCAGGCCTCCAGCTGACAGCCGGTGCCGACCACCGGACGAGTGAGTGAGCGAGAGGATTCCAGGCCCCAGGTTGAGTCACCGCAGAACATTCTCCACAAGACACGGGCAGTCTCACTATCTGAGTATCTCCCCCAGAAGCTGGGAGTGGTAATAAATGAAAGCTGCTGTTTTAAGCTGCTCAATTTCGATAATTTAGTATGTGGCGATAGATAAGCAGTACGTCCAGTTCTAGAGTTTGTTGCCTTTGTTAGAGTTCTCCATGCTCTTCTCTACTATCCTACCATTCCACATGGCTTTCTCTAGCTCACAGTGAAAGTGAAAAGCCATCTGCTTTTTAATTTCCCCCTAAATTTGCAACATGAGCCCCTCCTTTAACTTAGCCTTTCTATTAGGAGAGAATGCTACCTGACAACATCTTTTTTGGGGGCTATACCCACGCCCAGATTGCAAGAGCTCAGTATGCCTTAGTAACTGCCTCTTGATTTCAGTCTTTAGAACGCCTTTGCCTAAAAAGAGCACTGTCCCCTCCGGCCTTGGCTTCTCAGCCTGCTTGTCTGTCACAGACGTCTCCCAGAATGTCTGCGTCATGGATGCATCGGTGTCCACAGTTCAGTCGGCACCTTTGTACCCCTGCCTACTCTGAATCACCACGTGGCTACATTTTGGATCTTCTCCATCCAGCCTTTCATGGAACTTCCAGGAGCCGAGATGCCAATGTATTGGTTCTGAGCTGGTAAGACATCAGTGATGCACTTCAAGTTCAGAAGGGCTCATGGCCGTGACTCAGCTGTAGAATGCTGATAAGTCACTTGAGAATGCTCAGGTGACATCTGTTAGTGCTCCCAAGACCCATGGCTACATTGGAGGTCTTCAGGTTGGACCAGAGTCTGATGCCTGGTTGGCACACCACTGTCACACAGGGCACGAGGACCGTTTTGAACTGGTGTCTAAAAGTTACACAACAATTACTCCTCTATGTCTTGCACAGGTGACCAAATTTACCTTCTGGTTCTGGTGTCTCATGGCAACCTCTGGGGTAAGGTTTCTGTACTGGGAATCATGTGAGCTCATGCTGATTTATGGGCAAGTCTTACTGCTGATACTAATAATTCCTATTCCTTTGATGTAACATTGGTGACTGTGACATACAGACACTGAGAGGTAGACAGCTGAGAAGATAACAGGGTCCTCTCTAAAGATACTGAGTCCTTGCCCTTGAGATGCAGGGCTGGCTGGGGGCCACCCAACAGAAGCCAAGGTCTCTCTCCATTCTGTTCGCTATGTCCTGCCTGAGTTCTAAAGATTACCACAATTCTCTTTTACAATCCTTAAAAACATAAGGCATTTAGGTGTCGGTGGGGGCAAATTTACCCTGGAAAAACCCCTGTGCCAAAGGACTACGGAGACGCTGAAGGGAACTGAAAATAGGAGTCAGATTTCACAGCTAATAACACAATTGACCAGCAGGTGGCAATAGAGGACTTCGTCAGCAATTCTGGCCTCAGTTCTGAAATGCTGGAAGGTAGCTTTTAACGGCTATTGTATAAGTGATTTATGTATTTGGATTCCGCTCAATGTTATATATGCATTACTGAATAAAACATTCACAGTGTATTTCCCACCAGCAGCTGAGCTCCAGTTGCAAGCTTCTAAGTCCTAATTCCCAAGGCTCAAAGGAGCCCCTGACATCAAATTGCTTTCCTTCCAGAATAGCCGCTTCATAACCCAGAAAAAGAAATGCTCAGGGAGAGCCGAGAGAGATCTGATGTGACCACATCACCAGAATGGCTTAGCAAGCATGTGTTAGGAAAAGCAAATGTCTGTCAGATGGTGTCCTCAAGGCAAAGCTGTCCAGGGTTTCCCTGAGCTCCCCCTGCTATTCCCTGGATTTCCTCCCCCTTGTTCTGCTGTGCTCAGCACCACTGAATCGACAGGCTCGGACAAGACGGGGACCAGCCTCAGCATGGACAAGGAAGAGAAATGGCTTATTTGTCAGAAATATGTAAAGCACATAAAAAAAAGTGACATTCACATTTAGGGTATTAAGTCAAGGGGTTTTTCGTCTTTTCTAGGGAGTCCCAGCTACACATGGCTCTGGGAGCCGGGAAATGTCATCAGCATCCCAAACGACCCTGAGCTAGAATTGCGTGCAAACAGTGGGGCAGGTGTGGGGTGCTTGCTCTGAGGGCTCCCGAGCCATTCCTGGCCATGTCTCTGCAATCTCTTCCCCTGTGGCTTCTTGGCCAGGGCTGTGCTGCCTGACTTCTTAGGCTTCTGAGGTCCGATGAGTCGTGACATTTTGATGGGCCATTGTGAGTGGGCATGAGCCACAGAACTACTAGCGTAAACCCAAGGTGTCATTTGCCATGATGACGTGGCCCCCTGAGAAGGAAATACTTCTCGCTGGGAACGTGTCTGAGAGGCAGAAAGGCAGCCTCCGTCTCGGAGCTTAGGGCTGGGACACAGCTCTACGGAAAGCACAGCGGGGTGGGCCCATGCCCGTGGTAAATGCCCAACCTACCATTTCAAGTACACGACCCACATGCTGGCAATGGGGCCTCAGTCACTAATATAGCGTATTAGCTGAGGTCTGAAGCAAGCTTTTCCTGCTCCTTCTCATATTTGCCTCTTCTTTTGTCTATTTGAACAAAGGAAAGGAAATGCAGTTTTGATAAGTGGAGATAATATTATTCTCATTTTGCAGAAGAGGAAAATGAGGTTTATAAGGATTAAGAAATGTGCTCAATTTCACACAACTCATGTGGTGGGAAGCCAGGACTGAAACCCAGAGCCCGACTGACAATAAAGTCCAGGCTCCTCCTCACGATGATGGTGAGGGCTATGGGTGTGGTATTTCTTTGTAACAGCTCGGGCCCTCCTGCCCGCGAAGTACAGACGCAGCAAAGATGAAGTAAAGCTTCATCCAAAGGGAAGGCCATAGGATTCTAGTCATTATGAGGGGGAAGAAAAAATCTCCGGAGACACGCTGCCAAGGAGGAGAAAAGAACATTACATTTCCTCATTGCTCATGCATACTGATATGAAACAGTATAAAATGTCAGTAAGGCCATCAAACAGGTCTTTAACGCACAACATGGGCTCTCATTCATACCCATGGTGCCGATGTGCCGAAAACATGGTCTCTGAAGTCTCTCTTGCTACCCCAGCCCTCTCTCCTGAGCCCCCCACCCAGCAGAGTCAATCTCCAATTTACCTCTAGAGTTCATCCATCCTTTTCCATTCCCATGGTCATTCTCATCCCTCAGCTCCAAAACTCTCTCCTGCTTATCAGCTCTACCTGAACACTCTGCCTCCATTCTCAACACTCTGCAATTAATTTTTTTCATCACTGCAATCCCTCCAGCACATAAATTTGATACTATCACCTCACTGCTTATAATAATATTCTAATACGCCCTCACTGCATATGTGGCTTATCGCACGGCTCTCCTGCCTGCCTGCCTCATTAGGCTGTGGGCTGCTCCAACACAGGCTGTGCCTTTGTCCCCCGTGTGAGGCTGGTCCTTAAGCTCGGGGGCTGTGTCATAGCGTCTTCCCCTCGTCGGCCCAAATAAACCAGAATAAACCAGTCTCTGTGAAGTAGGGATCCCTGAACACCTTGTCCCTAAAGAGCTTAGACCTGACTGGGAAGGGAGAGCAGGCCTGTGCACTCATCTTTCCTCTCATGTCACCTTCTGAGGCAAACGCTGTTATTATTAGTGGGAAGATGGCGACGCACAGGTGAAACATGGTAATTTATCTCAGGTCAGAGAGCTGGCAAAGGGAGAGCAGGAGTCCAACCCAAGTGCTTGCCCAGTCAGTACTCTTAGGCGATACACAGAGTGCTTGTCAAATGCAGGAGCCCAGGCCCAACGTGTTAAACCCGCTATAGAGGAGACTGTTGGCTGCCCATCCATAACCGTCTTTGCCTCCTTCCCTCCCAACAAAGCCCCAGGTCGTTTGGCCCCCTGCAAGTCTCAGGGGAGGCTAGTCTCTCTCCAGCCCCCATGGTGAGAACCTTGACTTACCTAAGCCAGTCACTGTGGTCTCAATCTACCTGATGGGTGAAAGGCTGGAGGACAATCATGGGACACAACTCTGGTCAATGTGACTAGAAGGGGGAAGGCTGAGGCCCTGTGGAAAGATGTCCCTGCTCTCAGGAGAAGACAAGGCACCAGGCACTTTCTGTGTTTTATTGTTGGACATTGTCAAGCTGGAGCCAGGAGGTTTATGGGCTACTGAATTAATTAATAATTAACCCTAATTAAGTTAGGATTTGTTGTTATAAGAAATGGTCCTAACACATACTCATGTCAGGGATTTGTAGACAGAGACCACCAGACAGTCATTTTGGATTTTCACCAAAAAACGGAACAGCATGGGAGAGGATAGCACAGAGATGATGGAATGTCTGGTCACCACTTACTTCTGGAGCATGAGACTAACCCTCGCAGCCTACAAGAAGCCATGATCAGGTATTACTGTGTGGGTTTGGATATATTGGCATATGTTTTTAATGATGTTCCTCACTGAGTGACAGGTAAGCTTTGCTGTGAAATTTGTGTTTGAGCCAAACATTTTTTTTTTTTTTTGGCAACTTAAATGCTAATTTATGTTCTATGTGAACTCCTTTTACTATCTTAATAGAACAAGGATATGTGGCATTTCCCTTTCTTTAACCAGGAAGCAAACATGAGTCATGTCCAGCTGATGTCCTGACATTTTAACCTGGATCTGGAGGTAATCAAAGATGATAATTAAAGTGCTTGGTTAGGCTACTAATGAACAATCACTTCAGGTTTCACCTAAAATGTCAGCGAGCAGAAGCAGGTAAGTGTCCCTTGTCCTGAGCACTGTGATTTACTGTGAGGTTATGGTTTAAATAGTGGGTCATCGGGGTCCAGAGAATATATTGTTCCAGGTTGAGTAAAAAAAGTCCTTGGATCTGCTAAACCAGATTTTATATGTGCTCATATGACTATAAATTTGTTGTATTAATATGTAATTGTAAGTAAATAAATTTGGCTGTTTCTTTTATAAACAAGCCCCCACCCCTTAAAAAAAAAAACATTTTATTTAATGATTTGCGGGAGAGTGAGTGAGAGGGAGAATCTGAAGCACTCTGAACGGAGTACACAGCCCGACGCAGGACTCGATCCCAGAGCCGAGAGGTCATGACCTGAGCAGAAACCAAGAGCTGGATGCTTATCCGACTGACGGACCAACGGATCCCTGTCTTGAAGGAAGACAGTAAAGAGAGATACCAAATCTCATAGTCCCAGGAGCATCCAAGGCAGAGAACTAGGACTCACTTTCTCTCCTCAATGCCTAAATTCCTTGTGTTAGCAAGTAAAGTTGGGCACCAGTGAATGGGGCGGCGAGGGTGGGGTGGGGTGGGGGGATACACACAAATTATGTGCTGTTTCACCTTTCTATCTTGTGCTGCTGCTGAAGCAGCTTCTCCCATAAGCTCTGGAAGCTGCAGGTCTCACAAATGAGGGGCACTGATGGAGAGATGACTGCCTGCCTTCTCTTTTGTAAACCAGTTGGCACTGAGGCGGCACAGACTCCCTCTCTTGAGGACAGAGCAGCTGGCAGTGGGGAAGCCAGGGCAAGGGGCTTTTCACGGACACTGAGTCTAAATGCAGGAAACAACCCCTGTCTTCCTGGAACGTGCCTGCACTGTCGGCCCCTCAGCCGCTGCCCCAATTCACCTGCCCTCCTCCACCCTCCCCTTAACGCACCTCTCCCTGTCACTGGGGCCCAGACCAAATGTCACTTGCTCCGAGAAGACACCCTCGACTGGTGTGTCCCTAGTCACCCTCTCAGGGCTGTAGTCCTCCTTATCATCACTTGATTTGGTTTGTGATAGATTCACCCGTGTGATTATTTGCTTAATGTCTTTCATCAGGACCGCCAGCTCATGAGAACAGGGGCTGCACCTGCCGTTAATCCCACGGAGCCCCGCACTGTACAGAAAAACCAAGAAGAGCTGAAGGCCTCCAGAAGCCCCAGGCTCTCCGAGACTTGCAGTGGAACGGTGGGAGGACTGCGCGGGCTGCTGCTGTGGGCTGTGACAGTTAGACTCTGAACTCCAGTCCTGACCTGGGTGTCCATTGGAACCATGGCCCTGAATAAGTCACCGCGCCTTCCAGATGGTCTCAAGTACAAAACATGGATGCGAAAGTGCAAAAACTGATTAGTCATGATAGGTTTTTTTTTTAAATGAAAGAAACATTTTCATATTGGTTGATAGGTGATCACCTTTACTCAGTGAAGAGAAGGGAGACATGGATGGACACACACACACACACCCCCCTTACAGTCACCAAGAAGTCAACACCATGCGAACAATTACTGAAAATGACAGCCTCTCATTTGGAATCATTTTTCCATTTATGTGAAAAGTACATAATGAAATAGCTGCTAATTAAACCTATAAATATACATGGGAAGATTCCTTTGTCATTTCTAATGTACTTCCAAATACAAAACTAAATATAAGTTTTGGATTTCTTTTAGAACTCAAGTTTCATTTGCGATTCATCTAGAATAGCTTCTTTACCAACATCTCTGCCGTAACGCTTATTTGATACTACAAAACTGTCCTTTAAGCTTGAGGTTTCGTATTCACTATTACATTTTTTTAGGACTGTATGATGACACCATGTTTCAGATACATGACTGAGTGAGTAAAATTTAGCCAACTTAGCTTTGGACGTACGGTCCTGGGGGATCATTAATAATTTAGTGAAACTTCTATTATGAAGTGTGATATTTTCAGGTTTTCAAAAACCGTAAGTGAAAGAGGTAAGACTGGTGATACTGAGTAATATCACAGGTATGTATAAAATGAGGATAATGATACGATGAGGACCTGACAGGAAGCATGCCATGTGGGAAAAGCCTTCCAACGGAGAAGCAATGTAACAGGAGGCCTTCCTCCGAGAGCTCCTTCAATCCAAGACTCTTTAGGTATTTTATGGTCATTAGCTCATTAAGTCTCCCAGGTCTTGAGGACACAGGTATCAAGGATGGCAACTGGCTTGTTATCTTGGACACTGAAGCGGCGGCCAGGATGGTGGTGGGGGGATTAATCAAGGTCATATAGCGAGTCACAGAGCTGGGATCCAAGCCTTCTTAGAAAGTCCCAGCTCAAACCACGGGCTGGTCCTTCCTACTTCTTCAGTTTCCAAGTGTTATTTGTGGGGGCAGGGTGGAAAGAACCAGAAACTGCCAAGTGACCCTCACAGATTGATTTACTTCATCTCTTTGGTTATTAAATATCTCAGGATAATAAGTGATACACTAAGGTTGGTGGGAAAAGTAGACTAAAGATCTTGGTAGGTCTTATGAAAAAAAACCAAAAAAAACCAAAAAAAACAAACAAACAACAACAACAACAAAACGTATTCCTGACGTCTTCATTGCTGTGGAGATCAGGATATCATGGGCTTCTTATATCTTAAATTTAGGTGAGTCTTCCCCATTGAGTCATGATTGGAAAAACTGAAAACGGAAAACTTGGAGCCAATGTTCCCCTAACTTTAAATATAAATATTTAGAAACATAAGCATCAGATAGGCAATTCCACTGAAAATCAGACGTGTGCATGCACGCACACACAGACGCGCACATGGTGTCTAAGTCATTCCAGGATAGGTCAACTTACTAGCCCATCACTGGACCAAGTTTGTTACTAGAACATCAGTCACTTAAAAATAATGTAGGATGAATGTAGAGAAAGGCAAAGGTCACACGTCAAACCTTCATGCGCAGAAGCAGCTGAGCCCAGCAGCTTGCCTCTGGTCTCCCAGAGCCCTTACTGACTTTCAAACATTAGCCACCTTGCAGGTTGCAGTGATAAGGGGTCGTGAGAGGCAATAATGTGCCACAGCCCATCTGCTCTGCTGCGCGGATGGAAAATCCTCGCACATCAGTTAAGAACTCAGTATGCAGGCTTTGTGGGAGGCGGGTGATGTTAATGGGAGTGAACCAGCACCTGTCTTGGAAAGTCACTCCAGGCCCCACCTTTACTCTCCAAGGATCCAGCGGCAAACTGATAAACAGCAATCAGCTGTGTCTCTGCCCTACTGGCAATTCTTTCATTTTTTGGGGGAGTCTGACTTTCCCTGATTCTAGTACCTCTTTCCTTTCTGTTTAACCAAAGTCTGCGCACCTAAAGGCCATCAGACTTGGTCCCGAACCCCAGTTTTGCCATTTACTAGTTGGCTAATTTGTTTACCCCTGTTTTAGCTTCTTGCTATGAGAAATGATACCCACCCCCAACGGATGTGAGGACTGAGGTACGTACAATGCAGAGCACAGTGCCTGGTATACAGCAGGCAGTTAATAACTGTTAGCCATCAGCATCTTTCTCTGCGGCTCTCTTCAGCCACCACAAAAAGCACACGAGATACCAACTGTGCACCTGCTCTGTAAATAGGAGAGCGCCAACTCACGTGGATGCCCAGCCTCCAGTCCCCTGGCAAAAGCGTGATGTCCATGTGCTCCGGCTCTGACCGCTCTCTTGAGTTCTAGAGCTGAAGGAATCATGTGCATCTCAGGTGCACTGAAATCGGTCCTCCTCATGCCTCTCCAGCCTGCTCCTGCCCTTGGGTGTGGTTTCCTGATGACAGCACCTTCACGAGAAGGTCACCGTACGCTCCAGCATCTCCTCTCTCTTCCCTACTTCTGACCTTCTGTCTCAGCCCATCAGCTCAGCCCTGCATTCCTGCAGAGCTCACCAGCCAGTCCGGCAGACTCCAATCTCATTCCTGTTCACACGAGGACTCATGGAGACATAGTGAGATGTGATCTCTCATCCAAAGCTGAGTGGCGCCAAAATGCCTTTGCCGTAACTCTCCAATCTTTTTTGCAACCTGCCTG
>CM053608.1:107866414-107939805 GCA_028646535.1 Procyon lotor
AGGAGAGATCTGTTTGCTCACATTTCATGGTAATGGGAAAGCTAATTTTTTTTAGGGTTATAAGTATGTGTGAAACCATCTGGTATTTCCTGCTGTTGCATCCTTTAGATTTCGCATGTTTATATGTCCATGGCAGCAAAACAGCATGAACCTAAAACAGTAATATTTAAAGGACATCACGTTTTATTGTGATTACATGTATTATTGATGTTTCAAGGCATGGTATTTTAGAGTGTCAGTAGTAAAGAAGTAGCTGAATATGCACGTGACATATATATCCTCTTATTAAAAGTAAGGACAAAAGGAAAAAAAACAAAGGAACCCCGCCCCCATGTTACTTGTCCACCTGGATATCACCTTTTGTGAATGTCCAAATTTTTTACCCATTTTTTAAAAGCTGGTGTCACTCTTTAAAAAAACTGATTTGTAGGAGTTTAAAAAATATATTCTGATGTGGATCTTTTTTCAGACATTTTCGCCCATTCTGCTTTTTCATTCTCTTAATAATGGTGCTCTTGCTATCACAATTTTAACATGGTCCAATGTATTAATTTTTTTCTTTTATGGTTCATATTTTTTGTGTACTGTTTAAGAAACCTTTGTGTACTCCAAGGTAATAAGGTTTTCTTTTGTTTTCCTCTAAAACACACACACACACACACACACACACAAATGCACACATACACACTTACTTTTCTGACTTTAATCTACAATCCACTTTTATGCATGAAATGAGGAAGAGGTTAAGATTCTTTTCCTTCCAAACAGCTATCCAGCTGGCTGAATACTATTTATTGAAAAGGCTATCCCTTTCCCGCTGCACTGCAGTGCCATCCTTGCCATAAATCAGGTGACGGTATATAAATGGGTCCCTTTCTAGACTATATTCTTTCTATTGATCAGTTAGCCTAGCCTTGCACCAGTAATGCAATCTTAATTACCAAAACTTCTGAATAGGTTGTATATACAATCGTGGGAGGTACTCTAGTTTTCTTCTTAAAGAATTCCTTGGCTAGGGTGTCTGGGTAGCTCAGTGGGTTAAAGTCTTTGCCTTCAACTCAGGTCACGATCTCAGGGTCCTGGGATTCAGCCCTGCATCGGGCTCTCTGCTCAGTGGGGAGAATGCTTCCCCCTCTCTCCGCCTACTTGTGATCACTCTCTCTGTCAAACAAATAAATAAAAACTATATATATATATAAAAAAAAGAATTCCTTGGCTAGCCTTGGTTCTTTGTATATCCATATGAATTAAAAAAAAAGATTTTATTTGTTTGATAGGAGAGAGAGACAGAAGAAGCAAGGGGAGCGGAAGGCAGAGGTAGAGGGAGAAGCAGATTCCCCGCTGAGCAGGGAACCCGCTTTGGGACTTGATCCCCGGACATCTGAGCTAAAGGCAGATGTTTAACCAACCAAGCCACCCAGGCACCACTCCATGTGAATTTTTTAATGAGCTTCTCAATTTCTGCCTGAAAAAACTGCTAATAATTTGAGTGGGATGGTATGATATCTATACATCAACCTGGGGAACACTGACAACTTCATAATGGGTGTTGGATCTCTGAACATGAGCTATCCCTCCATGTACAAATACGTGAAAAGGGGCTCATCTTCATGAGTTATTAGAAAAATGAAAATTAAAACCACCATATATTCCCTAGACTGGTTAAAATGAAAAAAAAAAAACAAAAAAACCAGAAAATACCAAGTATTATAAAGGATGTGGAGTAACTGGAATATATATTGCTCATGGGAATGAGATCTGGGGCATCTATTTTGGAAAACTGCTTGGCAGTATCTTCTAAAACTGAACAGATGCAAACCTATGACCTAGCAATTCCATTCCTAGAATGACCATTCACTAAAAGGTAAGTACCAAAACATATATATTGGCACTATGCAGCCTGAAACTGGAAACTACCCAAATACCCATCAGTAGTAGAAAGGATAAATAACTTTAGTGGTGTAGTCACACAACAAGAGGATATAAAGCTCTGAGGACAAACCATCTACACCCGCACGCAGTAATATGGATGAATCTCCAACAATACTGAGGAGTGGCCGGTTCCATTTGTAGAAAGCATGACAACAGGAGAACCAATCTATGGGATAAATCCCAACAGCGGTAATCCTTGGTGGGGCACAGGGGTAAGGAAGTACAAAGGCTTGTGGGATGCTGATAATGTTCTCTTCATTGATTTGGGCTCTGAGTACATGCTACCTTCAATTTACAAAAAGACACTGAGCTATACTCTGATGACATTGCACTCTCTATATATTTTAACAAAAAGTGTTCTTAAAGGAATTCATAATTGGGTTTTCCATTGAATAATCGAATAACTTTTTTTTTAAATTTTCTTTTACCAATTCACTTTTAAACAATTCTCTCACCCCATCTGCCCCGCCCCTCTCCGAGGGCACTTATATGACCAATAGCCTAAAGGGAATTCTTCCTTTTTTTTTTTAAAGATTTTATTTATTTATTTGACAGAGAGAGAGATCACAAGTAGGCAGAGAGGCAGGCAGAGAGAGGGGGAAGCAGGCTCAATGCTGAGCAGAGAGCCTGATGCGGGGCTCGATCCCAGGACCCTGAGATCATGACCTGAGTATATTTTAAATAAACTAGAAGCAATTAAGCTTGATTTTAAAAACCACATAGTGACTCTTTTCTGAATAAAGGCAAAGAAACCTTTGGTGTGTGTGTAAATTATTGTTTTGCGACATTAACCCCCCCCCCCAAGGCATGCCTACTTTTGTCACAACCTTTTGGCAGTCCCCCATAGCCTGAAAGATTAGTTCTAACTGTGCTCTCACTCCTCACCCAGCCCATGCCTGGACTTCGACTCTTATTCATTTGGGATAGACCCCTATTCCCATCAGTCCAAACATCTTTTAATAAGCAAAATCTTAAATTTGTCTTTGTTGTTGTAAGAGTAAGAGTAATGCAGAAAATAAAAAGGTTACTTACTTCTCTCCTGTCCCTTTGGTCCCCTTCCCCAAAGATAATCACTGCTAACAGCTTCTTACGTCAGAAAAAGTCTCGTATCATGACTACACAAATGCACGGAAATACAACCACTGATTCAAAGTTCACTTTTGCTTTGAGCTCCTTCACAGACTAGTTCCCCCTCATTCTGCTCTGTGCTATCTCTTCCCCTATTAATTCCTGTGACATTAATAAGTACAGTGTCATGTACTGATCTGTTTCTATTTCTCAACTCATTTTATCGCCTTTTGCCTTTTAACAATATATTCTTTTTTATCTATAACAGCATTTAGGACAGTACAGGGCACACGATGTAAATTATAAAAACACCTGTCTGATCAATGACTTTACATTCTGAGTTATAAGTACAATTCACCTTCCTTTTTCCACTGTCATGGAAGAGGCTGTTCACACACAATGCCGAGTCAGATATTTCTTAATGGCCTACTCTTTGCTGAGAGGAAGCGCCTGTTTATTTGGGTTATTACTAGCTGGGCTCTGATCCAGTAATCCATTTCTGGAGAAATACATTACATTTTATTTTTAGGTATGAGTGGGGTATACATTTTGTTTGCATATTTAAAATAGTTGGCTGCTCTAATAAAATAAAGCTATGGACAGAAAATAATAGATAATTGCTTCTTAAATATCATTGGGAAGAAACAAAGGAAAAAAAACACTTTGTGTCAGAAAACAAGAAGGTGCTCAAAGACTAACTGGGGCCATGTCAAAGGGACACAGGAACTGGAGAGAAAAAGCTCCCATTGGGACATGTGGGACAGTGTGAGCACCAAAGGAACAATGATGGTAATGGGACTACACTTCCAATCAACAATAAATTTCTAGTGACACTCAAAAGAACAGAGGAAGAAGAGCTGGGGGGAAAGAGGAAGCTCTTCTGTTTAGAATGCCAGAGAGCTGGAAAATCACTATTTGCAACCACCCATGTAATAATTAATTCAGGCAAGGGTCATCACCAGTGAATGTTAAAACCTGGATGAAAAGTTGCTGCAGAACAAGATATTCACTAGGCCTTAAATATCACTTACTAATTATAGGGCAAAAGGGAGATCTCAAGCAAATGAGCAAACGGAGCATCCCCTATAAATGGGGTGCCTCCTGATGTGACAAGATGGGAACCACACATCACTCAGAATATTGTGTCAGAATATTTTACCTGAATCTAAGGACAATGAGCTAAGTCCAGATGGCAGGACATTATCCAAGACAACTGGCCTGGACTCTTCAAAACTGAAGTCTCACAGAAAGACACAAAAAAGGGCGAGGAGAGGGGTGAGGAGAGGAGCTGGTGGTCCAGATTTAAGCAGACAAAAGGAACATGGCGGCCAGTGGGTGGACCCTCTATTGGATCCGGATGGGAGCCGGGAGAGGGAAGAGTATGATGGGGTGGGTGGGGGGGAGTATGGAGAAATTTGTATTGGATGGTATTTTATGCTAATGGATAATATTATTGCATCACTGATAATTGTCTTGGGTGTAATATTGGTCTCTTGGTAAGAGAATGTGCTTGTTCTTAGGAGACACATGCTGAAAAACTGAGGAGGAGAGCGTCATTAGGCGTGCAAGTTACTTTAACGTGGCTCAGGAAAACATAGAATGATCATCATGGTGACAGGGAGAGAGGGAGGAGAGCAAGAGGGTGGGCAAATCAGTGAGAGGGAGCAAATGTGGCTAATGCTAACAACTGGTCAACCGGGGTGAAGGGTATATGGGTTATCACTGTATTATTTAAAAAAAAATTTTTTTTTTTTGTATTTTTGAAGAATTTCAACATAGGAAAAAAAACCAGACCCATGAATTTTTGGCTCTTTCTTGCTTGAGCAACAAATCTTATCACTTTGATGACAATAGTTAGGTCTGATCAGTTTGGGAATCAAAGCAGAGATAAAACTGGTCAGTTTTTAAAAGAGCACAAGGAGCCAACTGACACACCACAAAAGGTGTGAGCAAGGCTTGTCAGGTGGGGCACGTGAGAGCATCTCCAAGCAGGTACCTCTTTTAAAAACAGAGTTAACAATGGTGCTATTAATGGTGTGGCTGACAGTGTAACTTGCTAAGTGGAACGGAGCAGATAACCAACCACTGACTGGTGAAGGTGCCCCAGGTATCAAGTAGGTGAATTCTCAAATATGGAATCTGCAAATAATGAGGATCAGCTGTATGAGAAACATACCTACGTTCATTCCTATAAGCCACAAATATTCTCCCTGAAGGCTAAAACCTCTTTTGCAACCTTGAAAGTGCTTCCCGTCTAGGGATGTGATGCTGATTTATTTGCTTGCCTTTTCCCAACGGTATCTCTCAGTATTCTGTAAGCCCTGCCGGAAACAAACCCAGTTCTATTTTATCCTGTCACCCTGCACTCTGTGTCTGTTGTGTGACTTCGACTAGGTTTGCAGGTGGAAGAGATGACCAGTGTGATGCTGTTGGGTAATATTAACATTTAGATCAGCAGATGGAGTGCTGGAGGAGGTCATCAAGAGGACGTGGCCACCAGCTGACCTGTGAGCTGGACCCTGGCAATCTGAGGCACCTCACCTCCTCCCCTGTCCTTGGGATGTGTGTTTTGCCCACCGTTTCCACAGTGGGAGCTGATTTCAAGGAAATCACCTTGAGAAAATAAAGTATTTTTGAGACTATCTAGATGTTATGTGACTGAACCCAGTTCAGGCCTCTATATAAACTTCTAAGATTCTAGCAGGCAGGTACACAGATCTATTTCTCTGTGGCCACTCAAGATAAGCCCTGTAAGTGAATTCCCTTGCTTATTAAACACACTACCTACCAATCTGGAGTGGTCTGCCTCTTTCTTTGGTCTCTCCTTGCCCTTCGTGTATGGGGGCCAATTTGTGAATCAACACTAAACAAAACAGACTGCCTTCCATAATGTGGGTAGGCATTATCCAATCAGTTGAAGGCTTGGCAAGAACAAAAAGGCTGACCCACTCCTAAGTGAGAGAGAATGCTTTCGGCCTAACGGTCTTAAAAGAAGTATTGGCTTTTACTCTGCTTTTGGACTCAAACTGACAAAAAGGCTCTTCCTGGGTCTTGAACCTACTGGCCTTTGGCCTGGAACTAAACTGTCAGCTCTCCTGGGTCTCCAGCCAACTCAACCTGCAGATCTTGGAACTTGCCAGCTTCTACAATTGAGAGCCAATTCATTGTGACAAATCCCTCTCCCTTTCTATACACTAAATATCCTCTTGGTTCTGTTTCTGTGGAGATCCCTGATTAACACTTTGGGCAAGGAAAAGCTCAGGCTCAATCTAAAGTTTCCCCGAGTGACTGGAAGGAAGAGCAGTATGATTAACAGAAATTTGGATGCAAGGAAGTGGAGCACGTTTTGAGAAAGAAATGATGAGTCTGGCTTTGGTCATGCCAAATGGGACAGTGAGCTAGTCAATTGGATAAATCCTGCAAGCAGGAAAAATGCATGAACAGATGGGGTAAAGTGAAGCATGTGAACATCACATCCTATATGTTTAAAATGATCTCCCCCAAATGCCTCAAATAAATCTTTGATAACCCTCTGCCAAATCTAAGTCTGGAGTAGTAGGGGCAGTCTATCCTTCTTCAGAATGATTTCATTCTTGGTTTCAGTACTATTTTACAACAGTCCAATACAAAACAGACTATACATGGAAGAGCATAAAACAGTTATTAGACTGGAGCAGCAATAATAAATTAACTTCATTCTTAACTGGTTATGAAAGTGGTAATAATTAAAAAACGAAAAACTAAGAAGTACCTATAAGCCAGAGACTGAACCACATTCAGGAGCAGGAGGACCACTGGCATTGTATATATATGTGCATTTTTCCAGGGGAGCATCCAAAGCTTTGTCAGACTCACAGAGGTTCTGTGACCCAAGAAGTAGTTAAATGTGAAACGGCTTTTCTCACTTGTTCCTTTAAATATGGCTACATGAATGGCAAGAGTTTATCTCATTCACAGCACAGAAGCAACACAGTAGAAGAGTATTAAAAACAAACACCTTCTCCTCTCAAACTGGGCATATACTAAAATCTCCATATATTGGACATAAATTTTGACCTATCAAGTGTATTTCTAGTTCTATCCTAAAGGAAGAGCTAGATAAGTGAACAAAGATATATCAGTCACAAGGATGTTCACCAGGGTGTTGTTTAAAAAAGTGGCACACATCTACAGGCCTAACAACAGAGGATCAGCAACATAAATGAGATTAGTGCACTCGGTGACAACTTGTGTGTCTATTTAAAAATGAGGATGCATACATATTTCTACTGACTTGAAAACCTGTTAATTTTAATCAGGAAATCACAAAGTTATACATGATTAGTAGGAGTCCATTAAATGAAAAAAATATACCTTCATATGTTACCTATCTGCAGAAGTCACACTCTGGAAAGGTATACATGAACACAATTGTGTTCTAGGACAGAAGAATTATGAATGACTTTTCTTTCTCCCCTCAAATATTATTACAGTAACTATAGATTATCCATGTAATAAAAAATGCAATACTTTCCTCCGACCAACCTTCCCAAAGGCAACAAACCCACTAGTCATTCATCAACATCCTATCTGTCCCCAGCTCCTACCCGCTTTCCTTGTCAGGCAAACAGAACACTGCTCCTTGAGAGCCCTCCATCCCTTCAGTGGCTCCGTGTGCAAGTGTGAATCACGAATGCCATCCAGTATCTCGCACTCGGAAGGCTTTTCCCAGTTGGCAGCTGACACCTCTTACTGAGAAAGACTCACCAATGTCACATAAGAAAAAACAATGGGGTGGTGGGGGAGCGGGGACAATGAATGCTGAGTGAGAGCCAAGACTTATTTTATAATCAGGAATAAATCTGCAAGTTTAAGTTTTCCACAGCCGTGATATCGCAATCAATAGCAGTTGTTATCATTTTGCTAATGCTTGTTAATCAACCGTATAAACATTTTAAGAGTCCAGGAAGGAGGGCAAGGGGAGGGGTGGGGAAGGAAAAAAAATTTTTTTTTGAGAGTCCAAAGTGATGACAAAGCAACCTCTTTCTGCGGTGAAAACTGCTGGAACACAATGTGGGGATTTTATGCCATTGTCAAGGTAGGCAATGAGATTTCCCCCCACTGCCTTTTATCAAACATGACAGATTTATATAGAATGCTTAAATTGTTTATTATTATTATTTTTAGGTTGACAGGGTAAGGAAACAGCGATGAACTGGGGGAAACCAACTCAGAGTTAATCAGTTTCTAGAAGAGAGCACTGTAAATCAGCGCTTCGTTGGAACAGAGTCCATAAACCTCACTGTGACACCCACACGGCCATGTGGGGACGGCAACAGGACTGCTGTCTCTAATTCCAGGTCGTGGACTTCAGGAAAAGCACCGTGAGCTAACCGGCCGCATTAGGAACTCTAGGCCCATGTCCAAAAGGGGCTCTGGAGATGCACTAACTATGTGATTACAGGCCTGCCTGGAAGCCAAAAGTTGGCAGCAGATCTAAAAGGTAACAAGTGAAAACATGTGCTGTAGACCCATGCATTCTAACACACTGGCAAAGCACGAGGAAACACGGGCTGCCACAGTATAGAAGAGCACACAGTCCGAAGAGCAGCAATTTTCAGAATGCCCAGGAAAAGAAAGGGCTGGGGAAGGAGCATTTCTGAGTGCACTGAGCAAGAGAGAGCCCACGAACAATGACCACAGGTCCAGGACCCCCTCCCACCCTCCATTCCTCCAGGTTCTGTGCTAGATTCATACAGCTGCCCTGATGCTGTTTTGCAGAGAGCCCCTCTCCCCAAGCAGTGGGCACCTTGGGATTCTGACATTCTGATCCAGAGGGCGGAAAGTTCCGCTCTGCGCAGAGGGGACCGTGCCAAGTCACTGAACCTGGCCTAAAGCACCTCCTTCATCTCCCAGATACACAGGCCTGAAATGTCCACTGAAATCGGGGTGCCTGGTTGGCTAAGTCGGAAGGGCGAGCAACTCTCCATCTTGAGGTGATGAGTTTGAGCTCCACAGAGGGTGTAGAGATCACAACAAAATGAAACAAAACTTGCAAAAAGACCCACTGAAATCATTCTTATGCTCACCAAGTCCGAATACTGACGTTCTAAATTCTAAAGGGATTTGTTAAAGAACCTGGGGGATTAAAGGCATTCAAAGTTCACAAACTGGTTAGTTATTCGTGGCTTTTTAAAAATGGGCTTTTGAGGACTTTCAGAAATAATAACTCTATCCCTTTTCCATCTCCCCAGATTATACCAAAGAAATGATATGGTACTATTTCAGTAACCTGCGGGCCTAGCGCCTGAATAGAGTGTTTCACTCCTTAAATGTGAAAAGTCAAGAACAATACCTCCCTAAGTGATGTGGAGCCAAGTTTCACAGCAGCTTCTTTACTGTCAATAAATCCATTTTCTAATTACATACAAAGACATGTTTGTCTTTGACCCTGATTACATTAAAAATACCACAAGTATCATTGCTTTAACGTGCATTACAGAAACATGACTCCCTAAGTGAATCTGATCCATTAATAACATCTCTTTAACTACTAATGATTTTTGCAGACATGCAATAAAATATTTTATGGCTGTTTTGAACCATCTGTCCTTCTTTCTCAATGTGAATTTGCCAGCGATGGAATGAAATTTCCTTTACTTTGTGCCATTATGTGTTCGTTAATACCAAAATACCAATTAGACACAGTCGCACTGTTGCACATGCTGTACACGGAGTGAGGCTCTGGGCACTGCTTGATGAACTCGAACCTTCTGTTTGCAAGATTCCCTTAGGCCACTCTGTGAGCCGGGAGGGGTTCTAACCTATTGCAAAGCAGCACATTCAGGTATGTACCCAAGATGTGCAGAGCTAATGAATCATGAGCTAATCAGTCGCAGAATACGAACAACCAGCTGCACTAAAGATGCTATATTCGAGAGTTAAATATGATAGTTAAAACTGCGATCCTTTCTTTTGAAACTGATGATAACCTACATTAACATATTTAGAATGCCACTAATGATGTTATTGAAGAGAGAACTCAGAGTATGAGTGATCCAGAATACTTACTATTTACCGTGTGCCTATTATGAGCTAGACGCCTCCGATGGTCACGTGTTCTGAGCACAGAAAAGGCTCAGGTTTAAATACTTATGCAGAAGAGACATTCACTCTACAAAGAAGTAATGAAGGAGCTTGCAAATGATGGTAACCTGCTTTGCAAGTTGCTTTGACCAGCGAGCTGTCCTAGAACTGAGGGGCAGATTCCTGCAGTACCTCATGCTGTGGAAAAAGGAGGCTGTGAAGGGGATACTGGCAGCTAATTAAGGACCTATGCCCAGGCCTTGGGGAAAAGGTCCTGGTGACCGTTAACGTCACTTCTGGTCCTGAGCTCCAAGGTGCTGGGACGAGAGAACCGTGACCCAGTATGCAGACTGCACAAAACCACCTCCTCAATCAGCAGATCTGGGGGTTTCCATAGTATGTGCTCAGGAAAGATTCCTGGCCCTGGAAGGATTCCTAGATGCTGCTCCTGGTTCCCCACCCCCGCCGCCATGTTTGGGTAATGGAGGAATAAGTGTCCCACAGGAAGCTGCCTGTTTAGATCTCACAATGCATTTTTTTTTACAAAGAGCAGGGAATGTTCTAGAGAATATCGAAAAATCATTAAAATTTTTTACCTTCGCCAAGAGAAAAGCAATGAATTTCACTCTGCCAGGGCACCAGCCGTGTTACTAAGGATGGTGTCACCTTTAAAATCAATTACTGGGGGCACCTGGGTGGCTGAGTGGGTTAAAGCCTCTGCCTTCGGCTCCAGTCATAATTTCAGGGTCCTGGGATCAAGCCCCTCATCGGGCTCTCTGCTCAGCAGGAAGCCTGCTTCCCCCTCTCTCTCTGCCTGCCTCTCTGCCTACTTGTGATCTCTCTCTCTCTGTCAAATAAATAAATAAAATCTTAAAAAAAATCAATTACTGTGGTTAAAATGAGGAATATATCCATCTTTCCCCACTCGTGGTTTCACCCAGAGGTGATAATGAATAGAGCCCGAGGGACATATACTGCACAGGGACCTTTTCACAAAGACTTAGGTTATAAAAAGGAAAATGAAGATCATTCACTGCACTCATCCTGTTTGGTATTACTATGACATTTATTCTCAAAAGGAGGGGGTTATTTATAAACTTAGCTAATGATTAGTTCAAAGAGGGCAGGAAGAAAAATAAAGCTTTAGCTTTAGATTTCTTAAATCTCTTCTTGGTCTATTTTCCTATACTTTTGTCTTTACACTTACACTTGGTAATTGTTAAGTCCTGAATTTTAAACTGAGGTACCTACATAAAAATGTATTTTTCCTTCTATTTTATACAGATGTCATGCTCAGGACAAGTTGAAATTGTAACCAATATTGAGAAGAGCAGAGGACATGAAATATAGTCAATCCCTCTTTGATTTTATACAGCTAGTAATTAAAGGTCTGTTTCTTAGCTAATCGGGCTTAGAGACATCACACACATAATTATTGTACTAAAATGTTGCCATTCCTATGCTAATGACAGATGGAGGAAGGATGCATTTCACTTTAGTGAGAACCTAGATTCTTAAACAGAGGCTCTGCAAATATTACTTAAAGTAAGCAGAATTAAAATGAGGGGCATCTAGACCTCAGCGCACAGATTTTTGTGAATAAATGTAAATGTGCGATCTTAAATATTGCTTTGCTTTATGAGTTTTGGACCTTTATAGGAGGGGCTCAGAGCCCATGCATAGATAATAGTATAAACCCAGATCACAGGAAGGGTCAGAGGTCAAAAACTGGCGGTCCTTGGGCTAGGTGCAGCAGCAAATGTGTTTGGCTAGCTTACAGCATGTTTTTAAAACATTGTGAGTGAATTCAAAAATCCAATTTCACAGTACAATGGAAAGATGTGGAAATACAAAGACTTCATTCTTTCCTTCACTTAGAACTAACAGCTGTCCCTTTAAAATGGATGAAAGCTTTCCAGTTTTCCTCCACTCGATTTTTTAATGTGTGCTTATTCAACCTTTTCTTTCCTGCCTGACCTAGGGACTTAAGAGGTAATGGGATAGGGGTGGAGCTCCTAGGCCTTTATTCTTGAACTGGATGGTGATGGGGTGGGGGGAGGAAGAGCATATAACTCTAATGTAATGTAATAGAAGAATTATAATTCTTCTGAGAATTCCAGGACAATAGGCTGTTGCAATACTAAGGAAAAGAGGCCTGTGGCTGTTTTAAAATATGGCCACATTTTGTGACACTCCTACCATTGAGGATTGGGGGGGGAGTCTATGTCCCCATCCCTTGAATGTGAACTTGGGACTGCTGTGACCAATAGGATATGGCAGAAGGGATGCTATGTGTCTTTCAAGAGTAGGTCATAATGGCCATGCAGCTGTGTTCTATGCTCTAGAATATTCTCCCCTGCAGTTCTTGTAGACGTTCTCTTCAATAGTCATAAGTGGTCCCCAGCCCAGGCACCAGACCCGTGTGAAGGAGCCTCCAGGTGATTCCAACTCCTAGCCGATCGAGTTATCCCCAGCAGTTTAGTGTTGCCAATTAAGGCCGACATTATGCATCGGAGACAAACACTGTCAGTGTGTACCACCAGTTCTCTGTATTAATGAGTCTGTTTGTTTCATTTGTTTTGTCTTTTAGAATCCAAATATGAGTGACACCATATGGTATTTGTCTTTCACTGTCTGACTTATTTCACTTAGCATAAATGCCCTCTAGTTCCAGCCATGTCATGGCAAATGGCAAGATTTCATTCTTTCTGATGGCTGAGTGATATTCCATTGTGTGTGTGTGTGTGTGTAGGGGTGGTATACATCAGAAAGAATGAAATCTTGCCATTTGCAACGTGGATGGATGTGCGTGCGTGTGTGTACATACCACCTCTTCTTTATCCATTCATCTATCAGTGGATACTTATATTGCTTCCATATCCTGGCTATTGTAAATAATGCTGCAATAAACGTAGAGGTGCATATGTCTTTCCAAATTAGTGTTTTACTTTCCCTTTGGGTAAATACCCAGCAGTGGAATTACTGGATCCAGATTTATCTTTGAAAATAAAGTTTTCATCTTTGTCTTGAAATCAAGGATAATGTTAGCTGATTACCTATTTCAGTCTTTCCAAGTTTGGGTGAATATGAATCTCATATTTCCCAAAGTGAGAGAATATTATTTTATTTCCATTGGCATACTTCCAAAACTTTCTGTATGTTTTCCCAAGTAAGCACTGTTATCCTTAGGAATATGCTTCTTTGATGCTTTACCTGACATGTTTCATTTTGTCGAGGGTTATCGGCTCTTTGAAAATACCTCAAAAATCCCATTTAAATGTTACAAATGCATGTCAAACTTGAGAATGACAATATGAAGAGGAAATATGGAAGCATGCTAATACAGTTGCATCATTAATAACTGAAGGAAGACTACCAAAGTCTCCCATTTCACCGTGTTTAGGAGGCTGTGTGCTCTTCACAGCTGTGACCATTGCTGAAATGTGAGATTTGGCGCAAAACATCACAGATGATTTTAGAAATTTCTCAACCTTGTATTTCACTGCTAGTTAATGTATCTTCTTAAGGCTTTCCTTAAATGGCATAGTTGATGTATTCTTAAGGATCTCAGAAAGAAGTTTTCCTAGTAATGCAATGACAGTCAGCAATAATCACGTCCTTGCTTGAAATGAAGCCAGAAAACCAGAAAACCCTACCCCTGTTCTCCACGATGATTTCTTTTTAAGCACCAACTGCTTCTTTAAGAGCCTAATTCAGTGATACACAAGCTCTCTGGTGCCAACACAATTATCGCCCACATGAAGGGCGCTTGTTTAATTTACCTCTCAAGCCACACTACCATGTTGTCTTGTTATGACATGTTGTTTCTGTCCTACTGCTCTGGCTGGAGGGATACTTTACTTAAATGTTTTCTTCAATCACTTTAGCTATGCTTATCAAATATATCCTTATGGTGCCGGGCTATTTCAATGACTTACAAAAATATAAAATCCAACCAGAGTCATAAGATGCTCTAATGTATATTCTGTGAATAGTTTGAGGGGCTAACGAACAAGTTATTACACTAGAGTGTCTGTTTTCTATTATTCTAAACAAGTCAGGCCAAATGCATTTGTTTATTATTATTTATTGTATTCGTTAGGAAATGAACATAGTCTTCAAGAAACAAATTGGACCTCACCCCTTTCTTCAGACTGTCATTTTCAGAGATGATAATGTATTCCAGGGATGGTGTCTTTCTTTGAAACATTTCTGAAAGGCAGTCCTCGCCCTGGGCCCCTGCTATACCCATGGGTGCCACCACTTCTCACTATATATTTAATTGTTCAAGAATGTATGTCTTCCCCTAACATTGTCAGCAGCTGATGAGTAAGGACTGAAATGGTCTGTTCATCTTACATCCATCTTGTCCCACAGAACATTTGGCAACACAGTAGGTATTCAATATTTATTGAATGAATAACTCATACATTCTTTTGCATACTGTCTGTGTTGTCAAAATTTCATCCCTTGAGGGCAGATTTACCTTTCGGAAACAGTCAAAAGTGATTCAGAGTCAAGTCTGAAGGAAGAGGCCATGATACAACTCAATTTTCTTATGTGCACTGGAAACTAAAACTGATGGCAATTCTGAAAAGGATGTTTATTGAAGTAAACAGGCAGGCCCTCAAGGCAAATAATTTAGAGTCACACTTGGATGTAGAAATTCTCATGTGTTTCTTAAAAATCACTGTCCAGGATTCTTAAGCATAACTTAAAAAAAAAAGCTTCTAAAAGTGAAGTCCCTTGTATTTTGCAGATGTGTGTGTGTGTGTGTTTATGTGTGTGTGTGGAAATGAACAGTACAAAAATCATTTGCATCTGTGTTTCTTAAACGGACATGTAAATATGAACAGACTTCATATTCTGGCAATCTGTGTTAGTGTAAAAGGGACCAAAAATACACTTAGCCTTTCCATCTTGGCTTCCTGTTCCGTTTCCTTCCCATTTCTCTACATCTCAGCCTGAAGCAAGGCACCAGTACAGGCAGAAACTGGAAAGAGACAACCTGGCGTTTTCTCTGGCTCACATCTGTGCTGGTGGTTGTGCGGTGATGTAAACATCTTTCCCCTGATGCCTGCGGTTTGTAGGACTGTGCAGAGATGCAAAAATGGGGATGGAGTGAAAAGACAACCCGGGTCAAGAGAGGAACGAGGAATGTCAACATAAGCTTGGGTGTGAGATGTGCTGAGGGTTAGGGGTAGCCGGAAGCAGACAGCCTTGGCCTGACACGAAACCATTAACCTTGACTCAGGGCTGAGGCTCAGCCTCCCTCTATCCCCACCATTCTTTACTCAATTGCTATAAAGGCCAACTTTTAATCCAAATGGATGTATTGCAAAGCTGATCTACCTAGAATTTCTTAAGAATAAAAAAAGCAACCCGATGTGTAACTTACATAAAGTAAAGCATTTACATCCTTAATGAATCAAACGATCTTTGTTAGGGCTGCAGCCCAGCTAATTCTACTTGAGCTGTCCACTGGAGCCACCTTGTCACCGGTTTACTTTGTAGGCTCTGCCAGACTCATGCTTCCTGAACACCTGTATTTCTCCATCCTGCTTCACAGGCTCCTGCTGCTGATGCTTACGTAATCCCCTCGAAAACTCAGAGGCCTCAGAGCCCCCTCAGGGTGTACACACTTGTCCTCGTGTCCACATGGGCTCACTGCTTCTGAAAGCAGACCTCACAGGTAGTCTCCCCTTCCTTACCTTCCGACACTTAACTCCACACACCCCGAAACAAGAGGTCAGTTATGGATGTACGACATCTTACTAATCTCTGGGAGTCTCACTTATAGAAGAGTAGGTTGTGGCTCACTGAGGCTCACACTTCAGCCAACTGAAGATGTAGCTGAAATTTACACCCAGTAGCTACTGATCCCTCATCTTTCCTTGGAATGCTTAGTGAAACACAAAATAGTAACACACAGTGCAGTCATCCAGGCACTGCGGGCCAAGACTCTCGCAGAGGAGAAGACAGGTCACAGAGGGGACTGAACGTGAGCCCAGGCCAAGGTGGAGAATCAGGTCATCTTGGGCAACAGGAAGGAACTGGAGATCAGTGAACCCATCATGCTTATTTTATAGCCCAAAGAGCTTTCCCCAAGCTACACTGTGAACTTGGGACAAAAGTTCAAGGAGCAGTGAGAAAGGGGAGCTGCCGGCTCTGTAGGGCGGCCAAGGTTGTACGGCAGCCTCATCCCAGGGCTGGCCAGCTCTTAGGAGAGAGTTCTGACCCAGGTTATATGGGGAAGTCTAAGATATGAAGCTGGAAAAAGAGAAAAGATTACCAAAGTGATTAAAAGGTGCTATTTCCAACGAAGATTTCCTTTTCAGAATCTTCCTCCAGAGAGAAGGAATGAGGCAGCTGCCTTAACCCCAGTGGGGAGGTTGGAAGATGTGCTACCATCATTTTGATGCCTTACGTTTGCAGTATCATGGTTTTGAAAGTCTTTCATACCTATATGACTTTTTCTGACTCAGAGAGAAAGAGGAGCAGAAATGGGTGGATTGAAAGAGTTTTCTCTGGTTATGCTTCCCTGCCACAGAGGGTTAAAATAAAGTGAGTTCTTTTTTAACCTTACTGGCAGTTCAGATTTGCTGTTTCAAAGCTGAGTAAAGCATGGATTTACAGGCGTGCACACGAGTGTGTGCACAGTTATTACAGCCTGTTAAATTAGAAAAGGATGTATTTTCATCATCAGGAACATGTTCTCACTGACCTCACTTAGAGATGCACAACTGAAAAAAAAGGGTGAGCAAATACCCCTTAACAATTCCAAGTCAGGGTCCAAGCTGGTATTATTTATAGTTGTGGGAAAACATAAAACATAAGATTTATCACTTAAACCATGCATTTGGAAAATTACATTCACACATTTTTATAAAATGGTGGTTAATTATACATAAAATTTATCATTTAAACCACTCAATTCTGTGGCATTAAATGCATTCTCACTGTTGTGTATCCATCACTATCATCAACCTCTTAACTTTTTCAACTTCCCAAACTGAAACTTTGAACCCATTAAACCCTGACTCACAATTCCCCTGGCCACCATGACTCTACTTTTTTATGTCTATGAATCTGGTTATACTAAATACCTGTGTGCGTGGAATCATATGAGATATGTTCTCTCGTGATGGGGTTATTTCACTGTATGTATAGACCACGTCTTGTTTATCCCTTTATCCGTCAGAGGAACCCTGGGTTGTTTCTACCTTACGGTTATTAGGAATCATGTTGCTGTGAACATGGGTATAAAATATCTCTTCGAGATTCTGCCTTCAATTTCTTTGGGTATATACCCAGAAGTGGAATTGCCAGATCATAGGGTAACTCTAGGAGTCCTTTATTTTTTTCCCCCTGAGGAACAGCCATACAAGGTGATTTTTGTATTATCTTGCCCCATCATGCTTATAATACACTTCTGGCTACGGCTCTGCTTACCATTAATTCCTTACTGTGCTTAATCACAGGAGATGTGACTATATTAGAAGGAGTCTTATTATGCCAGTCACACAGGCTAATCAATTTCCTTTACTTCTAGCCACACATCACAGTTTCTTAGGTAGAAACAAAACAGCTAAATCTCAATACAAGACCACAAGCGGTGGTTCAGCTAAGGAAGTAGATTTGTTTCCCAGGCTAACCTGAGAATGCTAATGTCTTCCAGGAGACGGTCACTGATGAAATCTGAACAGCCTATAATCCTAGAGGCCCCGACTGAGCCTCTGGATTGTTCTGAAGTTTACATCACCTGCTTACCCCTGGGGACTACTGTGTATGGTAGGTGTACCGTGAGGCTGTCCCGACCCTCTTCCAAACTTGTAGCTGTTATCCTTTCTCTGACAACTTCGGTCCCTAGTTCAGTTTTCCTGTCCATTCATTCCCCTGCCTGCATTCTTACGCTAATGACCTCCCAACACCCTGCCTTATACCTATCATCCTCAAGTCCAGCGATGCTTGCTGTCTCCCTAAGGTCACCTACCCTTGATATGGACCTCACTGACAGCCAAACCCCAGACCTTGACTCAGTCTCCACCCTTCTGCTTTTCTCAGTCTGTCACCCCGAGCTTGCTCCTCCTTCTCAGGGTGGCCTTGGGTGACTGGTCTCTCCCATTCTCATAGCCCACCCACCCCTTCCAGCCCCACAGCTATGCCACCCAGGTGGGACCTGGCGACCGGTCACTGCAGTGGTGCCTGAGTGGGTGCCCTTGCTTCATCTGACTTCTACCACTGCATTCTCCTTGCCAATCCCAGCCTGGCAGATGGCACTAATCTCTCTACCTGCTCCAAATGTCACAGAACTGGGCTGATTGGTCTTGCTGCTGAAGTGCGTGTTTGACTTGCCCTCTGTCACCTCAGTTGCACAATGATCCTTGTGCGCATTGTTAATGGCTTCCCTTCGCTTTCTTTACACCTACTCTTTTTTTTTTTTTAAAGATTGATTGATTGATTTGACACAGAGAGAGAGAGAGAGAGATCACAAGCAGGCAGAGAGGCAGGAAGAGAGAGGGGAAGCAGGCTCCCCGCTGAGCAGAGAGCCCGATGCGGGGCTGGATCCCAGGACCCTGAGACCATGACCTGAGAAGGCAGAGGCTTTAATCCATTGAACCCCCCAGGTGTCCCTTACCTGTCTTTTAAAAATCTATTGTGTTCTCTTTCTTTCCCTCCTCTAACAGGACTTGAGAATTCTTTAGGAAAACCACTTTCCCCTGGATGATCTGGGGCCTTGCGCCATTAATTTTTTTCTACTCTTTACTGTGTCTTTGATGCTTTCTTTTGCATTGGTTTCTTCCTCTTAGTCACCAAACATAAAATCTTTGCAACCTGAAAAAACCAACCCCCCCTGCAAAATCCCAGATGGACCCAATCTACTTATTCCCCCACTTCTCAAACAGTTCTGAGTTCTCTCTGGCTCTTTGGTCCCTACTCGCCCTGCTGATCCCGTTCTCTCCCATTAGGCGGCTCTCAGAAATACAAATGGCCTCCCAACTGCCTCTTCACAAGACAGCTTCCTGATGAGCTCTCTGAGTAACGGCCATGGCAAACAGCATGCTTGGAAACTGCTCTGAATGCTCTTCTCGGCCTCTTTTCTCTCTGGCTGCTCCCTCTCAGCAACACGGCCCAGTGTCGGGGTTTTGCCTCTTCTCAAATAACCTGCAAACTTAGGTATCCTGCCCTAAGTGGCCTCTGATCTCTAGGTTTGCATTTTTGCTATTGGCTGGACATCCGTAGATGGAACAATGCTGGCATGTCTGACTTGGTATGACTCTGGGAGAACATTCTTTTCCTTCCCATGGGACCTTTGTTCCCTAGTGCTCATGATAGGCCCGTTCAACAAAGAAAGCACAGACACGCACAGTTGCACTGATCTAACAAATGAACTTTACCCATAAAAGGGCAGCTCAGATTGGTGCTCAGGGCCCGGACAGAAATCAGGTGGTATCTACTTGGGGTCCTGCAACCTCAAGTATTCTTTCTCCTTTGTTAATGAGACCAAGATAGGTATTAATCACTGTGACATTTCTGAAACCTGAGGATGATGTGTAGAAATAAGAGAGACTTGAACTAAACCAATAGTGTTGATATTTTGGAACAGGTTTAGGAGTAAGTGCAGGAACTGGTTTTGTAATGAGTACTTTTGTGTTGTTACAGCTACTTTTTAAGATGTTTGGAGAGTTCTGGGGCACCTGGGTGGCTCAGTCGGTTAAGTGTCTGACTCCTGATTTTGGCTCAGGCCATGATCTCAGGGTCGTGAGTTCAAGCTCCACACTAGGCTCCCTGCTAGGCATGGAGCCTACTTAAAAAAAAAAAAAAGATGTTTGGAGAGTTTAAAAGCAGCAGCTCTATTAGATTAGTAACTGTTTTTTAAATTGGTTAAGAAAATAAAATTTAGCTTTTAATCAATGCATAAATGTTTAGCAAAGATCCACTTTAAAGTTTCAATTATTGGATATATAAGATTAATAAACTGATCATTAAATTGAGAATAAACTTCCACGGCCATAAGCCCCTATTAAAGGGCAATCGATACTTTAGAGGTATGTGATGCATGTCTCCTTTTGTCTAAAAGTGGTTGAGAGCCATGGCTTTATCTAGGAGAGTGCAGGTACTTAGAACCTATAAGCTTGGGCATGTGTGTTTTAGAGAGATGGTCCAAGATGTGACCCTGTTTAAGAACCACTATTATTATTCCTTTATTTTTTATTTTCCAAAGATTTTATTTATTTATTTGACAGAGAGAGAGAGATCACAAGTAGGCAGAGAGGCAGGCAGAGAGAGGAAGAAGCAGGCTCCCCGCTAAGCAGAGAGCCCGAGGCGGGGCTCGATCCCAGGACCCTGAGATCATGACCTGAGCCAAAGGCAGAGGCTTTAACCCACTGAGCCACCCAGGTGCCCTTATTCTTCCTTTAATCAGCATAGTAGATAGAGTAGAGTAAGCAGTTAAATTACTAGGCACTTAAATTATTAGTCAAATCACATTTTGCTCGACAGAGATGGACCTTCTATATTCTTTAGCAGAAATGCATCAGCTTTCAAAGAGGCCATAACCTAAGAGGGGGGAATATGTTATGTTATGGAGATTTTTCTTATTATGAAAAGATCTAGTCTGCATGTGTGTTTTATTTTTATAATCTAGTGTCTGCCACATAAAGTTGTAGAAACTATAATGAAAGCGTAAATCTTTGAATTTAAGTGAGTACCTGGCACTCACATATTATTTCATTACTAAAGGCTTTTCCTTCTCTGGCTTAGTTTCTGTGTAGAGAAATGTTAACCTACAGCCAGTGTGCGTTTATTTAGAAAGGCATTTGGGAATAGAGTCTCTTGCTGGTTAATCCAGAGCTTAGGGGCTAACGGCTACAGGAAAGAGGGAAAATAAAATATGCTGCTTTGTAATTTCTGCCCTCTCCTATGATGTATAAATGAAAGGCTCCTTGTGCTTTCTATCCCCGCACAGCATTTCCTATCTGCTGTTGGAGCAGTAATCTTAAATACTGAAATGTGGGATTTTGTAGCTTTGAGTGGCCTGCATTTTTTCTTTTCAGCCTTAGTGAAAATATGTGTCTGGTATTAAGAAACAAAACAAACAGTAGCTGTCATTATTATTATAACTATTATTACTCCTACTGTTATCATCATTATTATATTTGGAACTATTACTTAGTGAAGCAAAGGTTTTCCACCCAAAAGGTATTAACATATACCAATAGAATAACCCTATGAGATCCCAGTTGTTAAGAAATGTCCAATGTCCAGAGAATGAGTCTACTACTGAGTCCAATTCTCCTAAGCATATACAATCTCCTATTGTGAGTTTCACATCGGACCTCATTTCTCTTTATTCTACACCCTCACCTTCCCCTTCTTCAGATCCACTGAATCAAGTATGTGGTATAAAAGGGGTCATTTCTCATCTTTTGGTTACATGAGTAGAAATAAAATAGGCAGAGAAAAGAAGTTGACCACAAGATAAGAAAGACTGGATCTTATTTAAATCTCTGGTTGAGACGTTAGGAATAATAAAAATCACGCCTTATTTTCTCTCCTTGTGTATCATAAGCTTTTATGGAAGGGACTAAAGGGTAAATCTGGTCTGTTTTCCTGTCTTCAGACTTGCCTTCATTGATGACAAATAATTTTTTATATATATTTTTAATGTCCACATTATAGGTCCTGTGTATTAAAATAAATTGGCAAATTCTAAAAATCTACAGCAGGATACAAATGGCGAATGGTGTGAAATTTCACAATAAAGGGGTTCAGAATTATAAAATCCCTGGGATAGTCTCCTCACCTTTCTCAAAAGAGCCGTCTCTTTAAAAGAAAAAACAGCTGTACTTTTCTTTTCCCCATAGAAGGCAATAGATATTAAACAACCTAGTGTTCGCACTTCTATTAGGGCTTGATTTTTCTCTGAGGAGATGTTAGAATCCTACAAAAACAAAAAGGACTTGCTTATATTTTATAAAGGGCAACCATATTAACATTTTAATAAACTGATTTAAGCCATCTGGTGTTTAGAAAATGGGTCTGGTTCTCCAAAGAAAATAAACAAGATATAAATAACCCTTGAGTTCATGCCTTTTTAAAAATAAATAAATAAATAAATAAACAAACAAATAAAAAAAAAAAAAAAGGAGACTCTTGATTGTATAGCCTGCGTTAGCATTCGTTCATTACCCCACCAGCCCTGCTGGGCACCCACTGTGGTTCAGGCACTATTCTAGGTTATCATGTTAAAGAAAGTCTGCTCTTAAGGTGCTTCCAAAGGGTAATAAACAGCTGACTGGCGCAGACACGAGCAGAGTGACAGGGAGCTGTGTGGACGCACGAAAGTACAAATGTGATGGTGTTGCACCTCCCAGGAAAATGTGGAGGGCCCCTCCCTCCAGATAAAGCCCAGGTCTCTGGCTTGGGTTCCTCTCTGCAGTTTTCCAAAGCCTCTCTTCCCTTGTGCCCTGGCCTTCCCCTGGCTAACTCCTACTTGTTCCTTGGCTAGTGCTCCTGGAGGCCTCCCCTCGAACTGGGCCCTCACTCCTCACCTCCTAACCTGTGTGTTCTGTGGTGCTAGTACCTTCTTGGTCTCATCATACTAGTGGTCGAGCGCTGAGTCTGTTTTAGAGCTATTGTAGTCCCAATGCCCGGGGGAGTCTGGCACGAAGAACAGGTTCAATGGACAAGTGGATGAATGAACGAATGAGGGAAGTGAACAGTGACCGAGCGCTGGCCCTGTGCTGGGGCTGAGGGGGACAGAAGGCTGGCTGAGGCAGGGAGACAACATGGCGGAGGGAAAGAGCACAGGCAGCCAAAGTGGCCGCAAGAGGAGTTTTCTAGAACAGAGCTTGTCTTTCTGATGGCGTCTAAGCTTGTCTAAGCTTCTGAAGACACGCTAACAGATAATGGGAAAAGGAGGATTTTGGCTTCCAATAGCCTTGGGTCGAACTGAAGTGAATACAAACGCGCACTACTTTGTCAAAGGTGAGCTGTATAAAGCCCACAGTATGACACCTGACACAGAGTGGGCCCTCAAGATAGCAAAATCTAATCTTATCTAGAATACAGTAGAAAATACAATGCTATCAAGTCTCTGCCCATACCAAACCCAACATCCAGGAGGAGAGACAGATCCACTTAAGTGGCGCCCTAAGGATCAATGGCTGGTAAGGGGCAGACGCGTCATGGTGGTGAATATGATCACAGGGAAAGACAGGGCCAGCCAAGGGGACTGGGACTGGCCTGGGGGGGAGGGTGGTTGGGAGTGAGGAGTGGGAACACCAATAATGCAGAGGACCTCTACAGTGGCCCTAGGATGCCTGCTTGGACGAGAGCATGCACAGTATTTGTGGTCATTAGGAACCTGGTTATCTCTGCAAGAACCAGCCTATTGTTGGGATGACAGGAGTTGAGGTGTGGAAGGAAGATGAGGAAGTGAAGCTCTTGGGCGCCAAAGGCCCCATAGAAGCAAAAGGGAAACAAATAGGGCAGGAGTCTGACACGGAAGCAAAGAAGCCAGTGTACTTGTGCATGTGGGAAATGAGAATGTGCTTGAAGGAGGGACCAGTGGAGCCAGCAGAGGGAAAGGGGAGGCAACTGACAATTAGTGGGATATCAGAGGCAGGAACTGTGGTAACTGACAGCAACAGAGAACTGCTAACTTGGGTAAAAATAATCAGTGCTTCTTTATGAAGAAGAATGGAGGCAATTGAGGATTTTCCAGCCCCGTAAGTTTGATTAGGACAAAAATGTCTACTTATCGGATAAACAGTACTAGGACAAGGGGATATCATTTTGGATAAAGTTAAGCTGAACCCATACCTCCATTCTTACACCAAAATAAATTCTACATGCATTGAAAATCAGACACTATAAAAGCACCAGAGGAAAATATGAGAGAATTTTGGAATTTGGCATGATGCAAAATTTAAAGGCAATAAAGTAAAAAGTAACTACATACAAATTAAAATCTTCTGTATTAAAAAATGTAGTAAGGAAGGCCAAAAATAAATGCCAAATGGGAGGGCGGCGCCTGGGTGGCTCAGTGGGTTAAAGCCTCTGCTTTCGGTTTGGGTCATGATCTCAGGGTCCTGGGATCGAGCCCCACGTTGGGCTCTCTGCTCAGCGGGGAGCTTGCTTCTGCCCCTCTCTCTGCCTGCCTCTCCGCCTACTTCATCTCTCTCTCTCTGCCAAATAAATAATCTTTCAAAAAAAAATGACAAATGGGGAAAATACGTTTGTGATAAATGTGAGAGGAAACAATAAAACAGTGAATAAATTAATACAGAAAAGAGACAGAGCTGGCTAACGTACAAAACTATCCTTAACCCATAACTAAAGAGATAGCACCTTTTACAAGCTGGATTGGTAGAGAGGACAAGGCTGGATGTTGTCAGGGCTAGAGAGTGAGGTGAAGACAGGGTTGCTGGGAGGGCAGCCTGCTGGGCAGTGTGGGAATGCTGACATGTGTTTTCAATGCCCACACCTTTGACGCAGCACTTCCGCCTCTTAGCCTTTATTCCAAACCAAGACAGGTACAGGGTTGTCTGCCGCTGTGCCGCTCATGATGGCAAACAGCTGAGGTCAGTGTAAATGTCCATCACTCGGAGCCCAGTTAGTTAAATTATCACATACTCATCCTGTGAAATACTATCCAGCCATTAAAAAAGGGAAAAAAAGGTTATCTCTTCTGATATGGGAGAATATATTATGTTAAGTGGGGAAAAAAGAGGCTTGTAAGAGCGTATTTTTAGTGTAATGTCATCTGTCACAAACACTACCTCTAAATGTACAGGAAATTTCTGGAAGGCTACGTAAGAATCTTAATGTGGGAAGTGAGATTCAGAATCAAGAGAAGACAGTGAGAGCAACTTTCTTCTGCCACATTATCTTGAAAATGTAATATTTTGATTAAAAAATTGTAAGTAAAGAGATGTAAATCTCTGAAAGATCAAGTTAACCAACTTGCAAATCATAGGGGTTGTGTTCTATTCCCGTTCATTCTAACATTTGACAATGATCATCATGTCAAGTAGATCCTTCGGAACTAGGGCTCTCAGTCTGTGTGAATCCTGGGTTCCTTACTTATTAATGACAGAGGGCACATAATTAACTGCTCTAAACTTCAGTTTCCTCATCTTATAGTACTGGCTGAAAGATTAAATGAGACCGTGTATGTAAATCATTTAGCATATGAAGTAAGTGCTCAATAAATGTGATCTATTATCATTATTAACAAGACTCTTTCATCTTACAGTTTGCCATTGCCCTCTTATAAATAATTCTTACTTGACTTTGCTTTTCAGACTATAAAACATTATTATCCTATCTTCATTTTACAACAGCCCCATTTTTACTGAGTTTAAGAGATATTAAGTGGTTAGCCTAATATCACAACCTAGGGTTTAAAAGCAGATCTTCTGATTTTAAGAGTTTTCTCCCTCTTGGTCATAGCTGTCTGTTGACCAACAAGCCCACGGCTCCTATATTTTGACATGAATTAATGTTGATTGTAAAATCCTAGGCATTAGGGACCATGAAGTTCTATACTACTTCATATGATACTTTGGACAGAGGAAACCAAAGTGCTACTCACAACTCAATTTTGATATGTACAGCTTCCCTAAAAAAAGATTTAAATAAATCTGTCTACATGGTTCGCAATGATAGCACAAAAAGTTCAAAAAGTGTAGAAAAGGAAAAAAAAAAAAAAAAGCAACTCACAAAGATGGCTAAATCACCTGTCCAAAAAAATCAATACATGCTTCATTTACTCTATGAATCTGATCACTGTTGTCCCAAATCTAGGCATTTTCATTAGAGTACTACCATGTTCAATAATTCCTTATATAACAGAGGTTGATCTGACCCAAGGAATTTTTTTTCCTGAACTAGAAAAGTTGGCCGATATTGGCATCTTCATTTAGTAGATAAGACAAAGAGCATTTATACAATTTTCCCAAGGTCCTTCAATGAGTTAAGGGTAGAAACAGATTTGAGTTTAGTCGTTTGCTTTCTAATTTGCTTCAAATACCACACACCAAGATCAAACTCTATCCTGCTTTAATTTTTTCATAGGATTTTCCTGGAATCAGTTCTGAGTTTATTTTGGAATAATAAAGTATTACACTAAGCACACAGAGTGGACAGTACTGGAGTCTCAGTAAATTCCTTAATAGACTCAAAATAATTGATTTCCTTGAATTTTGTTTTTTTTGTGCGTGTGTGTGTGTTTTTAAACAGTTTGGCTCAAACTGAGAATGCATATTTTTTAAATAGCTGTGACTTCTAAATGCCCTCCTTATGTTTAAATGTATTTTAGCACAATATAACTCTGCTTAGGAAAAATCCACTTAGAAGGAAATTTATTTGGTATTCTGTAGTAGCACCATCTCTGTTCTGAACTATCCTAAAGAGGAATCAATGAAATATGATAGCCCTAATAGGCTGTACATTGAAAATTAATTTAATGTTATTTAATTGAAATCACCCCCCCCAAACGCACATGTGCATGCATGCACAGTGTAACTGACTACCTCTGATGTGACTGAAAACTCTAACCCAGAAAACACCATTTATTTTTAAAATCTTTTTCAAAGATTTATTTAATTACTTTGGAGAAAGAAAGTGCATGTGTGTGGGAGTATCGGAAGGGGCAGAGAGAGGAGAAAATCCCAAGCAGATTCTACCTTGAGCGTGGAGTCTGACATGGGGCTGGATCCTACAACCCTGAGATCATGACCTGAGATGAAACCAAGAGTCGGATGCTCAACCAACTGAGCCACCCAGGTGCCCCAGAAAACATCATTTAAATCAGTCCTTTTCCTCGGACATCTTTGGAAGCATTTTGGGTCAGACTCTTGGGACATGATGCAGTTAGAAATCTCTGTGCCACGTCTCAGGTGCCCAAGTCGAGTACTTAGAGGGAAAGAGGCTGACAAAGTAAGTTAAAATTCCTATGTTTTAATGGTGAGGTGGAAGGACAGCTATTGATTTAAGTGACCTCAAAATCCCGATCTTTTCCCCAGGAACTTCACTGGCATGTTCCATTCCAACTGAAAAAAAGATGAAAAAATATCTAGGTTGCAACTCCCACTGTGGGATGTTATTGGTTTAGAGTCCCAACAGTCAAAATCAAGGGTCCTTTATCATGGTATAAGCCAAGATCTTAAGTGAAAAAGATAACATCAGAGTGGTGGACTGATCAGTCTCAAATTAGTCCTCCATAGTATAAATACATTAAGTTGGGAAATTCAAACCCAAAGTGCAATTCCCAGAACTGCCATAATTAGAGTTACTAGCATCTAGTTAAGAAGAACAAATGTGAGTTATTGATTATGAGAGGTTAAGTGTTTGCTGTACTGAGGATTACCAGAGAACCCGCAGGAACTAATTATGAATATAAAATATCCCAACCCTACTCTCGAGAAGTGAGAATCTCAGATGTGATCATACATATTTCTTATCAACAAATAATGGAAAAGCTCCTAACAGTTTCATAACTACTCATTAGAACTAAAGCTAGTGTTTGGAATCACAACATGGTATGAGCAGAGTAGGCCCAAGAGAGCTTCGTGGAGGATGTGGTCTTGGATAATTTTCATACTTCAATCTTGCAAACTTGGTTTCTGAACCTTAGCCCACAGCTTCAAGAAACACACATATCTTACACAAAACTTTGTATGTATGTATATGATATATACATATATTTCTGGGGAAAGCGTAAAGAGCTTTAATCAGATATAAGGCACTGTGTTTAAAACCTGCCTCAATACTAGAGTGCTGGGAAGAAGGCAGAACCTTAGGAGGACCCTAAGCTCACCTCCTCCCAGGGATACAACTAGCTAACACTCAGATGAGCGTAAATAACCCAGAAAACAACCTGAAGACTGGCAGAACAAACTTCACAAATAAATGTAGAGAAGAGGCCGCATTGAAGAGGCTCAGCAGGGAGCAAGCCGCATATGCAGGGCTCTTGGTGGGAGGGAGGGACCCCCAGGTGCAAAGAGGGTAGAGAAACAGACCTCCACACTGGGAAGCCTGCACTGGGAAGGTGAATCCCTGTAACATTTAGCTTTGAAAACAAGAGAGGCTGAATATCATGAGTTCTTACAACCAGTGAGTGGGACTTAAAAACCTTGAATTTTTGAATATCAGCTGGCTCAGCTCTGGGAGAGCAGGGAGAGGAAATGAGTCCTTGCCCTTAAAGAGAAAACACAACAAATGGCCCACAGAGATATAGCATAAGAACAGCCGTTTGAAAACCTAGGAGCTGTTTACTCATCTCAGAGCTGTTCTGGGAGGATTCCTCCAGGAACAAAGGAGCTAGCAGGTGCTATTTCTCTCCCCTGCTCCCCAGAAAGACACACAGGCACCTGCAGGAACCAGCTACCCAACTTGCCCTCACTGCCCCTCCCTCCATCATTCCAGGTCAGTAGATCTGTCCCCTCCCACCAGGCCTACCTCAGTCCCTGTGCTGCAGGTCTGCACCCCCAAAAGGCCTGCTGTGAGCAAACCCTGCAAACACTGTTCATCCAGCCCATGTATGTTGCAGATCCGCCTCCTCCAATATGCTCTCGGCCAGAGGCCATCTGAAGCCCATCCGAAGTGGTGTCCCAAGCCTGGCAATATGCCAGCAGCCCCAAGAGGGGTCAGCACCACTCCCAAGACACTCCTGCCCTGGAGAGAGGGAAAGATAACCCCACACACCAGTCAGACTGTGGCCCTAGCAGGGGACAACCCAGGGAAAGGACTCTGCATTTTGGTGCTCTGACCTTTTGCAAATGCCTGGTCTGCCTCAACTCATGACCACGAAAGCCCCAGACTGGCCCATTAACACCACAGGAACCAAACACTGCCCACAACAGGTAAAGAGAACCACTGCAGATGACCGGACTGGAGGAAAAAGCATAGCTACAATAGCAGGGCGCACAGGACATGTATAGGAGACACCCCTGAGGGGCGCCTGGGTGGCTCAGTCGTTAAGCATCTGCCTTCGGCTCAGGTCATGATACCAGGGCTCTGGGATGGAGCCCCACATCGGGCTCTCTGCTCAGTGGGGAGTCTGCCTCCTCCTCTCTCTCTGCCTGCCTCTCTGCCTACTTTTGACCTCTCTCTCTCTCTCTGTCAAATAAATAAATAAAATCTTAAAAAAAAAAAAAGGAGACACCCCTGAAAGTCAGGTTCCCAAGAAGAGGGGACATTGCACTGCAGGGCACTAAAGGACCTCTTCTTCATAAAGCCACTACTTGCAAGAGCAAGAGATGTGGCTGACTTTCCTAACACAAAGAAACAGACAGAGACAGACAACATCAGGAGACACTGGAATATGTGCCAAAGAACAGAAAAGAATCAAGGCAAGAGATCTAAACAAAATGGAGGTAAGTCATGTGTCTGATAGAGAATTTAAAAAAATGAGCATAAAGATACTCACTGGAATTGGGTAAAGACTGGAGGACATCAGTGAGACTCTTAACAAAGAGATAAGGAAGAACCAATCAGAGATGCACAACATAAAAATTGAAATAAAAAACAGGCTAGATGGGATAAATAGTAGACTAGAGGAAGCAGAAGAATAACTCAGTGATCAGGAGGGCAGAGTAATGGAAAGTAATCAAACTGAGGAGGTGAGAGAAAAAATTAGGCAAAACGAGAAGAGATTTAGGGTACTCAGTGACATCATCAAGTATCATAATATATGCATTATAGGGATCCCAAGAGAAGATAGAGAAGCAGGGGGAAGAAAATTTATTTGAAGAAATAATAGCTGAAAACTTCCTGAATCTGGAGAAGGAACAAAAATCCATCCACCTCTAAGAGTCACAGATACCTCCCAACAAAATCAAGTCAAGCAGATCAACACCAAGGCACAGAGTAATTAAAATGGCAAAAAGTAGTGACAGAGAATTTTAAAAGCAGAGAGAGAATGGCTTCAAAGGTGAATTCTACCAAACATTTAAAGAGTTAATACCTATTCTTCTCAAATATTCCAAAAAATAGAAGAGGTAGGAAAACTTCCAAATTCAGTCTATGAGGTCAGAATTACCCTGATACCAAAACCTGATAAAGACTCCACTAAAAGGGACACCTGGGTGGCTCAGTAGGTTAAGCCTCTGCCTTCAGCTCAGGTCATGATCTCAGGGTCCTGGGACTGAGCCCCACATCGTGCTCTCTGCTTGGCAGGGAGCCTGCTTCTCCCTTTCTCTCTGCCTGACTGTCTGCCTGCTTGTGATCTCTCCCTGTCAAATAAATAAATAAAATATTAAAAAAAAAAAAAAAAGACTCCACTAAAAGAGAACTCTAGGCCAGTGTCTCTGATGAACATAAATGCAAAAATCCTCAACAAAATATTAACAAACTGAATCGAAAATACATTAAAAAAGTCATTCACCACAATCAAGTGGGACTTATTCCTGGGATGCAAGGGTGGTTTAGTATTTACAAATCAGTCAAGGTGATGCATCACATTAACAAGGGAAATAATAAAAACCATATGTTCATTTCAAGAGATGCAGACAAAGTACAACTTCCACTGATGATAAAAATCCTCAACAAAGTAAGTTTAGAGGGAACATATTTCAATATAACAAAGGTCATACATGAAAAACTCATAGCTAACATCATACTCAATAGTGGAAAAACTGAGAGCTTTTTCTCTAGGGTCAAGAAGAAGACAAGAGTGTCTACTCTTACCACATTTATTCAACATAGTACTAGCAGTCCTAGCCATAACAATCAGACAAGAAAAAGGAATAAAAGGCATCTAAATTGGCAAGGAAGAAGTAAAACTCTCATTATTGGCAGATGACATGATACTCTATATAGGAAACCCTAAAGACTCCACAATAACAGTACCAGAACTGATAAAGGAATTATGTTAAGAATAAAAAATAATATGCAGAAATCCAAAGCATTTCTGTACACTAATAATGAAGCAGCAGAAAGCAAAATTAAGAAAACAATCACAGCAAAGATAATAAAATACCTAGGAATAAATTTAACCAAGGAGGTGAAAGACCTGTATTCTGAAAACTATAAATTACTAATGAAAGAAATTGAAGATGACACAAATGGAAAGATACCTTATGCTCATAGATTGGAAAAACAAACATTTTTAAAATGTCCATAACTGGACATTTTGGAGATTGTCCAAAGCAATCTCCAGATTTAATGCACTTCCTATCAAAATACTAACAGCATTTTTCAGAGAACTAACACAAACAATCCTGAAATTTGTATGGAACTACAAAAGACTCCAAGTAGCCAAAGCAATCTTGAAAAAGAAAAGCAAAGTTGTGGGTATCACAATTCCAGATTTCAAGTTATACTACAAAGCTGTTTTAATCAAAATAGTATTGTACTGGCACAAAAACAGACACATACATCAATGGAACAGGACAGAAAGCCCAGAAATAAACCCATGATTATATGATCAATCAATCTTTGACAAAGTGACAAGAATATGCAATGGGAAAAAGATGGTCTTTTCAACAAATGGTGCCAGGAAAACTGGTCAGCTACAAGAAAGGAATGAAACTGGACCACTTTCTTACACCACACACAAAGATAAACTCAAAATGGATTAAGGACCTAAATGCTGAGACCTGAAACCAAAAAAATTCTTAAAGAGAACACAGGCAGTAATTTCTCTGACATTGGCCATTGCAAAATCTTTCTAGATATATCTCCTGACGCGATGGAAACAAAAGGGAAAATAAACTATTGTGACTGTATCAAACCAAAACTTTTGCATAGTAGAGGAAACAATGAAACCAGCACACAAATGAGTGAATGGGAGAAGATAGCTGCAAATGACATATCTGATAATAGTTTAGTATTCACAACATATAAAGAACTTGGACTCAGCATCCCCAAAACAAATAATCTAATTAAAAATGGGCAGAACACATGAACAGGCATTTCTCCAAAGAAGATATACAGATGGCCAATAGGCACAAGAAAAGATGCTCACATAATTCATCAGAGAAATGCAATCAAAACTACGATAACACCTCATACCTGTTAGAATGGCTAAAATAAAAAAGACAAGAAACAACAAATGTTAGCAAAGATGTTGAGAGAAAGGAACCCTCATGCACTGTTAGTAGGAATGCAAATGGTGCAATCACTGTGAAAAACAGTATGGAGGTTCCACAAAATATTAAAAACAGAACTGCCCTATGATCATAGTGATCACACTAGTGGGTATTTATCCAAAGAATACAAAAATGCTAATTCAAGAGGATACAAGCATCCCTATGTTTCTAGCAGCATTACTTACAATAGACAAATTATAGAAGCAGCCCAAGTGTCCACTGATAGATGGATGGATAAAGAAGATGTGGCATATATAGGCAATGCAATATTATTCAGCCATAAAAGGAATGAAATCTTTTGCCATTTGCAACCGAGAGTATAATGCTAAGTTAAAAAAGTCAGTCAGAGAAAGACAAATACCATTTAATTTCACTCTTATGCGGAATTTAAGAAACGAAGAAAAAAAATAAGACAAAAAAACTAGACTCAACTATAGAGAACAAACTGATGCTTAGCAGAGAAGTGGGTGGGGAATGGGTGAAATATGTGAAGGGAAAGAAAGAGTACACTCTTTATGAGGAGCACTGAGTAATATGTAGAATTGTTGAATCACTATGTGCTTAAAACTAATTTAATACTGTATGTTAACTATATTGGAATTAAAATAAAAAATAATAATTAAAAAACCTGCCTCAATGCCTTAAAAACGACTCATTTTAATTTTTAGGAATTTGCTTTAAGAAAATGGATATACATAAAGATACTTATGTCCACATTACCTGTAATAGGGGAAAAATAAAAAGCAACAAGTAAATTTTCCACATTTGGGGGGACAGAATAAACAAATCATGGTAAAGCATAAAATGGAATACTGGAAGCCATAAAAAAATCATGAGGCGAAAGAGAATTGAATCACATGAGAACTGTTTACCATGCCTTATGTAAAAAGAGGTAATAAACTCAGTGTGCAGTTATGATCCCCAGAGGAGCTAGAAAGGCAAACCTAGTCTCCATTTTTGTTCATGCCAGTGGTCCATGTAGGTTGAATGACTGTCACAGGCAATCCAAGGAACGATCTGAAGTCCTTCTGAGACCAGACTGAGCCTCTGAGTGGAAAGAGTGGAGCCATAGGACTCTGGGAAGAACAGAACTCCTAGATAAAAACCTCAGAATGGGTTAGTAGGAAGTATCTCCATGGAGAACTGGGCTAGGGTAAGGAGTTTGTTAAACTGGAAGAATTAAGACAGACAAGTGAGAAATGTACCCGAATGTAACTTAGGTTTTACCCTCATTAAAAATGCCCCCCTCCACAGTGATATATAGGACCAAACTAGGTGACAAGGGAATAAAAAAAAGTGGTTACAGTTTGTAACCACTCAGTAAATAACTGATTCAGGCAAGGTATGTAAATGGGTCTGAAAACCACTGGTGAAAGGTGAAAGGTTGATGGGGCATAGGCAATTTTTAATTACAAAGAGAAACAGGATGCTTAAAATGGAAATATCTGGTCAACTCCACTCTAACAAATGATCAGACTTAGCATAAACAAATAATGATACAACTGGCAATAGGGGCCTCCTGATACGATTGATGTAAAGGGGAGAACTTCATAGTACCAAAGCAGTGGTCCTGCCAAAGTGATTACTCTGAGTGTAATAATGGAGAAAGAATCCCATACATCATATTAGGGAACGTTCTAGACTAATTATGTTAGTATCATGAAATTTACCAAAAAATGGGCAGAGGAACTCTTCTCTGTTAAAGGGGATGTAAGAACGTGACTACAAAATGCAATGCTTGATCCTTAAATGGATTCTAGATTAGGGGGAAAAAATCATAAAAGGTATTATAGAACAATTGGAAAAATTTGAAAATGGACTGCATATCCCATAATACGTATCAGTGTTCAATTCTGAAAAATTCAAATTCAGTGTTCAATTCAAAATAGTGTTGTGATAATACAGAAGAATGTCCTTGTTCTAAGATATACAATGAAGTATATAGAGGTAGTATTATGCCTATAGTCTATTTTCAAACAGTTCAATTAAAAAAAAAAGGAAATAAGAGATAAAGCAAACACGGCAAAAAAAAAATGCCAACAGTGGTGGAGTTCAGTAAAAGATAAAATATTCATTCTTTTACATAAATTGCTTAAGTAAAATAATAGTTAAAAATTATTATTAAATTATTATTAAGGAGAAAACTATCCAGAGAAGAAGAATATGCTACTTTTCATTCCAAAGAAACATGCTTGAGATGCTAGTTTTAAGTCAGCCCATAAACTATCCGAGGTTCCTACCAGAGGTACTGGGGCATGCGTACTGAGTACAGCACATATTTAGAAGAGTGAATCATGAACTTCTTCAAAGTTTAATTTGGAAACCTCCCATACATGTTATCAGTAAATATCACAGGCATTATAAAATTAAGATGAGTTTTTTATTATACAACAAAATGCTGGTGCACCCCTGCCCCCAACATTAATAAACTAAGAAATCACTTCCACTCAAAATGTGGAGCTAATGAAAACCTGAGGTTTAGAAAAAGCCATGAATGAGTCTATAATCCACTTCTTCGGAGACACAGTCTATTTCCTTGCTGAGCAGTATAGTCTCCATAGGGACTTGTGAATGACTTTTAACATGCTGTCACTTCCAACAGAAGACGAACAGGGGTGAGGGAGTGGGAGGGGGAGTTGGGCAGAGAGAGCTGCGAGGACCAGGAAGGAGGGTCCCAAGGGCAGAGTTTGGCCTTGTCATACAATGATTCCCTTACCAGGTGTGCAGGGTTAGAAAAGGACAGACTAGAGCACTCTGTTCTCACCTCCCTGAACACGCCCTAGATGTGTTCTGAAAAAGCACTCCTCACACGGTCTTCCAAATGTGACACACAGCAAGGGTCTATTACAAAAAAAAGTTAATGCGAACAGTAAAAAAAATTCTGAGGTCCTAATCATTACTAGACTGTTGGGACAATTAGATCTTCGTGCCTCATACAACCCGCTCTTGTTAGAGCAGAGCATGCTGCTTGTGGGGACGCTTGTCATGGCTCATGTGGGAATGTGCCCTGTGGGAGGGTCACTGCTGCTCTCTCCTGTCATCAGATCAACTCTTCTCAATCGGTGTAGTTAAAAGACATCAAATCCACAAGCTATACCCATAATGTATCCAAAGTGTGCCTACGCATAAAAGCTTAATCCCCACTAGTAGTTTGGTAGACACAATAAATAAAAAGCATAGTGTCTACAGGAGAAAGTTTAAAATGCAAGATCCTGGAACAAGAAAGTGAAAAGCTGATATTACCAAAGAAACTCTGAGTGATAATATACTTTCACCTCCTGCTGAGCGTAAGTTCTATTTCAGCAACTCCATGTACTACATGTGATTATTTCTCCATAAAATGCATTTAAAGAATGTCTTAGGGGCACTTGGGTGGCTTATTCAGTTAATGCTTGCTATCAGCTCGGGTCATGATCCCAGGGTCCTGGGATCTAGCCCCATATGAGGCTCCCTGCTCAGCACTGGGGAGCCTGCTTTTCTCTCTCCCTCTGCCTTTCCCCCAGATTGTGCTCTCTCTCTCTCTCTCAAACAAACAAATAAATAAATAAACAAACAAATAAATAAATAAAATTAAAAAAAAAAAAAGAATGCCTTGATAGCTTTATTAAAAGCAGTATTTTGGAAGATAAATTAAGTTGTAGGTCATTGGCCACTCCAACTGAAGAAACGCATGTGGAAAGGCAGGGCTCTTTGACTCTTTCTAAAGTATGTAATCTTACAGACAGAGTAGAGAAAAATGGCCAGAAGGAGATTTGGTAGTATAGGCAGACAGATTCTGTATGTAGTGTTTCTGTTCTTCCTGTTTTGGTCTTTGAAAAAGAGGCACTGGGAATCCTAGAGAAGAGATATGGGAGAGGGGGAAATAAAGCAGAGCTTCCCAGCTGAAGTGCTAAAATGGTTGTTTTCTAAATTACCTAACAATCTAAGTCTCAAGAGATCCTGTCTATAGCTGAGCTGAGACAGCGAGAAACAGACAAGGAAAGAAGACCAGAGACCATGACAATCCCTTAGCTGAAACTGGTAGTCAATCAGTAAAGGCTCTTGGAAAGTGTGATTATAGGATTACAGGTGCCTTAAAAGGAACCTACTTATCAAAATCCTTGTATATGGTTTGGTTAGGAGATAGAGGACAAAGGTATGGGAAACAGAAAATGGACAGATAGTAGCAAAGTACTTGTAATTGACATTTAGACAAGAATAATTGAAATTAATGGTTTATGTTTAATTTCAGGGGCTTTAACAGAAATACATTCTGATAGTTTAAAAGTAAGTTAAGCAGGGCATGAAAACCAACAGAATTTGTGTGTATATGTATATGAATATGTATATGTAGTACAGGTAGATATAGATATAGAAAGAGATTTATTTTAAGGAACAGGCTCATGTGATTACTTACTTAGCAAGTAAGGGGCAGGCCACCAGACTGGAGACTCAGGAGAGTTGCAGTTTGAGTCCAAAGGCCATCTGCTGGCAGAACTCCTTGCTCAGTGAGGGTAGCAGGTGAGGAGGTATAAGATTTTTATTCTATCCAGACCTGTGAGTGACTGGATGAAGTCCAGTCATATCACAGACGGTAATCTGCTTTACTCAAAGCCCATCAATTTAAATGTTAACCTTATAAAAAAAGTACCTTTACAGAAATATCTATAAAAATGTTTGATCAAATATCTGGGCATCTTGGCCCATCCAAGTTGACTCATAAAATTAACCATCACAAAACCCTATCTTTGGGAGCTAAAAAGAAGTAATTCTATCACTTACAAGGGGTAAATCAGATTCCAAGGAATGCTTCTAAGGAAGGGAACATCAAACAAATTAGCTGCAAGGGCTAAAATAATAAATCTAAAGTTATGAAATAAGATAAAGATTCTCAGTAAAGTAGGAATAGAGGGAAACTTCCTCAACTTGATAAAGAATATCTATAAGAAACCTAGAGCTAACATCATGCTTAATAGTGAGAAACTAGGAACTTTCCTACTAAGATCAGGAACAAGGCAAGGATATTCCCCTCACCACTCTTTTCAACATTGCACTGGAAGTCCTAGTTAATGCAATAAGACAAGAGAAAGAAAGAAAAGGTATACCAATTGAGAAGTAAAAAGTTATGAAGTAATATTAGGTGTTTATTTTATATATGGGTGTTTTCACTCACTACCCTGATTCTTTATCAAAAACCAATGAACAAAACCCCCCAAAACTAAGAAAAGCTATGAGCTATCTATAATTTAGGAGGATCACTGTACTGATTCCATGTAATAAAGGAGTAACTAATGTACATGAAGCGATTTTATATTTACAAACGGTTTCATATTTATAATCTCATTTGATTCTTACAACTTTGTATGGTAGATAGGGCTGGTATATTCATGATTAGAGTTGCTAAAGTTCAAATTCAGATCCTTTAGCTCCAAATCTTGCACTTTTTACACTATTTATGTGAATTTCTAGAGTATGCTCTTTTCTCCTGACATACAATTAGGTATTAAAATATGAATGCAATTCTTCCCCAATGTCAAGTTCTGACTTTCATCTTTTCTACCTTCTAGGCCTGTATCTCATGATACATAAACCTACTGAATCCAGAAAAATCACAGAATGCTCTAGAACTACGCTGTTTAATGCTGTTTAATATGGCAACCTCTAGCTGTGAGATTTAAATTTAAATGAATTAAAAGTAAAAATTCAGTCCCTTAGTCACAACAGCCACATTTCAAGTGCTGAATCAATAGCCACAAGTGGCTAGTGGCTACTGTGTTAGGCAGAACAGACATGCAACATTTCTATCAGCAAAGACAGTTCACAGGAAGACTTAGAGATTAACCCATGATTTCATCCATTTCCCAGCAGAAAGGACCAAGACCTAAAAGTTATGTAACCTATTCAAGATCATACAGCTCAATAAATGTAGGTCTCTGAATTCCAAGTCATTTGTTTTTCATGCTATAGAGTAATCTTACTAGATGAAATCCAACAGATCCATATAAATCTTTATCAATCCACAGTTAGTAGAGAACTAATTTCTAGGCATTCTTTTAGCTTTTTAGAAAGCTTTCCAAGCTTCTAAACTCTCTCTCTGTCCCATTTCCCCTAAAACCTTATCCATTAATTGGAGTAAGGAACACAGACAGGAGGAATTCACTGTTCATTAATTGAACACATATTTAACTACCTTCTTCGTGTTGAAGTTAGCCTGAGTTGTTTTTTGCTGACGGCAACTAAGGATCCTGACTGCTGATACATGGGGATGGGGAGGGAGAGAACATGGAGACTAACTCTCAAGCTGAAGTTTGCCTCTAATTAAAAGTCAACTTCATGCTCCCGATTTGGGGATTAGAAAAGAAATGTCACCTCCTCTGGTAAACTGAAAGCACCTTGAAGGCCTGGCTCATTCCAGATTCCAAATAAATCTTGTTGAATGATACATTATTTGATAGGGTTTTCCCTTTGAGATAAGAGCAGAAGATGGCAATATTAAGAAAAAAAAACAGCCACAGTCCTTCTTCTAGCAACAGGAAAGACTGGTCAACCTTCACCTTGACTAAGGCTAACAGGTACCCCTGGTATACTGCTAATAATGAGCATCAGCTTTATAGTATTTATTTTAAAATTTCTGTTCTCTGGCAAAATGATTAGTTGCTAAAAGTGCTGGGTATAACCTCTAAAATTGCTCTGTTCTCTCATCTCCAAAGTGGATATTAAGACCTATCTCATGGGCTCAAAGGAGGATTAAATGCAATAAACCATTAACTCCCAAAAAAACATTAAGGACTATCAGGATTGATTTTTAAGCTCTTCAGTAGAGGTCAAAGTATTCTTAATTTTCCATTCATGTGGAAAACTATTACCTCTAAAGTTGAAAGCTATCCATAAATGACCACATCAGAAATAAGGAAAACATAAAAACACTGTTTCATTATTGCAATAGCTTCTGACTTTGAAAGCTCAGTCATTTTGGTAAAACTTAGAGTGGCAGACTTTGTGCTTTTTAAATCGTTTACCTCATTAGCAAAGTACGTTTATGCATGTAAATTAACGTATGTTTATATTTATTTAATGTTATCCGCATGTGCTCCTGTGCTATTAAATTATGCACATTATAAAATACACACAATAATATACATTTAAAAAGATGAGATAAAAATTATAAGCAGAAGTCCCATATTTCTTTTTTGTACCTCACAAGATTGTCCTGCATAATCTCCCCACCTCACCTCGAAGATCCAGAGGATGACAGACAGTTTTAAAGTAAAGCAATGATGGAACTGATGTTTTAATCACTGGTTGTATTAAAGTTAACCTTACTTTACAGAGGGATGTTAGAACATTATAAAATCCCAGAGTGGCAAACCCCTCTCGTGATGACATCGGTCAGCCTGTGCCTGGACATCTTCAGTGATTATCAGGGAAAGAGGGGGTCATAGGGTCAGAAATGGCTCAGGAACTGAATGGCTGCTTTATTGATTCAGGCAGTAATTTCCTTTCTCTCTAATATAGAATGTGAGCAGCACGAGGACAGGGGCAGGGACTAGATCTGGCTTATTTATTGCTGTGTCCCACTCTAGAAGTGTCTCATACATAAAGATCTGCAGAATTAATGTATAAATGGTGAGTGGGTTTTTTTTAAGAGACCCCTTCCTCACACCTAGTCTGGCTTTATAATGCAATAATAGTAACAGTAGCACTTTTCACACTTACTATGTGCCAAGCACCTTTATCAAAAGCACTTTTCACATTATTAACGCATCGAATCCTCACAACCATCTTATAATGTAGGTACTGTCAAAACTCTCATCTTAGCTGAACAAAGTGGGACACAGAGTGGTCAAGCGGCTTGCCCAAGGGTGGGGGCTGGTGAGTGGCTGAGCTGGGACTTGCTAGGGCCAGTGTGAGTCCTGGGTCCACATGTAACTATACAATGTCTAATCTCCTTCACAGGAAGGACCTTCAGGTATATGAGGACAGATCTCCTGAGCCTTTCACAGTCACCTTTTTTCTGAGCCGAAGATTCTAGAGTCTTCAGATGCCTAACACATGATGTAGATTCAGTCCTTCGGCACCTGTGAGTCTCCTCCTGCTTTGGGAGTTTGGTCAAGCTTGTCCCTGAAAGGAAAAGAATCCAGCCATGGACTCTGTGGGGCCCTGGGTATGGGCCCTGTGGTCCCAGTGTTGCAAAGTCACCAAGTGACTCTGCAAATAACTTCAGCTGACAAGGCCTCAGTTTCCTCTCCTGAAAAATGAGTTGATAAGAGTTCCTTCTTTGCAATAGGTCAAACTGTCCTTTTATCTAAATTTCTCTCCCAGGAAGAGGCTTGGCATGGTACATCACTCGCAAGGGAGACACATTAGCATTCATTTGGACAATAATGCTGAACTTTATGGGAACGTATTATACTGACTTGGGAAATAGCTTTCTTCTCTTTTCATTGGAATGATTTGGCCCTTTAACTTAATTTTATATGATGACACTGACTCAGTTCTGTCTCTTGCTACACTGTTCCTCGTTTCTTGTAGGGAAAAAAATCCTCATAAAAACAATTTATAATACATCCAAATATTGATAGGAACCTTAAACCTTAACGTCTGAAGATATCTGTAGGCATGATTTATTGCAGAAGTTCCACTGTTATAACTTGGCAATTAGGAAATATTGATAAATGCAAACACATTATTGATGTCAATTAAAAAAGGCGCAAGATTGATGAGCCTCCCAGAGTGCTTTGACACAAACAGTTAGAGAGTAATGTCCATCAATACACATCTAACCACTCTAAATGCCCAGGGAAATTAGGCTGCCAGGAAACAAAGGGTGCTTTCACATTAAGAGTGAAGATTATTTAAACAGATGAGCCTCTAGTCAATAGGAATACCTAAAAGAACCTCGAGTAAAGTCCTACAGAAAAAACAGAATGCTTACTGGTAATTCGTGATAAGGGAAACAAGGAAAGTATTCAAGAGGAGTCAAAGATTGGGACATACATTGACTTAGCTAAAGGCTCGGCCAAGTACCTGAGCTGGTTAGACCTGATTATGTAAGTGAATAGCATATATCCAGCCAGAACCTAAAGAAAAAGGTAGTTTTTAGGGTAGTACCTCAGAACATATTTTAATATTCCCGTGCACCTTATTTTAGAGGACCTGAAAAGAGGCTTAGATTTATTTTAAATGGACGATATAAACGTTCAAGGTTCCATTTTCCATGCATAGGGGAGAGGAAGGCTTCGAGCCTGCGTTACCAAGAGAATGGGAAGCACTAGGAATTTGCAAAGGAGAATTAGTTTAAGGGAAGGTAAGATAACTCATTAAGTTTTGGTCATGATGGCTTTCAAGTGGTGATAAAACACCCAAGTGCAAATATCTACTAAACTGAGGCTCACAGTTTACATGAAAGAGAGGACCAGATTTGAAGTTTCACGGAGTAAGTGACCTCAGATCTGTAAAGAATAAGGCTATAAAAAGACTTGACTGACTTTGGGGTAAGGAGGTCTATGCTTTGAGACAGCAGCTGGATTTTTGTAGGGAAGAAGGTAGAGTTAAAAAAAAAATCAACCAACATGTACTGTGTGAAAGAATTCTGAAAGGCAAAGCACATTACCCTGGTCATCTGGGAAGTTCATCTCTTCAATCCAAGCTCAGGGAGGGCCTTGTGGAATGGCGAAAGACAGAGCATTCTCATCCAGGGCTTCAGATCATCTGAATCAGCCCCTGGCTGCCCAACGCACACAGCTAAGCCACACTTAACTCCTATACACACTGTAAAATCAACGACAGCTTAAAATGGTTCTCACAGAGAGCTGGGGTTTAGATCTAGAGAAGGACTGGCCTATGGTTTATGCGGACAAAAAATTAAGAACAATCTTAACATTCCCTTGAATGTCCCAAGAGCAACTAGGTCAACATTAGCTTCCCAAGCTAAATCTGGCTGTTTTACATATAAAAGGTATACACTATACCATTTCCCAACCACTGGGATGGCTGCAAGTATTTGCAAGAATGTGGCAAAATTAGGACCCTTACACACTGCTGATGGTAACTAAGTGGAACACTTACTTTGGAAAACAGGCTGGCATTCCTCAGAAAGTTACACAGTTACCACGTGACCCACCAATTCCACTCCTAGTATATACTCCAGGGAAATGAAAATATATGTCTACACTAAAATTTGTACACTAGTATTCATAGAAGCATCATCGATAATAGCAGCAAAGTGAAAATGGCTCAAATGTTCATCAACTGATGAATGGATAGATAAAATGTGATATAGTCATACAATGCTATATATATTTTATAGATTTCATTTATTTGTCAGAGAAAGAGAGAAAGAGAGAGAGAGAGAGCACAGCAGGGGGAGAGGCAGGCAGAGGGAGAAGCAGGCTCCCCAGTGAGCAAGGAGCCCTAAGCAGGACTTAATCCCAGGACTGTGGAATCATGACCTGAGCCGAAGGCAGATGCCCAACCCACTGAGCCACCCAGGCATCCCCGTACAATGCTATTAAAAAGGAATGAAGTATCAATATATACTATGAATGGATAAACCTTGCAAACATTATGTTAAAGAAGCCAGTCAGAAAAATAAATTCCATTGATATGAATGTCCATAATAGGTAAATCCATAAAGACATAAAGGAGATTGGTGGTTTCCAAGTGCTGGGGGAGAGTGGGTTGGGGAGAAATGGGGTCACTGATGATGTGTATGGCATTTCTTTTTGGGATGACTTAATGTTCTAAAATGATCGTGGTGACGGTCACACAACTCTGAATATACCAAAAGCCACTGAATTGTATAGTTTAAATGGGTGAATTTTATATGTGAATTGTGTCTCAATAAAGCTGTTATTTATTTTTTTGAAGATTTATTTATCTGAGAGAGCATGAGCTCAGGGGGTCGGGGGGAACAGAGGGATGGGGGTGAACAGAGGGATGGGGGTGAGAAAAAGAGCGTGCAGGGGGAGGGGCACAGGGAGAGGGTGAGATAGTACCTCAAGCAGACTCCCTGCTGATCATGGAGCCTGATGAGGGGCTTGATCTTATAACCCTGAGATTATGACCTGAGCTGAAATCAAGAGTTGGATGCTTAACTGACTGAGCCACCTATGTGCCCTACCCCTTTTAAATAATATTTATTTATTTACTAAGAGAGAGAGAGAGAGTCAATAAAGCTGTTATCTAAAGCAAGAAGGCATATACTGAATGTTCTAGTAAGTTAAGGAACACATGATTTAGTGAAATCTACACAATATTGGCCTTCACTAGGGAAGAACAGATTGAACTGCCAGATTTCATCAGAAAGTTTTATGAACAGGCTGAATCTTGATTGGTTCTGGAGTTGAGAAAAATCAGACTAGGAAATTTCCAGACAACAGCCTGAGAAAAATTTGGTGTACCAGCAGGCCAACCCACCCCAATCTAAGCCCTGATAATCCAGTTCCTTTGAGTGCTAGAACATTTGGCCCAGTGCAGTAGCATTTGTCACCGGGCTGGCTCCCAACAGCTGCTGCCCTGCTATGCTTCCACTGGTCCTCTTGCTGTTCCCATAGCAATCTAGCTGAGAGGAGATGCTGAAGACAACCTGTGCACCCGAGGGCTGTGGTGTTTCACAACAGACCAAAGCAAGGAGCACACCCCTATCAACTATCCTAAAAGGCTGAACAAATCTTACAAGTATCTTTCTTGTCTATAGCTCTATTAATCTTCTTTTTTTTCCATCTATTCCCCCTGAAAGGAGAGAAGGTGTGTGACTTCCTGAATAATTTTACCTGCACTTGGACTATGGCTGCTATGAAGAACAGACTCTTCATATCTTATTGCCAGGGTTTACGTGACAAGAAGAAATGCACGATGGATGAGCTACAATTTACACGAGTGGCAAACCCTCAGGTGCCCTAGAAAATATCCTCCAAAGAGCTTCTCCCTGGGACGAAGACCACATTTCTGAGAAGAAGTCTCTGCCATTCTTTCGACATTAAGCCATGTTATTCTACTTGGTTGTTAGGAAGGTTGTCTTGTGCTATCGGCCAAACCCCAAAGAGTTTCATTAAGAGTATGCATACTACGGGAACACATGAGATTTCCAGTTGTAATAAGAGAGAGTTTCATTGTCTAATATGTAACAGAACTTAGAGTCTGAATCTCTGTGCAAGTGTAACAACAAAGATGAGCGTTGGGGCAAGGTTAATTTAGAGAGACAGAGAGAGCAGAAGTTATAAAAATCAAAGACAACTTGCTGGCCTTTTGGAGAACAGGCACCAACAGTGCAGGGTGACAGATTTGGGGGCACCTGTTCAGGGGCTCTGTATCAACTCCTGGTTCTCGAATTTGGTTGCATGCTGAAATCACCTGGGGAATTTTTAACAGTACTGATGTCTGAGTCCTACCCTTGGAGTCTCTAATTCCATTGGAGTGGCCAGGTCCCAGGGATCTGTGAAAGCACCCAAGAGGTTCTCATGTACAATCAAGGTTGAGAACCATAAGCAGAAAGTGAGAAGTCCTGTCTTTGAAGATCCCACTAAAGATCAGGTAGCCTTTGGTTCCCCCAGTAGTATAAAATATAAAATATAACACTGAGTTGAACTAATCCCATTTGTATGCAACATACAGGCACAAAACATGTTAAAATTAAGATGAAAAGTTTCTTCTTCTTGGGGAAATGTATGGTTGTTTTGAGACTGATTATAGTTTTTCTTTCCAAACATTACAAAGTTCTTAGATGATGGAAAACTTCACTTGTGTTTGGTTGCAAATATTTGATGTGAGTAAGTAACACGAATATTTGATATGGAACGTGCTAGTCTTCATTTCCTTTCACTATCAAGGAAGGGCTATAGGCAACCTGGCAAACCTCAGTAACGTATGCCTAAATGTCCCTCCTGGGTGCACAAGTGCATGGACAGGCATATGCCCTCCTTGATGAGACAAAAAACTTTACATCCCTGAAATGGCCTGGAAGTATACCAAAGCCTCAAATGGCTCTCAACTGGGTGTGTGTGTGGGGGGGAGTTTAATTTGCTCAAGCCAACAAACTATCCCTTTTCTCTGAGTGAGTCATTTCACGGGTTTAATACAACTAGTGATTAAAATGCAATGAAAGATCGTACTGTCAGGCAACAGGGGATGGCAGTAAGAGACCTCAGCTCGAATCCTGCCTTGAACCACCACAGCCAAGGGGGTCTCCCTCTCCTCAACCCCTCTCTCTGTGCCTTGGTTTCCTCATCTGTAAAATGAGGACGGGCTGCAGAGGAGTTGTAAATGAAATGACCTATGCCTGCAGCATATAGCATAGAAGAAGGGGTAAAAATGGTAATTCCTATAATCTCCATAGTCATTGAATAAGCAAAACAGGAATTAATTTTTATAAATGTCCAGTCAACATTTTCTTGGTAATCTAAATTTTCTTTCTTTCTTTTTTTTTTAACGGTTTATTTATTTATTCATTTATTTAGAGAGAGTGAGTGAGAGTGCATAAGCAGGTGGGGGGGCATATGGGGAGGGGCAGAGGGGGAGAATCCTCAAGCAGACTCTTCACTGAGCACAGAGCTGGACATGGGGCTCAATCCCAGGACCCCGAGATCCTACCCTGAGCCGAAACCAAGAGTTGGATGCTTAACTGACTGACCCACCCAGGTGCCCTGGAAAGCTGAATTTTCATAATGGATTTGTTGAAACAAAGAATCCTAGCCAGAACATGACTGCTTTTGACCTTCCTACATTTTGGGCATGTCTGAATTCACATGAAAAGAGTTCTCCCAAAGGGGAAAGGTGAGTAAGTCATAATGTACTGACTGACCAGGGAGGCAAAGGGGAGCCCAGCTCAATATGCAGTATCTGGTTCCCTGCCCTTGCCTTTGATTCCCCACCTATCATGGACAGGCTGATTTCCCGGCTTCCAATCTTCTCACATATAAACAGAAGGTACACGAACCTAATGCCATCTCAGGAGGCTGCCAAAGGAAGATGCCAGCAATGGAAGAAGCATACAGACCAACTCACCAGTTTTTCTCACTCAGGTATTTGGACAAGAATGACTTGCTCTAACAGGGCCTCTCCAAAGCAGCTATGGTAATCCCCACTCTCTTTATCCCCACTAACCTCCCCCTACAATATGAACAGACTGTCCTAAGTTTGGCAGGACCACTATCTGTCTCAAAGAGAGCCATTGTAGGTGGTTATGGTTCTGAAAGGTTATGGTTTACGGATTAAAACTGCTAGCTCAAGGCTTTTTACTTTATTGATACATGTTATTCCATAAACAGAGTGAATGACCCTGGACCACTACTGCTGAGATATTCAAGTATATAATTAATTTTTTTTTTATTTTTTAAGAGAGGGGGAGAGTGAGCAAACAAGCAGCAGGGGAGGGGCAAAGGAAGAGACAGAGAAAAATCTTAAGAAGGTTCCATGCCCAGTGTGGAGTCTGACGTGCGGCTTGATCCCAGGATCCTGAGATGAAATCAAGAGTCAGATGCTTAACTGACTGAGCCATCGAGGTGCCCCAGAGCATATAATCCACTCAGCAATATTTTCTAAGCATGATCAGTGTGTATGGCACCGTGGTTAAGTGTGGGGACAGACACAGTCCCTGCCCTCAATGAGACAAAGATCAAAACCCTATTAAATGAAAAAACCACATATGCAACTCTCATGACTCGTCCACCTCTATGCAGGCGTGTGTTCCAACTCGAAGTCTGTCATTCATCTGTCATCACAAAACAAGTTCCTCAAACACTGACCATTCTTAGCCCTATCTGCCCCTACTTTGGTAGCTCATTCCAGTGGACACTTAGTAGTGTTTACGAATAAATACGGATTGTCTGAGATGAACATTACAGAAACCAATGGAAACTTTACCGCAAGCTCTGAGAAGACATACCTTGTTGATCAGGCATCGTTCTCTGTACATGAGCGTGAATGAAAAGACAATGGTGGAACCAAATCTTTCTACCTGTAGAGTGTGCTCTGCTTGCTGGGCCCATTAAGGGCTCTTGGTTCTGCCTTCCCATCTTCTGAATTTGGGGACACCTTTATTTATCCAAATTAAGGCATCCCCAGTTTCCACTTCCAAATACCAACTGGCCCTACCCGCTCTCTTTACTTTCCTGTAGCCTTCCCTTCATTTCATTGCCTGGCAGTCTGCAATGTGACGGGAACATCTAAAATAAGAAAAGTAAGAATATGGGAACTGCATTTCCCTTTTGCCCTCCCAGTTCCATTCGGTGGATATGCTTTTATCCGCATGTGATAAATATTTCATACAGAAACTGTCGCTTGGAATCTAGTCTTCGCAGCTTCACTGAAACCACCGAAAGGCATTTTGGAAAGTCAGACCTATATTACGACAAGTACCATATGCCGTGAGCTTGCAGATTAGCCAAGCCTTTGGAGTCGCCATGGAGGAGACGGGAGAACGGAGCCGCCTGGGAGAGGGACGGGCCGCGGCTCCCTTTCTGCACGTTTAGAGATCTGGAAGCAAACTGGGACACAGCTCCGTCATTTCAGTGCCGGAGATTTTAAAGGAAGTATGGAGAAAAGCAAGCTGATGCACGGACAAGGGTGCAACCAGGAGCTGTGCTGTGTGCTTTAGACACACTTCTCGGTCTTCTCACCTCCCCACAAGGCGGGAATAGAAGGAGTTCCACAAGAAGTCATCTTCCTAAGTTCAGAAAGCTAGAGAGTGACCACCAGGACTTGAAACTACTCCTGACTCCCTGGTCCCTGCGCCCTTCCTGCCTCCTAGCAAGGTGGTAAAACTGGAACCAAGTTTACCAGCCCTTGTTGCCTCCTGCTGGAATTCACCTCGCCAGATTGGCTCTTGTGAGGTTCTTCTATCAGAGCCATCACCCTGATTTCCAGAAGGAGCTCCTGGCTTCCTTTTTTGGTACGGGTGGTAACCACAGCCTCCGGCAAAGCAGGATATTTCATTTGAGGGCTGAGTGCTGAGTACTGAAGGTTAACTCTACTCATTGGTGAGCAGCTTTGCTGATGTTAGAGGGTGTTGGCGGACGTTATCTCCTTTTGTATTCATGAAGATGCCAGGAAGATTTCTGGTCAGAAAGGCCAAGTCCATTTGTCTTTTGAAGGGCATCTCGGTTCTTCCCACAGTTTGGCTATTGTGGCCACTGCTGCTATGAACATTGGGGACATATGGCCCTTCTTTGCACTACATCGGTATCTTTGGGGTAAATACCCAGAAGTGCAGGGAGCATAAGGAAAAGATGGGGGACATTGGGAGAAGGAAAGAAGGGCGAATTGGGAGAAATTGGAGGGGGAGATGAAACATGAGAGACTGTGGACTCTGATAAACAAACTGAGGGTTTTGGAGGGGAGCGGGGTGAGGAATGGGTGAGGCCGGTGGTGGATAATGGGGGGGCACATATTGCATGGAGCACTGGGTGTGGTGCATGAACAATGAATCTTGGAACACTGACAAAATAAAATAAAAGTTAAAAAAAGAAAAAGAAAGAAAGAAAGAAAGAAAGAAAGAAAAGAAAGAAAGAAAGAAAGAAAGAAAGAAAGAAAGAAAGAAAGAGAAAAGAAAAGAAAGGCCAAGCCTGCTACGCTTGCCCAGAGTCCTTCTGTGTCTTCCTACCAAGCTATCACAACTCTATAAAGGATTCAGGGAAGGCTCGCAATATCTACGAGGCACTGGGAGCACCACGGTGGACAAGGAGCAGCCCTGCCTCTCTGGAAGGCCAGCGGCTCAGGGCAGACATGCCTTATGAATGTACCACCGCAGCGCTCGGTGGCCCAGTGGACAAGCTTTCAGCAGGCAATAATGGAGGAGGAAGGGCCTTCAAGGCCTCCCTGTGGGCAGATGGTGCACGCTGGCCATGTACTGTGTGTCTTGTGCTGTGCTGGTCTGGTGGACACAGCAGGCCCAGGCCTCAAGGAGCCTGCCGTCCAGCTGAGGAGAGACTCGGCTGCTCCCCGAGTCGTGACGCAATGGCAGGGCTGCATGGCCTGCACATCACATCCAGCAGGGCCGTCCTGAGGCTCTGAGTGGCACACAGACAGAGGCAGGCCGTCTTCCTAACGTCTCTAAACTGCCCAGTACCGGAAAGAGTGGCCCATGTCTTGTGGGGAAAAATGGACTCTGTTCTAAAACACGTTTCAGTGAGAAAATGACTAGGTATAAGGAAAAACACGATTGTCTGCAAATTGCCCATTAGAGTGGAGTAACTGAAAAAAACAAAACAAAGCACAAAGTGTGGCATCGCTCAGAACCTAGTTCAAAGCAAGAGGAACATTTGGTTTTGCTCTTTTGACCGGTCTCTCCCTCTCCATCCCATTCTTTCTTAGAGACCTGTCGAGGCCCAGGGAAGAAAACAACCTCTTTAGTTAAGTGGGGTATTTACAAGCTGTCAGCTGTCCAAAAGGGCAGTTTCTGTGCACGGTTCACAGGCCCCCTGACCTCACCAGGATTCAGATGACGGTCCGCCTTCACTGGGCATGAAAAGCCTTGACGAAGCATAGCCAGAGGGTTTTCTTGAAGCGACCCCATTGCTGGGGCTGGCGACTAAGAACGAACATTACATAACTCAGCATTACATAACCCGGTTACTCCCCCACGCTCAACAAAACACGCTGTCTGTGAGCTCAGGGCAGCTCGCTTTTCTTTTCAAAGTCAATTCAGTAAACAGAGGAGGTCGGTGACATAACTCACCCTTGGTCAAAAGCCAACATTCCCAGGTGTGTTGCTGGGACCGAACAATCATTACGGATTATTTTCCGAATCAGAACATGTCTGGTGTGAGGGAGACCCCGGAGCATCATGGAGCAGCCCCCGTCTGAACCCCAGGAGGAAGGTGGCAGGAGTGGATTTGGCCGCCCACTGGCAGTGGTTGGGAGCAGACCCCAGTGCCGCCGGCTCCTGGGCCCCCCAGCATTCAGCGCCTGGGTTTGTATTGGGCTCCAAAGGCATGTCAATCTCTGTGGAGGCAGTTCTGGAACGCACTCACTTCCTAGTGAGACGGAATAACCTGCTGAAGGAAACCCCAAGTCTGATCTCAACAAGGCTGATTCCTGTGCCCCTGGAGATCCGGGAAACCAGTGCAGGCAAATCCTCACTTTACAGATGAGGCCTAAAGGGTCATGGGCTTAGTGCGATGCTACTGCTAAATTCTGACAGACTGAGGGGTATTCCATGTGGCCTCTGGGTTGGTGCTATTTTCACCGCATTCTGGAGTTGAGGGCAGTGAGGAGAAGAGACGAATTTAGGTTGCATGAAGTGGGAATGTTTGAGGAAAAGGAAAATATTTAAAATACTGACTTAATTGTACACTAGCATTAATTGAATAAAACTAAGATTATTATGGCGCCGCATCTTAGAGAATTTTTAGAGCCTTTTGATTATTTATAACGGACCATTTCATGACACGACAGTCTTAATTACCAGACTGGGGAAGAGAGAAAATTCCTGACACAATGTCTGGCTTTGGTATTTCAAAAACAGAGTAAGTACAAAACTAACATTAACTTCAGAATGGTATTTCTTGGCCTCGAGTAGAAAAATTGAGTGATAATATTTTAAAAGAAATGAAATAACATGACCGAGGCCAGAGAGCTACTGAATAAGTGTTAGGATTTCAGTTGAGGTGTATTTGGCTCTGATCCTCTTCTCATGGCTGCCCCTGCTATTACGTCTCTGCATAAAACAACAACAGTTTTTTGTACTCATAGATATGTAGCAAGTACTCAGGAAATGAGTGCATTTTCTCACACACGCCCTGGGCATGCCAGATCATTGGCTCCCTGCCACCTCAGGGGATGCGGTAGGGAAACACAAACCAACATAAATGGGGTGAGCCCCTTCCACTGCCCTGCCTGGAAGGTGTGACATTGTTCCACTGTCATCTTAGAAGAAGATCTTCTGCATAAGCATGACTGAAATTAACTTTGATTACTTGAAAGGACAAGCCAAGCAGCATCAAAAGGTTTCCACTGAAGGGCACTTCAGTGATAGCTTGTCAGGAAAAGCACAGTTAGAGCCGCAACCTTCAGATCTATGGGGAAATTCTGAATAAACACTTCTTAAATAAGGTGGCTGAACTTTAACATTTTCAGACTGTGGTTTCTGTTTTTTTTTTTTTTTCTTTTGAAGGCACAGTTTTTTGAGTGATGCTAAAGGAGATCAGCTCCTAGGGATAAACTATTCATGAGCCTACAGAAGGTAAGCTGTTACCTTCTACCACGAATTCTAAATGAGCAATTAGAAAAGGAAACCTACCTCTTGCCTTTTTCTTCCATCTCCAATGTCTTATTTACTCCTGCTAAGATCAGACCGCCCACAGTTTGCTATCTCTTCTAAGAACTGGCTAACAAGTGAGAATAGATGTGGGCCCGTCACTCTCCTAATTGCGTGCCCTTGGGGAGTTATTTCAACATGCAAAGTCTCAATTTCCTCATCTCACGCATGAGGAAAACAAGCATCTTTCTCGCAAGGCTGCTGTAGAAACGGAGACGACTTGTTCAAACTGCTTTTTGGTGTCCGTGCGGGAAGAGGACACAGTGAGCCAATACTGACAGCAAGCGTGTATCATCCTCATCACCTTCATCAATATTTATCAATAAAATCATCTCTTTACACATGTGACAAATGATGCGAATAAACAAGGACCCCAAGACCACATGGTATGTTCCTATCAGAGCTCAGATCACAACTTCCACCTCTTGCTATGGATCAATGTACTTCCTGCTCCAGAGTTCATGGTATCTACTTCCACTTTGGATGCTTCAGCAACAAAAATAGTTCTTCAAGGAATTCAAGAGTGAAAAGCTCAGTAGGCTAGATGGGAGAAGGATAATAAGAGTTCCCAAATGAAAACCCAAGCAAAGCTTTCAATAAATAGCATTACTGTTGCCTTCCTCATGAGCTCTTCTGAACCTCAAGTATGAAAAAGAACTATTATTGTATATGAAAAATGCAGCAGTGGGATAGGCTTCTTCTAGAAAGAAAATGGAATCTTGTTTTGTTCATGTCAACCGTGGAGGAGTCAAGCGAATTTAAGGCACAATCGCTAACCAAGAGGCATTTCTTCTATAGGAATGTCATCAGTGGGAATGGTATTGCCCTAGACTCGAGGATTTACTGAAATTTCCAGAAAATGCGGGGAGGGAGGAAATTAGTTTAAATTCTTCTATGAAGAAGTCTTTTTATAGCTGTAGAGAAACTATATATTGAACAGACTGAAAAAAAAAATGAATGTCATACATAGGCCAAGCTATAAAAGTAATCAACCCTTCTCATTTGACAGGGGTTTGGGGAATCTTTCATTTATACTGAAAGAATTCAGATATCCACAAGATACAGGGTTCACTCAGGGGGCAATTCCGGTCACTGTGTATAAATTCATGTTGATTTCCTGAGGATTTTTATTGAAGTCCAAGACAGAGTGCTTAAATCTCCTTTGCTTCTGACTGCTTTATTAGTTTTTAAATATGTAGATGGATCTTTTGATCTAATCTTAGTTGATCTATATAGGCATGGGGGAAGATATTGCTGGGGTATCCTATTAGAGTCCATATATTTCTATCCTATTAAATGAACAAGTAGGTATGATCTAGAATGAAGAGGAAAGATTTGTCTCCTGAGAGTCAAAATGAGAAAGACCATCTACAAGATTCTGACGGACTTCAAAATTCCAATCCCAACTCTGCCTCCAAAGAGCTTATAAAGCCAATTCATAATTAGATGGCATGGAGTAGGTGCTTGATAAATATCTAGGGAAAGAAATTGTGGGCATGGAATTACAGAATATATAGTATCATTTGATTTATCTAACAGATCGTGTTTCATGCAGCTGAGGAGCCAGCCAGGGAGCAGGGAGAAGTCAAATCAAGAAGAAACTGGTATTAACGTTAAGGTGGGGCTTGAGGAGGGCACCTTAATCTTTTCCTTGCCTAGCAGGTTAACGTATTATTGCTCTTGAATTGCTATTTAATTTTCTTTGAAAGAAAATGTTGGGCTCAGAGATATGCTGTAGTACTAGTGACATATCTTCTATCAGAAAGGAAGGCTAACAGTGGAAGTGCTAGCAACATTAATAAAATACTTCAATTTTCTGACTTTTCTTGTAGCAGAAAGGTTAGACCAAGAGAAGGTTCTGAAATTTATGATGGTATAAATATATGGCTGGCTTACAACTTTGCTTATCTATAGCCTAGACTCTTTGAGTTAAGAGCTTAGTAAAAATTGGTCAAGGAAAGCTGAGCATAGAGTAGTTTATTAAAAAAATCTATCAGGTTTCTGCAAAATAAAGAAGGGGACAGATATTTATGTGAAATGTTAAACCTTGGGATTTTAGAACTGGAAGTAGCCTTAGAAATCATGGTATAATCCTTTGATATTACAGATAAGAAACTGAAGGTTCAGATATAAATCCACTTGTTGTAGCTTTAAATGACTTAAGCTTCCCACGCTTAAATGCCAACGTCTAAAATGTTTAATTTTGTTTTTCCCAAATAAGGAAAAAATTGATGACCAGCTGTAATTCTTTTTTGGGGGGCAGGGACAGATATTTTTTATTGTTCCACAATAAAATAAAATAAAATAAAATAAAATAAAATAAAATAAAGCCCCTTAAAATTAACCATCTTAACCATTTTTAAGTGTACAGTTCAGGGCCACTAAGTCATTCACAGTGTTGTGAAAAAGATCTTTAGAATTCTTTCACCCTGCAAAGTTGCAAGTCTGTACCCATTTAGCAGAAACTCAGGCTTCCTTCAGCTTCTGGCAGCCACCACCTACAATCTGTCCTGTGACCAGTTTCCTTCATTTGTATAATGTCCTGGAGGTTCATCCATGCTGTCCATGTGTCAGAAATTGCTTCTTTTTTAAAGCTGACCAATATTCCTTTGTAAGTATGTACTGCATTTCGTTTATCTATTGATCCACTGGTGGGAATTTGCGTTGCTTCCGGCCCTTGGCTATAATGAATAGTGTGTACTTCTTTTCATATATTTTCTTTTCTCTCTCTCTTTTAAAGATTTTATTTATTTGAGAGAGAGAGCGCGCTAGCACAAGCAAGGGGGAGGGGCAGAGGGAGAGGGAGAAGCAGACTCCCCGCTGAGAAGGGAGCCCCATCTAGTACTTGATCCCAGGACCCTGGGATCACAACCTGAGCTGAGAGCAGATGCTTAACCAAGTGAGCCACCCAGAGGCCCTCTTTTCATATATTTTCAATGCCCCTAATGTAGGAGTTGACTTTTTTTAATTCCATCAAAAAACTGTCATGTAAATTTTAGAGATTCTACCAAACTCTCAAAATGGTACCTACGCCAAAGGTATACACAAAGAGGGATAGAGAGTGTGCTGTTACTTTTCCTCCAAAAGATCTGAAACCATCCTCCCTTTTCACAAGCTTCTTTAAGGGATGAGAACCGTGGGTAAGATACCACTTTCAATTCAAGTTTTACCCACTGTTTAGGGCACTGGAATGGATGTTGCAGTGACTGACAGTGAGAGAAGACAGACATTGTTCATGAACTTCTCTTTTCACAACCAGCACTCTAAAAAAGTTATTTGTGGACATTTCTTTTGAATGGCCATTTAAAGACTAAACCATAAAATAGCAAACAAAATAAAAAAAAAAGGTTTTAGAGACTCTCATCTATCATCATCCAAAATGCCAATAAACTGGGAAATTACTTTGCTTTTAGTGACCTACAGATAAAGTAATTAAGTGCAAGCCAAGAAACACTAAAAACATTCACACATATGCAGTCAGGTTAACAAAAATGAGGGCTAACTGGAACTTCAACCCTTTTCCTACTATTTTTTTTAAAAAAGATTTTATTTATGAGAGACAGCATGCATGCACAAGCAGTGGGAGAGGCAGGCAGAGGGAGAAGCAGGCTCCCCGCTGAGCAAGGAGCTCCATATGGCACTCAATCTCAGGACCCTGGGATCATGAGCTGAGCCGAAGGCAGACGCCCAACCGACTGAGCCACACACATATAACTCCTACTATTTTTAATGTCTGCATGGAGTCTGCTCTTAATTGCTTGATACTTATTTTGAGATGTAGTAGCCATTTTCCCTAATTCCTCTTGTACATCCTGATGGGCAGTTTAAAAACTTGCCTTATTATGGGGCGCCTGGGTGCCTCAGTCGTTGGGCATCTGCCTTTGGCTCAGGTCACGATCCCAGGGTCCTGGGATCGAGCCCCGCATTTGGCTCCCTGCTCCATGCGAGGTCTGCTTCTCCCTCTCCGACTTCCCCTGCTTGTGTTTCCTCTCTCACTGTGTCTCTGTCAAATAAATAAAATCTTTAAAACAAAACTTGCCCTTTTGTGATATTCCTGATGTTCTCATTAAGACCCTGATTTTAGCTGAAAGCAGTAGTCAACAATTTCAAGAGAAGTTTTAATTTTTGTTCTGACACTTTATCAAGTTACAGAGAGATGAATATCCACGGACTTTTTTTTCTTTTTTCCTTGCCAGGTGGTAGGAGAGATTATATAGTCCAAGTTCAGCCGGGACTTTGCCTGGCAGAGGCAAGTTGCTCTTAAGAACAAAACTATCCCAACCGTCTTTGTATAAAAGCAAATGGAAAGTTGTTTCTTTTGCCTGGCTATGCATCACCACCTAAAAATGGGATTGAACACAAGTACCTATTTAGTTGGGTTATCCTTAGCTGTGCCAAATCAGATTTCCATTTCTTGGGCATCAGAAATTGGAAAGGATTACTCTAGTTCTGTATATCTTGTATGAACACTCACATCAGCCCTGTCATCACAGAGACCAGAAATGAAAGGTATTGGAAACCGTGATCATTCCAGAAAACTAATTAAAGAAAAACTTCCTGCAGCTCCTGAGACAGAAACTCCTTCAGGTATCCTCGATGTGCCCTTTAAGGAAAATGAGGCCGGCAATCCCATGCCATGCAGTGACTTACACACATCTATAGTGTTTTGATGCTGCCCTTTATCTGCAAATGAATGAGAAGCCGGCTTGGATTTGTCCTGTGACAAAAAAAGCTGCCCGTGAAGAGTCTAATTTTAGATGGGCTTTTTACGGAAATTCTCAATGACTGTTCTGATGTGTATGAGATCACATTCCAAGAAGATGGTTCTTGGTGTCCGATGAGACAGAAGAAAGAAGCTGTGCAAGTATCCAGCAATCACGCACAAAAATAAACATCTCGAGTGTCTTCATAAGCCTTCTTCAGTGACTGTAGCCAATGAGGCAAGAAGGAAGTGGATGTTACTGACCTAACACTAGACCACTCTTCCCAGGGTGAGGAAGACCCTCTTGCCAACAGAAAATGCATCTTGATGTCCAAAACGCAAAGCAGCCTTCCCAAAGGAGTATCAGCCATCTTCTGGAGGGGTGCCCAGCGTGGCTTCGGTCCCTCCTGCTCTTGCTCCCCTTGCTAACAGACTGGTCAGTACCATCCCATCACAGGCCAACAGAAAGCTCAGTCCCTCCTGCTCTGCCCCCCTTGCTAACAGACTGGTCAGGACCACCCCACCACCGGCCAACAGAAAGCTCGTTATCTGCCGGGTTCTGATTCTCTTCCTCTTCCTCCACTTGATCTGTATTACTGACCTCTTAGGATTTTGTGTAGTCTCACCACACCCCTAACGGCAGGAATATGTCTGTCACCACCACCAGCCCCCATGAGAGTGGTCCCCATGTGAGTTTGTCCAGCACAGAGTGACACAGGGCTCATCAGCAGCAGTGGGGGCATCATTCCTGACATCATCGCCTCATTGTATTAAAGGAGGACTCACTCAACTCTAGGACTCATTCATTGAAGCTGCTCTTTCTTGGGTCTCTCTCTTTGGAAACTTTTCTTTTTTTTTAAAAAAAAAACAACTACCTTGATATGTATTGAAACACCAAATGGATGCTTTTGCTTTCCGAGAGATGAACGCAGTTGACTGGACCAAGAACCAAATGACACACAAGGATTTTTCTTATTTGTGCTGTCCTCTGAACACCAAATACATTCAGCCATAACTGTATCTTCTTCAGAGACAGATTTCAATCTCATATGTTGCTGGATGGAGTCAGTTTAAAACTTTTTTATTGTAATAAATAGCAATAAAGTCACATAAATATTCAGGTAAAGACTTTTTTTCCTAATTAAAAAAAGACGTAATCTTGATTCTAAAATGACAGTAACTTTTGTTTAATGTGATATGAAGGAGAAAATACATGCAAAGAAGTTGTTTGTCAAAAACATAACAGAGCAAAACAGAAAACCCGTAACTCCCTCCAACCCCTGGCAAAAACAAAAACAAAAACAAAACCCCAAAATACACAAAACACCGAAAACACCCCACACTGGCTTAACAAAGACCTATGTGGTATAAAACTGTTATCACTGAAATGCTCCAAAACCTACCGCATCGAATATCGTCACCCAAATACTGACGTTACACACGAACCTCCTTTTGTGTCCTTGGTGGGGTAATTGAACATTATCTGCAGGGAAATTTAGTGCTAAATCTGCTACCCCACTTAAGCTGGTGGTTGGGAACCTTTCAACAGGGAATAGTTGTTCCTCTCCTAGAGATTATGGTTTTGCCCAGTTAACTGTGTAAGGAAAGAGTCCATAACACATGCACGTGCATGTGTGTACACACACGCACCCCTTCTGTTACCCAGAAGTGTGCTTCCTGAGAGCCAAGAATGGCAGCATGGCCTTCACAGGACGTACTCTGATGAACACGGAGAGCATCACATAGCTGGAAATAAACCTAAACTCTGCATAGATGTGTGAGTTTTCACCAGGTTTCTAGAAAAAGCTGCTACACATTTAGGTTGTAGCTGAGTATTCCTAAAGTCACAATCTTAATTGGCAAACTCAAGGAAATTCTGTCCAAGTACACAGGAAGATGGGTCTGGCAATGCACCCCCCACAATGTAGCCAGAGTTTCCTGCCCTCTGCTGGCTTCTTCCATTTCTTCTCCCGCGGACATGTGGCTATTTAGCTAAGTAGGTAACAAAGGTGACCACTCTACTTCAAAACACTTGGAAAATACTTCCGCTTTGAAGAATACAAAATCTCTGTGAACTACATGGGGGGAGTGGGGCTGGGTGATGTCAATGGTGTGGGTCTTTAGAGGTCACCCTGGGTTGCAAGGGTATAGAACACAGAAGTAGTGATACCAAATAAGGCAGGTTCCGGTTGTTTAAAATCCACAGGGGCATGACAAACTATAATGAGTGGGGATGATTACCTGAGAGCTATTCTAACTCATGCCTTATAAATAGAAATCAAAAGGAATACCTTCAGAACAGCAAAATGGAAGAAAGGACCAAGATGAAAGCATGGTTGACCTTGCTTTTCTTTCTGATATGAAACACCGAAGGGGCCTTGTTTACTGTCTGAGGTAGGAAGTACTTAGGTACTTCTTTGCTGCCCAGATTATGTGAGAGCTGTTAGCCCAACCCTATACACACCCCAACTTCTGTGCATCCTTTCTGGCACCGTCTGGCACAAACACAAAAGGCCTCTCCAACTTTTTTTTTTAAAAAGATTTTTTTTTATTTATTTGAGAGAGAGAGGGAGAGAAAGCACGAGCAGGTGGAGAGGCAGAAGAGGGAGAAGGAGGCTCCTTGCTGAGCAGGGAGTCTGATGTGGGGCTCGATCTCAGGACCCTGGGATCATGACCTGAGCTGAAGGCAGATGCTTACCAGACTGAGCCACACAGGCGCTCCAGGCCTCTCCAACTTTTTGATCCCATTTGGGAAGCAGACAAGGAAGCTAGGTTTAGTGAGGACTGGTCCAGAACATGCTTTCAGCAGAAGGGAAATATTCATACAAGCTGCCAGGGTCAATCTGTCTTTACAGAACCATTTTATATGGACATAATAGGAATTTAGAGAAAGGTGGAAGGATGCCTCTGCTAGTTATAGGATATGAGAGGATGTCTGTCGCTGGAAAGAGATTAGAGACTGACAGACTGGATTATAACTTTCAGGGGAGAGTTGGTCCAAGAATGTCAAAGAAAGAACAAGTGCATGCCAGGCTTCTACTGAGTGGGCCATAATTATAAGAGTGAGCAAAAGGAGGCTGACTTGCTCATAATGGAGGAAAAATGATCTGCCATGCTATTTCTTGAAATCAGAGTAATCCTTAGGAGGGGTGTGAAAGGCAAATGGGAAATACTAATGCTAAGCAGAACCCTTCAGGGTTGCCACAATAAAGCTGAAATCCCTCAGTGCAGTAGTGAGGACATGAAGGAACGATGGCCTCTGGGGAAAGACTGTGCTGGGTTGATGTGGTCCTTACCTATATTGGGTACAAAATTGAGGAATGACTTAAGAATATCTTTATCCTTCCATTTCTACTGACTCAGGAGCGTGTCCTTGAATTTCTGAGTTTCCTTTAAGGAAGGTCTGGCCATGTGGCCACAGACAAGGCATCCAGCTTGCACCTTGGTTTCTCTACCTCGAAAAACCAGAAGAAAATCTTTGCTCCGAGACTTCTTTAAAAACTCACAATCTTACCATGTGCACAGTTGTATTATTAGCATCACAGCTGAGGGAAGGGGCTGAAGACGCGTCCGTAGGGAGCTAGATCCACTTTCAAGACAGACTAGAAAGCAGGGAAGAGGTAAACAGTGTTGGAAGAGGACAAAGTTGGGTGGAGGGTTCCACTCTGAGCACTGCCTTTAGAGATGTGCATATCCAGCAGCTGCAAAGATGTCTAGGGGCTTTCTCCTCCACGGAAATGTGATGCTGAGATCGATGTGCATCTGGGTGGATGGTCTTTGTGCCCAAGTATGCAAGAGACAGAGGGATCTGATAGGAAAGGTATTACAGCTCATGCCGGTCATATCTCATTAGATTAGAGGCTAAGAGCCTCATCAGATGTCCACTTTCCCTTCATGATTCATTCTCTTTGAGGAGAGGCTCTGAGTAGCCAGCAAGAGACCATGATTTGGTGGCTCAGATCCCCTGCCTGAGATGTATGATCTCAGGGGCCAAATATATCTTCATATATTCCTTTAGCTCACAGAGGATTATTAAGAGCCCACTGTAGGTGTGGCTTTTCTAAATACTCCTGATGACAATAACAGCAAGTATTTATATGTGCCCGCATCCTTCTAGGGGCTTCACATGTATTAATTTACTTGCTGCTCACCATAACCCATGAGGTTGGGCCTATTCACATCTGCATTTTATATTAGGCACCAAGAGTTAAATATCTGGCTCAAGTTCACACAGTTGGTAGCCTGAGTCAGGATGTGAACACAGGCAGGCTGGTCCCAGAGTCTGTGTTCTGGCCGGTCAGGCACTAGTGACCATGACCGGGGAGATCCCTACCCTCACAGAGGAAGAGAAAACAGACAAGGCAGTAAGTGATGTTATTTTCAGGACTGATAAATGCCGTGACGAATACCAAAGCAGGGTATGTTGATAGAGTGACGAAAGCAAAGCTATTTTAGACAGTGTGCTCAGGACAGCCCTCTGCGAGAAGGTGAAATCAGAATAAAAGTCTGAGGGAAAAAGGGAATCAAGCAGCAGGAAGGTCTGGGGAGAGAGTATTCCAGGCAGAGGGTACAAAGCCTCCACAATGGGAACAAGCTGGGAGTGTATCAAGGACACCAAGAAGGCTTCTGAAAGTGAGGGAGACGTGAGCACTGGAGAGCCTTTGAGGACTTCTTAAGGATTTCAGAGTTTATTGCCATTGCGCTATGAAGCCTCTGGAGGGTTCTGAGCAGCAGTATAACCTGCTCTAATCTCTTTTAAGAAAAGATCACTCTGGCAGTACGTGGAGAATAGATCATGCAGGCATGGGAAATCAGGGAGGCACGTTAGGAGGCTTTGAGAGGGGGCGCCTGGGTGGCTTAGTCGTTAAGCGTCTGCCTTTGGCTCAGGTCATGATCCCAGGGTCCTGGGTTGAGCCCCACATCGGGCTCCCTGCTCGGCACTTCCTCTGCTTTTAATCCCTCTCTCGTGTCTCTCTGTCTCGGTCAAATAAATAAATAAAATCTTTAAATAATAATAATAATAAAAAAAATAAAGTAAGCACCTCAAATTAAAAAAAAAAAAAAAGAAGGATATGAGAGTTTCTAGAAAGAAGAAAATAGACACTGCTTTATTTTCAGGCCTTTAGGCCAAGGTCGGCTGGAGGAGCTGCTAACATCTCATAAGCTAACTGCGGTTAAGTGTTACACCTGGATTCACGGAGTCTTAGCAAGCAAGGGAAGTGAGCAGGAACTTCCCAGTTGTTGACCTGTAGTTCTCTGATGGAACAGGAAAGCTTTCATTTGTCAGAACCTTTCTGAGCAGAGTCTTCAGGGCCCACATAATCATCTGCTGCTCTCCCAGCCAAGAACCCTGGGCATGAAAGTAGGCATGTCCATTCCCCAACTGGCAAGGAAGGTGTACTTGCCGGGCTGTCCTGGGGAGGGCGCCCTGGCTCCCACAGGTCCAGAGGTTGCAGCATTTGAGCGGGTTTTGAATGTGGGTTCACTGGGGATGTCTGTCTAATTTTTGTGTTCTTGAAAGGGCGGTTTTAGCATTTCAAACCGGAAGGGGACACAGACAATTACGTAACAGAAAAAATGGCAGCACGCAATACTTATAAGGCACCTTTTCTAAGCAGTTTTTCTAAGTTTTTCTAAGCTTTTCTAAGCACCTTTTCTCTGCAACTTCATGCTCAAGGATAAAGCCAGTCTGTGTGGGAGATGCTTGCCAGTGTCTACATGAGAAAGTGCCAAGGAACTGAATCTGAGTTTATGCGAAATAAGGACTCAGGCTGTTTTTTCCCAAGTTCCAGTGCTAAAAGGATCTCATAAAATTCAACCACTGATGCCTGGAAAATGTCACCGTCCTAGAGTTTTCAAAATGACAACTCATTTACCTGCCACTATCAAAGTACATGCAAATGGGTAGATCGGTTTCTTTTCCTGACTATCCTATTATCTTTTCATGGCCTTCGTTAAAGATCATTTCCTAGGCTTGTCTGAATGTGGCAAAGTTATTCTGTTGCTAGATAACTGGAGAACTCAAGGAGGGTTATCAGAATCCGAATAGTCATTCTAGAAGTGATTGTTGCATTACCTTGCAAGACTTCTGAATTTAACATAAAGAGAAAACTATGGTATTTAATATCGCTTCTTTTTTTGAATCATCTAGAGTCAAGCATGAGGAAGGGTTAGGGATACATACATAGGTATACATACATATGCACATATATATGACATATATATGTCATATAGTATGATAAGATGTGCTGTCAGCCGAGCTGGTATCTACTGATGATGCTAAACAAGCCCTTTCCAAAACACGAGGCAGAACTGAGGGAAATGGTAAGGGATTTCCCTTCCACACTTTATAAACAACTTTACTACAAGCAAGAGAGATGAATGGAAGCAGAAATAGAGCTTATGGTATGATTGTTGCTAAAGCAAAGAAAAATAGTGAAAAGGATGATTTTTTTTTAGAGGTTGAGAAAAACTCCAACTGAGAGCAGGCTACTTGACCTCTGACTCTCTAATTAATTTTGCAGAAAGAGGGACATATCACACTACCCAGGAGACCATGCTGCTGCAGATGTTCCGGTCCACCTCCGGAGGAAGAGAAAAGCAAGCACAAATCAAGGTGATCCCTGGCACTTCTACAAGACGAGACAAAAACACCTTGCAGGGTCTGTTACGGGGTCAGTAGCTACGCAGCTATGTGTTACACCATTTGCACCTGCAGATACACCTTCCAAGTGGCAACAAAATTCAGGTTCCTCACCAATGATGGTGTCTCCAAGGAAAGGGCAACAGCACCTTGAATTATGACTTTAAAAATACTAGGAAAAGTAGAATATATTTATGTTCTCTGACATACGTCAATGCATAAATGTGTAAATATATCTTAAAAAGGGACATTTTTTTAAAGTTTCTCATATTTAAAGGTCAACCTTTAGTGAACAATGAGAATGCAGCCCTCCCCCCCTCCCAAAGGATGCATTTCCGATATTCTGAAAAGCTGGTATTTTCCTTTATGTTCTCTTTGAGTTCAGTAATGTGAGGTCATCTTTCTGGGTCTATATGAGTAAGAGGAACAGTTTCATGACCCTGTGGTATAAATCATAAACACCAAAAGCAGTGACGGCCAATTAAGGGGGATATGTCAAAGTTCACAGCTCTTAATGAAAGAGAGTACATCATTGAACCATCTTACCTGTCGACGGATTATTCCAAGGTCTCTTTTGGCTTTATTCACTAGGGCTTGAATTTCTACAGGATCCTTTACATTCTTATTTTCTCTGAAGGCATCTCTTATCCTCCTGACAGCGTAAGTTCTAAATGAATTCAGGAGAAAAAAAGAAAAAGTGTCAGCAGTCTGAAGCTATGCTTTTAAATGAAATCAAAAGCCTTTCCTTACGAATTAACTGTCTGTATTCCCCTGTGGATAATCCACTTAGATCTTTGCTCTTGGGACAGGCCCATCTATTACTATTCTGGCATGACTAAGCAAACAGATTAGGGGAATAAATCTAGCACAAACAATTCACATATAAATGGCAAACTGCTACTGAATTGCTCCTTAGATTCCCGGTTCTTTAGTTATTCATGTCTGAGTTCTCTCCATTAACGTGGATAATTGAACCTTTAATGTACAGGGACAAAGCAAGAATTAAAAGAGGTGAAATGATGTACCACATATTCATGCACCAAGATAGTGATCTATGCCTGACTCGAGTCAGCTCTCCAATCTTCTCTCATCTTTTAGCTATTTATTCCTCTTTTGGAATATAACACATAAGGATCCTACTACAGTTGATAGTAGAGATTATACCAAAATGCTTTCCTCCATCTTTTTTTTTTAAGATTTATTTATTAGAGAGAGAGAGAGAGAGAGAACTGAGAGCACAGGTAGGGGAGGGCCAGCAGGAGAGACTCTTCAAGCAGAACCCTCCACCCCCACTGAGTGGGGAGCCAGACTTGGGGCTCAATCTCACAACCCATGAGATCATGTCCCACGTTGAAACCAAGAGTTGGACGCTTAACCAAATGAGCCACCGAGGCATCCTTGCTTTCCTCCATCTTTAAAGTGCATACATATGCACATACGTGCACATACAAACACCTTCTCCCCACCAATATAAATTGCATGGAGCAAAGGACAGCAGTTCAAGAGCACGGCTTTCAAATCAGACAAGCTCGGCTTTGCTCCAGGCTCCCACTGTTTGTGTGAACTTGGGCAAGATTCTTAACATAAGCCCACATTTCCTCGTCTGTCAAATGGGCATAATACCACCTATCTGTCAGGGCTGCTGGGAGGATTCAGCTTTTTTTTTTTTCAAAGATTTTATCTATTTATTTGAGAGAGAATGAAAGAGAGAGAGATCAGAGGGAGAGGGAGCAGACTCGCCACTGAGCAGGGAGCCCAATGTGAGGCTCGGTCTCAGGACCCTGGGATCATGACCTGAGCTGAAGGAAGTCGCTAAACTGAGCCATCCAGGCACTCCGAGGATTCAGCTTTATCACACAACTCAAATCAATGAAAGTTTTTCTTAATACCTTAATGAATTAGTACTCCTTTATCCTCAATTCACAGCCTCAACTTCATGCCGCATCGTCAGGGTCATACTATGGTGTGTGGACAGGGCAGAATGGTCTGGATAATCAAGAATCTTTAATCTGATGTGCTCCCTACACACAGCCATGGCTTTACCCCACGCCCTCCCCGTGTATGCAAGACTGAAGACAAGAGATGAAGGAGTCCAAGTAGGTCACAGCAAATACCATTTTCTCCAGTCCTTTTATGATCTCAGATGGCTCTGCTTTTAACTTTAAACACCAGTTAAAGAATCCATGTCAAACTGCTAATATTTACACATAGAGGCAAAGAAATGAGAGAAGGTGAATATACCTTCTTTGGGGGTTGGGAGTGTGTTTGGGGAGATAGATATAATTTACTGGGAAAACCTGTTTTAGAGAAGACTACTTTCGTTTTAGATCAACTTTCCTAAAGTAAAAAGAAATTTTAAATTAAAAATCCAAATGGCGGGTCCTTTTGTGTTTAAAAGCAAAAGTAAAATGAAATCTTGTACCATTAAGGCTCGTGATGGAGAAAGGCGGACACTTTTAGGACGTAAGTCCCTGGAGAGATGTTCATCTGAAGCCTCCGTGAGCTGATGGGAGTATGTGCGAGTATTTGCAGAGGCTCCTGGGCGCTCAGGATCAACCTTGGGGCAACCATGGCTGGAAATGGAATCCCTAAACTAGCCGACACTATGCAACAACAGGGGCTCCTTCATTATGAAGGCTTGGCAAGGATTTTTACTAGTAGATTCTATCAGATATTCTCCTGTCTAGCTGCTAATTTAACAAGATTCCAGACTAACTTGGAAAGCTAAAAGCAATTTCTGGGCTACTTTCTTGCACAGCATGATGATGATTAATATAATCATTAACACGATTATTATTAACACAATATCGCTGTCCTTCCTCACACCCACACAGTCCTCAAAAACAGTTCCTTTGTCGGTGGCAATGGGAGCAGAGTGGACACCATAATTTAATTCTAATATTTTGTTCCACATGTAGGACTGGTTTTGGAACAGGAATTTATCCCAGGGAGTCATCTGTTGTCTTAGTTCTTCACTCAGGATGCTGCATGGGCTTTTAGGAAAAATGAAATGGTCAACAGAAGTTGTTACTAAATTCATTTTTCTAGAAGCTAGTGACTAGCCCAGAAGAGCTAGCAAAAAAAAGAAGTATGGCTTGGAACACAAAGTCTGAAGTTCTTCTAAAGTTTAAGGAAACCAGAAAATAACTTATGGCGCTCAATGATTTCTATCAGCTGAGCTCAAGGTCCAGCCTTTTACATAGTCAGCTGTGTCTTCTGGTTGTCTCCCCAGATCTCCAAAGTCCACCCTTAAAGGAACCAAATTCTAGGCGTTTGAATTAAATGTGTCTAATGCAATCAAGAGTTGTCCAAATCTGACTGCACCTCTAACATGAGTGATGTGATGATGGCTCTTTCTTCTCTTTCTTGTTCCTCCTCCTCCTCCACCGTCTAAAACATACAGTTTTTCTTCATCCCAGGAGAAGTCACTGCACTGGCTCAGAACCATTCAAGTAATTACTACCTCAAGGACAATTTTTCAGTTGTATGAATTATTTTTTATAGGATTTTTAAATTTTTTTGGGGGGGGGAGGAGGGAGAGGGGGAGAGGGAGGGAGACTGTTCAGCAGGCTCCAAGCCCAGCACAGAGCCTGTCCCCAGGCTCGATCTCACCACCCTGAGATCATGGCCTGAGCAGAAATGAGGAGCTGGATGCTTAATGGACTCAGCCACCCAGATGCCCCAGTTGTAGGGATTCTTTCAAGTGATCATAACTTGTGAAGGTAATCACAAATCTGCCCGAACCTTCAAATTTCATAGGAGAGGGCTAACCACCAATGTTTCACTTCTGCCCCCGCCTGGTTTTTAATCCTTTGCGTTTTTTCTGCCACTACAAGGGAAACCATTTATCCTTGAGCACATTCTGGCTATTGGTCTCTTGACGGTATCACTGAGCAAGAACATTTCAAAGGAAAACGTGAAGAGGCTGCCCTGAAAACGTGCAGTTGCCACACGATGCCTGCCTGAGGACAGTCCTAGTAGGAGTCACATGCTGTTTGAAATAAGGTATGAGAAATTAACAAATAAAAGGCAACCCAACAGCCAGAGCTCCCAACTCTGAGCAAGCAGACTACATCGACACAAACAGTAAGGCTAGGTAGGCTGCTCAGTCACTGTTCCTCTATCCTCCCGAAGCCTTGCGGAGTTTCTCCATGCTTCTTTGTGCAGATTTCCACTTGGCTTTTTCCCCAACCCCATCCTTTGCCCTCTGGTTGACCGTAAGACCTCCACATGGACACAGGCTCTGCTGACTATCCTTTCACCATTGCAAAGATCAAACTCCTTTATGAGATTCTTCCACCCATTATAATTTCTCAGCTGCAAAGTAAACTGCAGACAGGAATGAAAGCTCTGTAGTGCCCAAGGTCTTGCTTTACTTCTTCCCCTCCCAATGCAGGCCCTAATAATCACAGCACTTGGAGGCTCATGTTGGTTCTAGCAGCCAAAGGTGCGTTTAGGAAACAAGCTGATGTAATACTTGCGCCATCCTTCAGCACCCCACAACATGGTTCCTCTGCGTATCCGTCCTGTAAAAAACATTGGAGCTTTTTCCTTCCTTCTCCAATCCCAAGTCAAGTATCTCAAAAACAAAACAATGCGACCCTTATTTTAGCCTCTCTGGGGCGAACACCCTCAATGGCTTGGTAGGGCATGGGCCCCATCAACTTGCTTTAACTCAAATGGGCCTTGCCTCTGAAGACAGTGCTTCCTTTATAGCCACGAAGAGAAAGCTGCTCCCAGATTCCAATAATTTTTATAATGAGATAGGTATGAGTGCTTGCCATTTTTTACTGAGTTATCTACTTTTGCTTTACTGATGGACAGTTCCACAGAAAGCTGGTGTCTCGTCTTGCTCTCTTGATCTACCAGTTATTTCTTCTTAGGCTAGTTTGCGAGCTCATCTCAGCTTATCTTAGGCTGCCTCTTCTATGTTGTATTCTCTCGGGCTCCCGAGAGACCTCTTTTCTTTTAAATAAAATCTTCTCCACTAACTGAATCTGTGCCCAAAATTTACTATCATATATATGTCACTGGCTAGCAAGTCTCTGTAGTCCAGGCCTGCTTTCTGAGTCTCAAATCCATATAACCCAATTAATTGCTTTTGGACTTGCTAACACAAGACACCCACTGTATCTCCTACAGCTTCTTGTACTGAACACTTTCAAACTCAAGTCGCCATCCTCTTTCCTCCTTGGCCCCAGTGGCCCGATTCTCCTTTGCAGGCAGGGGCATTTTCATACAACTAACTATCTAACTCAGACATTTGGGGATTCATCCTAAATGCCTTCCTTTCCCTTAACTCCTTACATTCAATCAAGCACAATATTTCATTGTTTCAGCCTTTTATATTTCTTCTGAATCGCCTTCCACTTCTCCAAACCTTCAGTCCTCATCTTGGTTAAGGCTCTTATCTCTCACACTAATGCAATAGCCTTGGGATTATGGCATGTGTGATGTACAATAAAGTGGATACTAACAAGAGAGAGAAAGCTCAAATACTCTGTCCTGATAACAGGACAGATCAGAAAGCTTCCTTCTCATGAATATAAGTTCTCACTAGAATATGAGCCCCATGCAATAGGACTTTTCTCCTTCTTGTTTACCACTGGATCTAAAGGGCCTGGCTCGGGGACTGCACTCAAAAAATACTTAGGGAATAAATAAACTTCTCAAAATATCAGAGGCAATATTAAAAAGATCTTTAGGAAAATGGCCAATAATCAATAAGGAAAACACAACAAAGAATATGAAACTGAAAAGGAAATAGAATGAAAAGGGTTTGCAGCATCAAGATTGAAATAACCTCTTAGAGATAGTGGTTACAAAAAGTGTACTGAGAATTCACTGAAGAAATATGTGCCGAATGCCTATTATATAAGCACGATACTAGCGCTGCAGTGGAGAGCAACAGGGTTTTGGACTCAGGGACTAGACAGGAAATCTACACAGAGATGAAAGAGGAGGCAGAAATCATTTTAAGTGAACACAGAAGGGTGAAGGAAGAGTTTTGCAGGGGCCGATGGAACAGTTCTTAGCTTGATGGGGGTGATGTTTTTCACAACATCTCCTTTTGTCAAAACACTGAAATTATACACTTAAAACAGATGCATTTTATTGTAGCTAAATTATTTTTCATTAGGGTGACTTTTTTTTTTTTTTTTAAGATTTCATTTATTTAAGAAGGAGTGAGAGCATGAGCATGTGCATGAGTGAGGGTGGGGAGAGCGGGAGAGGGAGAAGCAGACACCCTGCTGAGCAGGGAACCCGATGCGGGGCTCGATCCCAGGACTCTGGGATCACGACCTGAGCAGAAGGCAGACGATTAACAGACTGCGCCACCCAGGTGCCCCTCTCACTTAGGTGACTTTTAAGGAATATTGAAAAAATAAATCGTACAGGAGTTAGATTATATTTGCCCACTTTTAAGAGAAGCAGAAAGATACCATCAAAGACTGCAATTCTAGAAAATGATCATGTACATGGCTGACGTAGAAATTAATGCTGTATTATAGAAACCAGGACAGAGGACAAACTGGAAAACCAAATTTGACACAGAAAAATTATGTAAGTTGATGAGAAATATGTAAGAAAAAAAATTAAGCTTCAGAGCAGGGCAAAGGTATATAACCTATGAATAATAACTGTGAACAAACTGAACGGGGTAGGTAATTAAAGTTATGAAAGAAAATGGCCCAAGAGTGATTATGAAAAATTGAGAAGACTCACTGAGATTTAACAACCAGAGTACGATGCCAAGAGATTTACTTATAAGACCCTGAATTCCAAGGTCAGAGGAAAAATACTTTAAGATAGGATGAAGAAAAACCTTGAAGTCAGTAATAGAGAATGGAATATAGATGAGTATATCCTCAGACTTTTGTTCTCAAACTACAAAGAAAATGGCTGCTCTCCACAGTCATTTGCTGTCTTGAGGGCCCCAAGGGGGAAGAAAATAATATCTATGATTGATGGCACAAGAACCACACTCAAGACACTGTGCTAAGTACTGGATATACATGATATCATTTAATCCTCACAAACTAAGGCTCAGAGAGATTCAGAATATTTAGGCCAAGGTTCCACGTCTGGTAAGTGGGAGAGTTGGGTCCTGAACCCAGCCAACTACAGTCTGTGATTTTCATCTCTAAGCTACGCTTCTTCTAGAGGTCGATAAACTCTATCCAAATTTTGAAAAATACTTGGTATAAGCCAACTTGTTAATCATTTGAAAAGCCATAAAAAAAAATTGTCTGCTTCACAAAGCTTAAAAAGATCATTTGGTCTCTCAACACTGCTTCAAGTATTCCTACAAATAGTTCAAACACCAAGAATGTCTTATGAGAAGACAAGTAGCTGCGGGCATTATGAGGGAAAGAGCTATTGATAGACGCAGTAAGAGTGAGTGACATAATGGAGATTAATTGTTTTAAAAAAGGTGGACAGTGATCAATAAGAGTTGTGGAATGAGGAGGTGAAATTATTATCAGAAAACCTGCTTCGGACACCAAGGCTTCTTACTCTTGGGGCAGCTGTAAATAAAGCCTACTACATACTTCTCTGTTAAAATCCCCTAATGGCTTTCCATTATCTTCAGGATAAGGGTCAAATGCACAGAGAGTATACTCCTGCTTGTCCCTTGCACTCAATCAAGCACCCCGTCTAGCATGGTCCACCAACTCCAGCCATATGGGAAGACTTGGAGTGTCCTCAGTCCTCTCTCCTTTAGGCCTGCTGGTCCTCCATACAAGGAATGTCCTCCCCCAGGTTGATTTCTTGGCTAACTCCTACTCATCCTTAAAGACCTAACCCAGTTAGAAACAAATATGACAAAAGATTAATATCCTTAGCATATAAATAGCGCATATAAATCGAGTGGAAAAGACATTAGGCCCACAGTAAATAAATGAATAAGAGTCCAGAAACAATAATTCATGAGAGAGCACAAAAAAGGACTAAATTTAGAGAGATAAATGGACAGAGATACATGAATGTTCAGCCTCAGTCATAATCAGAGAAATGCAAATTTAAATAAGGTATGATTTTCTGCCATCAAATTAGCAGAATTAAAAAAAAAAAAAAACCAAAAGGCCTTTATATCGTGCTAGTAGGAGTTATGAACTGTACTTCCTGTGGGGAAAAACAGCTTAGTAATATGTAATCAAGTTGATAATTTTTATCCAGTAATTCTACTTTTAGTAATCCTACAGAAATAACCGGAAATATGCCTGAAGATGTATACTGAAAGATGTTCATTATAGAACTATTCGTAAGCATTAAAAGTAAAACCCTAAATGTTCAACAATGGAGAAGTGGCTACATAATTTATGAAATTATGCTTTTAAAATCAATGTTTCAAAAAACTTAAAGTCCCAGGTGCAAAAGTCAAAGGTATAAAAAAAAAACTAAGAAATATTCTCCCTCCTAGTTCTTCTCTCTAGATGCAATCAGAGCAGTTTCTTATTGGCCTCTCGGAGAGTTGATTCTTGTTAAAATCCTTGTATCTTTTTTCAACAAGTGGCAGCATTCTAAACATACTGAGTACCTTTAATTCTTCAATTAAAATGTATCAGTATGCATTTCATATCAATACAAATAGAGCTGACTCATAAATGGTTGTGTCATATTCCACTGCATGGACGAATTAGGATTCATCTGGCCAGGCTTTTATTAATGGTTATTTAGTTATATACAATCTTGCTGTTATAAATAGTGCTGTAATTAATCCATATCCTTGTTTACTGTGGCATCATATACGGGTCTGTGAGATGAATTCTGAAAAATGGAATTTATAGGGCAAAGGACATGTGTATTTATGGCTTTAATAAAACATTGTCCAAATTCTGTGTAGAGGTTCCACCAGAAATGTATTAGTGTGATCTTTCCTAACACCTTTGCCAAAACAATGCGTTATCTAAATTTCCCATCTTTGCTCAATAGGTGGAACCAGTATATCACTTAAAAATTTTTTGTTGTTGAGGTGTAACACGTAACATTATATTGGTTTCAGGAGTACAACATAATTTGATACCTGCATACATAGTGAAATGATCACCACAATAAGTCTAGTCAACATCTGTCACCATACCAAATGAGCTTGAAGGATTTATTCTCTCGGTAACTTTCAACTATGCTCTATATTACTGATTGTAGTCAGCATGCTGTACATTACTTCCCCATGACTTATATGTAATTGTAAGTTTGTGTCTCTTGACCCTCTTGACCTGTTTTGCCTGCTCCCCAACCCATTCTCCTTAGGCAACCAGCATTCTGTTCGCTGTATCTATGATTTTGGTCATGTTTTAGTTTGACCCTTTGGTTCTTTAGATTCCACATGTTAAGTAAAATCATATGGTATTTGTCTTTCTCTGTCTGACTTAGCTTCCTTTTCATAATTCCCTCAAGGTTTGTCCGTTGTGTCATAGAAGGTAAGATTTTTGTTCTTTTTTATGACTGGGTAGTATTCCATTGTATGTGTGTGTATGTATATATATAGAGAGAGAGACACACACAAAATTTACACCCCCTCATCTTCTTTGTCCATTCCTCCATTGATGGACACTTGGGGTGTTTTCATACCTTGGCTATTATAATGCTGTAATGAACACAGGTGGGTGCATATATCTCTTTGAACTAGTGTTTTCATTTTCTTCAGATATATTCCCAGAAGTGAAATTGCTGGATCATACGGTATTTCTATTTTTAATTTTTTGAGGAATCTCCATATTGTTTTCCACAGTGGCTGCACCAATTATATTCCCACTAACAATACATGATGATGGTTCCCCCGTTCTTCACATCTTCACCAATACTTGTTATTTCTTTTCTTTTTGAGAATAGTCATTCTGACAGGTGTGAGGTGATATCTCATTCTGGTTTTACTTTACATTTCCCCGATGAGTAGTGATGTTGAGCATCTTTTCATATGTCCTTTAGCCATCTCTACATCTTCTTTGGAAAAATGTCCATTAAGATCTTCTGCTCATTTTCAGAGAATGAAAGGTGGTTTTGAAAACCACCTTTTCAAAAGCTTAAAGCCATTTATATTTGTTTATACTCTCTACCTTTTTTGAATTGAATGATTTGTCTTTTTGATTCATTTGTAAGATCTATTATACTCTCCCCAGTCTGTCATTTGGCTTTATGATATCTGTGTGTTTTTGTCATGTAGAGATGTTTAGTTTTTACAGAGTCAAGTGTATCAATTTTTACGTTATGGCTTCTGGGTTAATTATCTTATGTACAAAAGCCTTCTCTACTGTGAGATCACAAGAAAACATTCACCCATGCATTCTTGAGACTCTTCATGGATTAATTTTTTGTTTCACTCTTTCTGGAATTTATTTTAGTGTAAGGTGTTGAATATGAATCTAACTTTAGCCTTTAAGGTAAGTATTTTAAAATGAAGGATATGGAGCCCCTGGGTGGCTGAGTCGTTAAGCGTCTGCCTTCGGCTCAGGTCATGATCCCAGGGTCCTGGGATCGAGCCCCGCATCGGGCTCCCTGCCCGGCAGGAGGCCTGCTTCTCCCGCTACCATTCCCTCTGCTTGTGTTCCTTCTCTCGCTGTGTTTCTCTCTGTCTAATAAATAAAATCTTTAAAAAAAATAAATAAATAAAATGAAGGATATAACGATATACTCAGAATAACA
>CM053608.1:107939905-108004714 GCA_028646535.1 Procyon lotor
GCAGTTGTTCAGAAGAAAGTGGTAGGATGGGAAGAGGAACTAGCTCTGGAGACACAGTAAATATTTAAGACCAGGCAGAGGAGGTCAGAGGAGAGGCAAAAGAGAGAGGAGACAAGAAGGCATACTTTACACGTAATGAGTAAATAAGATTGTCACAAGTCCTACAAAGGATAACGCAAAGGCCGAAAAGGGCTCCAATGAAGTCTGTAGTTAGGATGTTATTTAGTAACTTTTGCAAGAATGACATCAGCATATATTTACTGACTACAATGTAGTAAATGTATAGAAGGAAAAAAACCTAATAACTGAGCCTAGAAAAATTTCATTATACAATAAGAGAATATTTTTAGAATAATGAAAAAGATTATGCACAAAATTTTTGGAATGAGGTTAAAGCCACACTTAGATGAAAATTAATGGCTTATATAGTTTTATTAGTAATAAAATAAAAGTAGAGTTTAATCAACAGTATTTCTTAATATTTTAAAAAAGATTTTATTTAGGGGCGCCTGGGTGGCTCAGTGGGTTAAAGCCTCTGCCTTCGGCTCAGGTCATGATCCCAGGGTCCTGGGATTGAGCCCCGCATCTCACTCTCTGCTCAGCAGGGAGCCTGCTTCCCCCTCTCTCTCTGCCTGTCTCTCTGCCTACTTGTGATTTCTCTCTGTCAAATAAATAAAATCTTAAAAAAAAAAAGATTTTATTTATTTGAGAGAGAGAGAGAGAGAGAGAGAGAGAGAGAGAGGCACACTTGTGTGAGCATGTAAAGGGAGGGGCCAAGGGAGAGGGAGAGAGAGAATCTCAAGCCGACTGCACTGAGCCCAACATACGGCTCAATCTCTCAACCCAGAGATCATGACTTGAGCCAAAAATAATCAAGACTTAGATGCTTAACTGACTGAGCCACCCAGGTGCCCCTTTCTTAACATTTTTGAAGATCAAAACAGTATCCCATGAGAAAATAAGGAGAAACAAGATATTTTTAAAATGTGTCAAACAAAAAAATGTGTCAAACAAATTAAAAGTGAAAAAAAAATCAGTGGAAGTAGCTAAGACAACTGAGTTCATTCTTTTATGTTATGGTTTCTGGGACATACACACATTAGAAAACAAAGCTGTGAAGGAAGAAGAGAGTAAGGAGGATTGAAAGTTTGAGAAGCAGGATTTAAAAGAATCATTTAAAAAAAAAAAAAAGAATCATTTCAGAAAATGAGAGCGTGCGCAGACTCCAGAACTTGCCAAATAATGAGAAGGGGCCCGCTGAGGTTGGAAACAGCCAGAATGGTGGTACCAACTTGCCAAATACAGTGATTCTTCTTTTTGTCCAGTTGTGGTTGGCTGCCTGGGTCTAGTTATGGAAAAGACAGAAGTCTGGGAAATCCATACTTGCAGGTTTCACATATGACAGGAACAGAAGGGTGAGACAGAGAGTAAGAGAGTGAGAGAGGAGAGAGAAAAATGCTCCAGGGCTCAAAGTAAGGTGGTGCTAGGAATTTTTTCCCCCATGGCCTGAGCTGCTGAAAACCCTAATTCTTAGAACTTAGGCTATCACCCCACACAGGACCCTCTTTGTGGGATTTAAGTCCTAATCTAACTGTCCAATAATAAACAAAGAAATTATGGTAAATTAATGGACTATATCTATTAAAATAATAAATATGAAACTCATGTGCAAATGAGAAAAAGTGTATTTAAAAAAACATGATGATTGAAAAAAACAATTTCATATAACTACAGATTTTCAGTAAGTTCCTATGGAGAATTTTTAAATAGTCTTTTTAAAAAGAAAAAAAGCTAATCAAATAACAGCAAGAAAGAAAGGCGCCACCATCCTATAGCAGATACTCTGAACCTCAGGCCCTGGAGGAAAAGTTTACAAGCATTCTGTCCGGGTTTCCTTTTTGGTGCTTAAAAACATTTAATATCTTTAACCTGTAATTCATCAAAATCGAACTTGTAATTATCACTTGGATCCTTCCTCACAGCCACTGACATTTTGTTGCAAACAAAATTTTTCAAAATGTATACCAACTTATCAAAGTAAAGGCCACCTATAAAACCGTGGTCTGGCTTTCTGCAGTGAGGCATACAGATCAAGTAGGGGGGAGGCCCTGGCTCCTCTTTTATTTGGTTTTAGATGCAGCTGTTTGGACAGTGCCGTCCCACGCCAGCTGGATTCTAAGAGCTGGTGGCTGGGAGGCTCAGATCCGCAGTCCATTCTTCACATATTCCTGGCCTGAAAGGTGAACAGGTCTTTCATTTGTGAAGTCCTGCAACTACTCTCGTTAGGGGAAACACAAGATAATACTCAAGTATTAATTGTCCTCACATCCACAGATCCTCTCCTTATGGAACTGGCCATCTCTCTTTTACAAGTTATTGCCATGGCATGAAAGGCTCTGCGTGCAGGGATACGGGTTTCTGGCTCTGTTTCCTCTTTCATTTACTAGAAATGAGCTTGACCTAGTACCACGGAATCAAGTTCAAGTTTTCATTATGTAATAAGGGATAAAAGTCAGGCTACCCAATACAATTTTAAAAATATTATTTAAATTATAGTGTGAACAAGCCAGTGTAAGACGTGACCTTTAGATGATTTAAAATTTATGGAGAATAACTATCCACAGTAAGAATATTCAATTAATTACTTCTGGATTTTCCGTTTAAGGGAGGGTAGTATAAAAGCAGGAATGATAGAAGTTCCTCCTGGTCATTAAACTCAAATGTCTTCATTAAAATTTCCTATCAGTCCTGCTAAAAAGGAGTCAAATAAAATGCCTTTTGTTTTATTTTTTCCTCCTGCCATCAGTCATCAGCAACAATAAATGAGCAAAGAAGGAAAGACAAGAGAGAACAGATAAGTCACCTAGCTTGTGCTCAATGTATTATTAAGGATAATTCACACACCCAAAAAAAAATGCAGAATTATTCTCCCTCCCCCTTCTTACAATGTGTGAAACAGCAGAATATTTGCTGGGCTCTTCAAAAGTAAAGAAAAATCGACATAAAAATATTCCAGGTATATAGTACTCATACTCATCCATAAGAAAACCAGAAACCAGGAGATAAAAAAGGTGTCAGGCCCTGGAATCATGACTGTACAATCAAAGTACAGTCAAAAATCCCAGTGAGCTTCCCCTGAGTATCCTGGCTTTGGAAAGGACAGCAAGGGACAAGTTGGGTCTCAGTTCCCTCAATCCCTGAACACTGGATTGAATCCAGGGTAAGGGAGGCCATTAGCTAACTTTACTCTGCTTACTGGGAGTTAAAGGGTTCTGAATGCTCTATGTAAATTTATGCAAATGAAAACATTAATCATAGCCCTAGATTTACTGACAAAATCTGGTAGCCCTTTCTCCCTTTGGAGAGTTTTAATTTTGCTTTTTATAGAGAAGAGGCATCTCTAAAGTCTTGTCTAGTCTAAAAATTCTATGAATTTAAAAATGCAATTAGCCTCTGTGTCTCCTGTGATGTCCTAAGCAGCATGAGGCATGGAATACGGTGTACCATAATAAACGGATGGATGGTTATTCTGATCTAGGTGCTCTACTGCCTTGAAACAAAGTCTGTTTGGCCATCTATAATACAAACAGCTTGTTACTGTATCTTTCTTCCAAGTAGGTCAAAATATTTCCATGCATTACGTAATTTATTGCCATAACATCTTTGTGAATCATCCAGTAGGTGTTTGTGTGTTAGGATTTAATTTTATTTTAAAGAACTTGAGGACTTTAAGACTGAAGCAAATCTAGCAAACGTTTGCATTTACCAATTTGGTAGCTGCTTATACTGCTTTTTCACATTAATACTGACTAAATAATATTAGAAATAATAATAGAATGACGCTTGCCATTTATCTGCCAAAACGACAATAAAGTATACATGGTAGGTCAAACCACAAACGCAGTCTCAAAATAAACTCTGATGATGAATAGAAACCTAAGTCCCCTCATTCTGCCACAGGACTGGTGGCTGACAGGCATCCTTAGCTGTGGGCATACCACGTCTCTCCCTTCAGGGCACGCGGTGGCTGAAGGAAGCTGGTCACAGGCTGTCCCTCTAACCTTCCACGTCTTGCTTACTACCTCAAGCTCCCGTCCAAAGTTAAGTCTGGCAATTCTCTTGGGACACAGATGATTCTCAAAGGTGGTGTCACCTTCTGGACACTGAGGTGCATGCCTTGGTTAGAAAGACACGGTATTCTAAAGGCAGGCAATTAAAGGTCATTAAGCTGACAGGAGTCAAGATGGTTTACAGAAGCGTGAGGCGGTGCAGGAGAGGAATACACTGCGTGGCCAATAAAATTTTTTTTAAGTTTTTATTATTTAAATACACCATACTAGAGTGTATATAAAATGGATATATAAAAACCTTTCACCAGATGGCACTGGGCCTTTCCCTTTGAAATTTGATATTCTTCTTCTAACTGCACGAGTCCAAGGTCTCAGCCACTGCTGCTCTTGGCTACTGACCACAAGTCTAACTGATACACGAGTCCAAGGTCTCAGCCACTGCTGCTCTTGGCTACTGACCACAAGTCTAACTGATACACGAGTCCAAGGTCTCAGCCACTGCTGCTCTTGGATACTGACCACAAGTCTAAGATGATGGGCTTTCTGCCCCATCACTTACACTTTACTACTGAAAACTCAGGGATCAGAAATCTGCAACACACCTTGATTTTGAGTTGCATGAAACTTTTATTACTTGGCCTAAATCTAAGGCCGACTTTTTACTACACACGAACGCTCAGAGCAGGAGGGCATTTGGCCTCAGGGTTGTCTGTAATTCCACGATCCCATCCGCCCAGCCCATGACAACAAACAGCACATTCACAGTAGATGTGGAGCAATCAGTTTAATGTAGGGCGTACAAACTTAAATGAGTTCCATCTTCTTTAACTACCTCCTAAAATTGTAAAATGGTCCACCTTGCGTTAAAAGCCACATGAGTGTGATAAACTGTATTTACTTAGAACCATCGTCAATGAATTAACAGAAGAAGAGACCCCAACCCCTGGCCCCACGTTCAACACACTGAGGTTCAGTCGGGAAGCTTTCCTTGCTGCATTCTTTTGCAAAACATGTTTCCTAGAAATAAGGAGCTCTCACGTGTATGATCAACCACAGCAGGCAGAAAATGGGTGACCTGGCAGATTTGGGGAGGACCTGCCATCTAATTGCCAAGCTGTGCTTTCAAGAGCCTAAAGCAGGTGAAAATCAGATCTGACAGCATTTTCCAACACGTGTTATGTGAAAAAAAAATAATAGTAACCCCTTGGGAAGAGTTACAAAGAATATTTGCATATTAAAGCAGTAATTACGGGGAAGACAGAAGTTAGGGAAGACAAGACAAAGGTAGGCACCCAGATTCATTCACAAAACCTCTTCCCATGCCCAGTAATACCCATCACATTTTGGGAAATGCTGATCTGGACAAACCTTCTACCGAGGCTGCTGCTTTCAGGTTCAAGAGCTGGAGCCTGAATAGGCAGGTCCCAGGCCCTCTGCAAGTCCTGCTCAGTCATCAAACCCTTCTCACAACAACAGCTAACTTGTCCAGCACACCAACTACATACCAGGCACAGCCTTGTTACTTTACTTGTATCTCCTTTAACCCTCTAGCAACCTGGCCTAAGGACATCAGCTGCTCTGAGGTGTGTGAACTCCACTAGTTACAGCACAGATCCTCGGCAGAGATCCCCAGCCTCTCCTCCCCCAAAGACCCTGCCACATAGATCCCACAGGCAGTCCAAAGTCAGATCACAGTAGTAAAGGGGATCAGAACATTCTGCCCCCAAATATGTCACTCTGGTATTTGGTTATTTTAAACGGCAGACAATTGAGAAATAGAAGATGCAGGAAGGGCTGTCTGTCCTTTCTGCCCAAAAGGCAGGGCATAAATGTCCCAAGTAAAAGGTGTCCTCCCAGTACCAGGAAAGAGAACATTCTTATCATTGGAGATGAGGAGTCTACATCAAAATGAGTCTGCACAAACAAGCCATACTAAAACAACCCTTATGGGATGCCTGGGTGGCTCAGTTGGTTAAGTGTCTGCCTTCGGCTCAGGTCATGATCCCAGGGTCCTGGGATCAGGCCCCACAATGGGCTCCCTGCTCAGTGGGGAGCCTGTTTCTCCGTCTCCCTGCTCATTCTCTCTGTCTCTCTCTTATTCTCTTTCAAATAAATGAAAATTAAAAAATAAATAAATAAGACAACTCTTACATCCCATTAGTTTCCCCCATTTATTTCCCACTTTCCTACAATATACTATCTCCCAAAGCTACAATCCTTTTCTGTGCCTAGTCACTTCTCCACAGTTTATCACCTTTTGTAAACATGGTATACTAGCCCCCAAGTCTAACTGCTTTTTGGGGGGCTTCATATTTCTATATAGCCATGCATATGCTCTATAAAAATATTAACATGAAACAGAATTTGTGTTTGTCTTTTTTTAATCTCTTGATATTTGCAGGTTCCAGGCACAGAACATAAGGATGGTCTTATGTTTTGCCCTGCTACAGTGGCATGTGGGATTGCTCAGGGCCATGGGCAGTTGTGGCTTGAGAAGTTGCCGATCTCAAGGATGCGGAGAAAGGGCAACCCCCCTACACTGTTGGTGGGAATGCAAGCTAGTGCAGCGACTATGGAAAACAGTATGGAGATTCCTCAAAAAGTTGAAAATAGAGCTACCCTATGACCCAGCAATTGCACTACTGGGTATTTACCCTAAAGATACAAACGTTGTGATCCGAAGGGGCACGTGCACCTGAATGTTTACAGCAGCAATGTCCACAATAGCCAAACTATGGAAAGACCCGAGATGTCCATCAACAGATGAATGGATAAAGAAGATGTGGTATATATATACAATGGAATACTATGCAGCCATCAAGAGAAATGAAATCTTGCCATTTGCAACGATGCAGATGGAACTAGAGGGCATTATGCTAAGTGAAATAAGTCAGAGAAAGACAATTATCATATGATCTCTCTGATATGAAGAATTTGAGAGGCAGGGCGGGGGGTCGGGGGAGGGGGCTGGGGGAAGAGAATGAAACAGGAAGGGATGGGGAAGGAGACAAACCATAAGAGACTCCTAGACTCACGAAACAAACTGAGGGTGGCTGGGGAGTAGGGGGGGTAGGGATGGGGTGGCTGGGTTGTGGACATTGGGGAGGGTATGTGCTATGGTAAGTGCTGTGAAATGTGTAAGCCTGACGATTCACGGACATGTACCCTGGGGCAAATAATACACTATATGTTAATAAAAAAGAAAAAAAAAAAAGAAGATGCCCATCGGTCTGCAGATGCGGTCCCTGCTCTTGCCTAAGTATCTGTGTTCAAGTTGCGATTCTACAGCTCTTTTCCCAGCTTGTCCCTTCACTCCTCCACTGAAACTAGCCACTTGCTTTGCTTAAAGAGGGTAGTAAAAAATTTAACTCCAATTTCAACCCCTAATTCTTAAAATGGCCAATACTATATATCCTTCTCTCATGATGCTTAAAAAGAAAGTAAAAAATCTCATTGTTATTTAAGATGACTAAATTTAGCACCACTTTATATTTGAAGTATTAGTTTTGGGGGAATCTTCACCATTATTTAAAAATATTTATTTCATCTGTAACTAATATCCCTGAGGTGGAGAGAATGACACTTTGGGAGATGTACTTATTAGTCAAAGGAGAGTCACTGGCCTATGTGTTTGCTCACTCATACACTCATCCATTTAGCAACAGGTACTGGGTTAGGTGCTGAAGGTCTGAGTGGAAACAGGCCAAGTCTTTAGAAAGCTCATGGTGCCATGGACACACTCTAAATTACTGTAACAGGAATATACACGCAGTGCTCTGAGAACAGATAGGAAGGAGGGAATAACTCAGCCTGGGGGTTTGGGAAGTCCTTCTGGGAGGCTGACCTCTTTGAAAGATGAACAGAATTTTATCAGGGTGCGGCAGCCATTCTGCAAAGGGAGGCCAATGATAAACTTAGAATTCAAAATTCCATATCTCCATATGACTGGGAAATGTATGGAAAAGAAAAGAGGAAAATATGGAAGAAGGAACAGAGAATTTTGGAGGAAGGGAAAAAAAAAAGACTACTTTTTTAAAACACGAGTCACTGAACATGGGATGGAATTCTCTGGTAATATTTAGTTGCTAGATTAAGGAAGAAGGAGAGTACTTTCACAGTAAAGTTGTAGTTTTAGTAGTTATAGCTCACGTGCAAAGTTTAGTTCCCATTAGCGAGGACATGCAACTCCTGTACCCCACGGCCTCATGGCAGTCCCACTCCCAGGCCGCCTCTCAGCCTCCATCACTTTGTTTCTGGCCCTACCGTGTACCCCCATTACACTGCCTTGTCCCCAGGGATTTGCGGACAGTGTGACCACCCCATAAGGTTCCCCAGCTCTTCAAGACAGGCACCCTGATCCTGTTCTCTTTACTTCTCCATAGGCTACACTGTGCTTTGCTCATAGGGGGTGGTTTACAGCTACTGTTGAATCGAAAAATTTTATTTAATTAGGAAACAAAATACCAAAAACTGTCATAAAAATCTGTGACCCAATGGTACATGCAAGATTTCTAAACCAACAGGAATAAAAATTGAATTCTTTTTGGTCTGAATTATATACAGCAATAAGCTGACATTCATTACTATTTTTTAACCTAACAAGCAATTTTAGATATTATTTTATATTTTACCTACTAACTAAATGTTTATATCTTTTCTTTACTATCATTTAATAATTATTATAGTGAATTATCGATGTTAGACAGTTCTGGAAATAACTTATATCTCCGATTACTGCACATTATACTTTTAACATTTCCCATATTAAGCATAATTTGAACACATCATCACAATCCTATTCCTGCAAGAACATCAATTATGTGGAGTTAAGTTACTTTAGAATACTTTAAAGATTTTATTTATTTGACAGACGGAAAGAGGTCACGTAGGCAGAGGCAGGCAGAGAGAGAGGGAGAAGCTGGCTCCCTGCTGAGCAGAGAGCCTGATGTGGGGCTCGATCCCAGGACCCTGAGATCATGACCTGAGCCCAAGGCAGAGGCTTAACCCACTGAGCCACCCAGGCGTCCCATACTTTAGAATACTTTAGACAGAAAAATAATCTGGTTGTGTCAGTCTTAAGTATGTAGTTTAAGGCCTGTTCTTTTATCTCTGTGTCCAAGCTTTACTTGGTTGCAAAGTAGTTTCACTGGAAAACAATGTGTTTATTGATTGACTGTCACGGAAAAATTTAAAATGTCCTCACTAGTTGAGAGATTAATAATACATAGATTAATATCTTTGGCTTAGAATCAGAAGAAAATGTTATTACCGTGTGAAACGCTGAACTCTAGCCTTCAGAGGGAAACGGTGCCAACAGAACTATGACCACCCGGCAAGAACAAAGCACAGTAGTCCCCCCACCCCATCTGTGCTTTTGCCGAGTTTTCAGTCACATTTGGTTAACCACAGCCCTGAAGCAGATGATCCTCCTCCTCCTCCTCCTGACGTAGCCACGGGCAATCAACAGCTGCCTGATCCTACATCCTTGTCCCAGTGCCTACGTCATGAGCCTCACTGCATCTCCTCACGTGGGCACTGCCTCACATATCACACTACCGCAGAAGAAAACGAGTGAGTTCAGAACAGTATTGAGAAAGAGAGATAACACATTCGCATACCTTTCCTTACCACGTATTGTTATAGCCATTCTGATTTGTTACTGGTTATTGTTGTTACTCTCTTACTGTGCCTATATGTGTTAATGTGTCCGTATGGATAGGAAAGTAACTTCATGTATACTCTATGGTTCTGTGCCACCCGGGGCTTCAGGCATCTGGAGGTACTGAAATGTGTCTCCCCACCACGGATAAGGGGGAACTAAAATATCGCCCTCCCTGAGCATAAAGGGAAACGGATACCTGTGCCCGGATAAAGAGGTCTTGATAAACATGGAGAGTGGTCTTAAGAGACAATGGTTTTGAGCTCAAAATATTATTCTAAACACTCAGCCTTAGAAAAAATTTTCTGAAATCAAAGTCTTACTTTTTGGTACATGTTATGTGGCCTGTAGCTCAAAATAACCCTGTAGGATAAACCATTTTAGTTATATAGGGGTTCATTTTATCACTGATTTATTTGAATGTCTCATCTGCAAGTTATTTTGTTTAAGAAAGTTGGTCCCTGGGGCCTGGGTGGCTCAGTTGTTAAAACACCTGCCTTCGGTCCTGGGATCAAGTCCTGCATCGGGCTCTCTGCTTGGCAGGAAGCCTGCTGCTCCCTCTCCCACTCCCTCTGCTTGGATTCCCTCTCTTACCTCTCTGTCAAATAAATAAATAAAATCTGAAAGAAAGAAAGAAAGAAAGAAAGAAAGAAAGAAAGAAAGAAAGAAAGAAAGAAAGAAAGAAAGAAAGAAAACAAAAGAAAGACAGAAAGAAAGAAGAAAGAAAAAAGAAAAGAAAGAAAAAAGAAAAGAAAAGAAAAGAAAAGGAAAGAAAAGAAAAGAAAAGAAAAAAACACCGTAACAGCCTCTTAAAAAACCCTTGAAGGTCCAGAATCAGAGTGCTTTGAACTGGAGTGGATGCAGAGCTCATAGAGGTCTCAGGTTCTGTCGGAGGCAATTCCCCCAGGCGGCAATTCCCCCAGGGGAAAGGTGAAGCTTTCTCTTCCTACTCAGTTTAGATTTTGCTTGGGAGTGTAATTTCACTCCCTGCTGCCCAAAACATATCAAGTCTCTGACTGAAGTGAGTACTATCTCTGTAGGAATGAAAGGCCAGCCCTCTATCTATTCCCCTGGCTACTGGACTCGATCTTGGGTCTCCCGTGGAGCTGGCTTTCTTCCCTGTGGTCTGGTGCCATTAGCCCACATTACGAGATGCCAGAAGGGACTGTCCTTTGAAACTGACTGTACTTACGTTAAGGATGTTGCCCCTTTCGTGCCAGAAGAGTTGTATTTCTATGCAACCGGCTGCTTGTCTATCACGGACACTGTGACTCACGCAACCATTCACGACCTCTTTGCATAGGCTACTGGGAAGCTCGGAGCCAGACCAGAGGTTGTTCCTAGCTGCCAAATGTCCTGTCTTCTCAGCCCCCACCCTGCTTGTTAACCTCAGCCCAGGCCTCATTTTGGTTTTCTTACCCTTAGGTACCAGATTTTCTCACTTACAGCACATACATGGTCTTGGTTCACTAGTTAAAAACATACCGAAATAAGTTAGGCATAAAACTCAATGCAGCTTGTTTTCAGTTCATTTGAGAAAAGATATAGTGGCAAAATTTCTGATTTGTTAATTGAAAATTTGGAATAACAATGCTAAAAGACAGTAAGGTTCCCAAGCTAGCCCAAGGCAATTTAATTTAACCACAATACGGCAAGAGGTAGTATTAAAAAAAGCTACTGCTATTCAAGACAAGTTCTGTAGGGTAATTCTATATACGTGTTAAAAAAGAAACTTTTCTTATTAGAGAATTTGTGTATAAAGACGCATCACTGATTACCCAAACTCATATAGGCACAAGATACATAAGTCAGCTAAGAAATTCACAAGCATTTAAGAGAAAGTCCAAGGGCCTTATAAATAATTCATATTTTATTCAGTCAAGTTGACTTGCTCCTTTTCCCTTATATAAACAAATAACTAAAGGTAATTTAATTCAGTGAGAGAAGTGAAGTGAATACAGATCTTTGAAGAACAATAAAATGTTAATTTTATGATCCTATTTATTTTGCTAACGCTTCTTCATGATAGGACACAGATGCAAATTTGACTCTGGGTCAGTTCTTAATTTTCCAGCAGCACAAAACGAAATCTATTTGAATACCTGACTTTTACAAGCAAATTCAACACATTTCATATAGATAAACATAATAATGTCTTGGATATAGTAATTCATAGGTCTAGACTACATCTTATATTTATTAGGCTCTCATTCAGCATTTATGCAATGGAAATCTAGGCAGTCAAATTTTCTTGACATATTTTTTGACATAAATTGATATAACTTGACATAAATTTTCTCTTAGAATCTTGGTTTCTAAGGGAAGAATTCTGTTTCTATTAACTGTTGGTGCTACTTTTAAATGCGTGACTTCAGAGAGTGGCACCATCGGATTTGGATTGAGAAAACCACTCTGGTGACCAGGCGAAGGATGCCCGGGAGCATTAAGAACTGAAGGCACAGAGATCGGTGGAAGGCTGTCCTAAAAGCCACAGGAACTGCTTAGGACCAACAAAGGCAATCACTGTGGGGACACACAATTTCTGCCAGTAAGAGAAATCTGGGAGACAACCATGGGGCGAGAAGACAGACTATGGGTAAAATAAGGAGAACAAGTGGAGTGATTTCTGTCTTGAGAGCTAAACATCCAGACAAGGAGATGGGATGCAGGAGGGCCACGTTTGCTGGGACAGATGTGGAAACTTATGTAGACACACTCAATTTGGAAGCATACCCAGAAGATGAAGGAAAGTTTTAGAGAGAAGGGCTTGCAGGTGCAGCGGAAAGGATAAACCAGGGCGAATCATCAGAGCACACCCAGGGCTGAAGCCACAACTGATGAGTACACATCTGGAGGGTGTGAGAAGGTCAAGGTACAACAGAAGGGAGTTCCCATATTGGAGAAAGAGGGGTAGAGGAGGGGCAGTGTCCCAAACAGGGAGGAGACCAGGGGACAGTGGTGTCCTACATGCCAGGGAGGGAAGGAAAGAAGGGAACATGGTGACAAATGGGCCAAAGACAAAAAAGTCACGGAAGGAATTTGGCAAGCCAGACGGGTGGAATGGGGAGCAAGTTGAAGGGGACAGTGGAAAGCATGTGTAGACCACTCCTACCATGAGCAGGCTATCAGGGGATCGTCTATACTCCAAAGAGCACAAACCACACTGGTCTTTTTTCTACAGGGTTGGCTCGTGGCTCTTTTAGAGTCATGTTTTCCTATAGAAGCTGGCTGGCTGTTCCTTAAGGTTTCTTTTGGCAGAGGCTCTCAGCCACCATTCTAGTCCCCATAAAGGAGCAGATGCAGACATGGGGCAAGACAAGAGCATGAGTGGACAGAAGCACGGGAGGGAAGGCGATGATGGCAGTGGGATGCTCACATCTCCACAGCTCGGCACTGATCAGGAAGGAACTGGGGCCAGTGGTCCAGAAATACTTCCTTCCCTTAGGGTAAATGGGGAGGTGCGGTCTTATGCCCAGTGAGACTCACAGCACCACAGATTCTCCTTGGGAAAACCCCCGTCATGTCATCAATCCAGCTCTGCCAAAGCTAGTCTTCACCTGTATTCTACTGCTGAAAACCTCTCCTCACAGCACAGTGACCTTGCCACTCTCTGCTCCTCTTAATTGTTCTCTTTCTGATAAGATCCTGCCTCCTATTTTCCTTCCCTCTTCTTTTTTTCCTCTCCCCTTACTACTACTGGCAGAAATACTATTTTTCATTAATACTGCTCCTTCCCCTCATTGACAGTTTGGAATACGGTGTGTACCCAAGTTAATTTATTTTCACTTTGTATCACCCTTTGTGATAATATTGCCTGACGGCATGCACACACATTATGAAATATCTACTTAAGAAATCTAAAATGGCCTATCACTCGGGAGCAACATCTATTAAAATATCAACTGCGAAATGACAATTTTAAGCATCTGCTTTATCCTCCGTCTTAGAAGGAGCACACAAAGGGCTCACCAACTGGCTCCAAAGTCAAAGTATCCCTGAGAGATTCCCCCAGATGGACTATAAACCCTCAGTAGTGGTATTCAGTGTGGCTTTTAGCTTTGTAAGCAAGGCCAATGGCAAGCAAGGACCGCCAAAGCCATGAAATTATTTAGGGAAATTAAAATTATAGAGCCCAAACCTTGACTTGCACTTTGAAGTCATGGGAGGTAAGAACAGAAAGAGATCCATGATGATGTTGGCAGTAGCTCCCCAGTAGGGGTTTTTGCAGAGTTTACCTGCCCCTATCTGGCAGGACACAGAATACACAAGTTTGTCTCTTATGGAAAGCAGCCCACCCAAAGATAAAGAGCTGTATCTTCCTGCACAGACAGGTGGAGGTAGAGGTTTCCTAACCCGAGTCCACTAGGGACGTGGGCAAAAGTGTTGGTATTGGAGGACTCAGAGGTTAACTTAGTTCCCAATCAGCTGTATCATTTTAGGTTTGCTCCTTTACCGCTCTGAGCTGCAGCTTCCTTACTTGCAAATTGGGAGAAATCAGAAGGATCTTTGTCAAGTTTTTATGGTTAAATGAGATAATGCAAGGAAAGGCCTAACATGTGTTTGGCACACGAGAAATGTTTAAATATAAAAAAGCTGTAATTATGATCGTATTTGCAAAATGGAGTAATAATACCTATTTCCTGGTGCTTCTACATTTAATAAGACAATGCATGCTCAAGTACATGATAGATAGTGCCTGATATACATACAACACGTGATCCATCAGTGTTAATTCATTTTGGAGTCCCTTTCTCTTCTTCTTTCCCTTTAAACATTGGGAGAATCCCTGTGAATATGGAGCAGATATCCCTCAGGCAGTAAATAGCCTCGGTGGCAAGGACTGATAATTCATTAACGTTATTTTAATCAAAATTTGAATACAATCAGTTCTCCCAATGCTTTTATAAAACCCCTTTAACTAAGCCTCAGCAGAGTGCAGAATTTGGTACAACAAACGTGTGTGAGACAACTACCTCAGTGGATCTGGTTATCAAAGTGTTGGAAGGCTTCTGTTGTAGCACAGTCTTACTAGAATGAAAACTCTAGGAACGCAGGACTCTGGTAAGTTTTATTCTCTGCACTATCTCTGGTGCCCAGCAGAAGGCCTGCGATACAGTGGAAGTTCAATAAATATCTGTTAACTGAATGAGTATGGCTCCCAGGGATATGTTATATGCCAGTGCCTTTGTCAAAAAGTTACTGTCCACAAGGATCATGGAAAGGGAAGTAGGCACGGGAGGCCTAAAGGCAGCTATGGTGTTGGTGGTGGACAACTGACATACCACAAAATAATGGTACATGGGATTGGTCCGATTCAGGAATACTGGGGATTCTAACAGAGCCCTTCATCCTTAGCAGTGTCACAAAATAAGATTATTTCAACCTAACTAAGACAAGTTGAAACACTCCCAACCATATTACCACTACCTTAATTTGTAAGTGCTTCATAGATTACAAAGCCTTCACACATAAAGTCTCATTTAATAATCTGCTGGCCTGTTTGCACTTTTTATTAGAGTCTCTACTATAGGCAAAGTCAGGGGGAGAAGGGAGGTTTAAAAAAAAAACATGAGTATGACAAGATTTCTGTTCTTCAAGGACTCAAAATACAGCGGGAACCAGCAAATCTTTCAAGGGCAAATTCTGTTAATTTCATCTGTCTGCTCTTGACACTTGACCTAAGTGTTTTGCTTCTATCACAGAGTCAGATACTCAGGACTCCAGAGAGATTTATGACCCTGGGAGTAAAACCTTGCTGTTCATAGCTCCCATTCTCTTGCACATGTTAAAGACTTCAAGAATAGAAAAGACACCAACTAGACTCTCTTTTCTTAGGTTCTAATATTCTGAACACATTTGTCTTCAGGCTGGCAAATGAAAATATAAAGGAACTGCAAAAGGAAAACAGGCTGTGCTGAAAGGTAGTAACTCTTTCCTTCACGCTTAAAGAAGAAAAAAAAAGGAAGATACAGTAAAAATAAAGACCGGATTCCCTCTTATTCTTCAGGGTTAGAAGGATGCCAGGGAGACAATCCTCTGTGATAACTGTATGCCTGAAATACATGAAGTTTTCCAGGTGATTGTGGAGTAAAGTTAATTATTGTAGAAGTAACATTATAGCCAGGAGACGACTGCCTAGGTTAGCAGTAGAGGTTATAAAACAAGTAGTAGTGTTTTACATTTTGGTTAATTAAAACAAAGAGGCTTCTTTTCCTTTTTACTCTCTTGCACTGGTTCTTCTGATCTTTGAAAATCCTTCTCAGTGAAACAGATGGTGGCATCTTAAGAAAGCAATGTGTCCACCATTTGTACCACTGACAGACACTTCTGACAATACGGACTTTTCTTCTTCCCATATCAAGTTTTGTTCATCACCTGAGACGTCTTGATGCTTTGGAGCATTTTTCCTTGTGTTTTTATTTTTATTTTTCTAGAAGGAAAAGGAAGTGGCTTTTAAGAAACCGTATGGCCCACACGTCTTGCTTTCTGAATCAAGTCTACCTCTTAACAATGCGACTGATGGGACATCCCTGTGATAGAGCCTCTTCTTCCCCCATCCCTGCTCATCCTTTAGGGGACACACCACGTCTGAAAGTCTCAGGGCACAGAGAGAATCTGGCTGAGGATGCAAGAGCAGGGGTGCTGGGAAGGCAGAAGAGAGAATCCTGCCTGATGTGGCCCGTGTGTTTAGCCAGAATGTAGGAAGAAATGGTCTGAAACCCGAGATCCTCACTCTGCGGTGAGAAACAATTCTGCCCTACCTAGAAGTTGGGGTGTGTTCTCTCTACATTCACCTAGCTCGAGCCGGAGAGGCCTCAGCAACTGTTGCGATGTGGATGTGGGTGGGCAGGCTGGTAGTGACTGCACGCACAGTTGAGCCTTCCAAACAGCAGAGCCAGAGAGCCGGCGTCTGACGCCAGTGGGCAGGGGAGGGGAGGCTGGGAGGCCCTTCCTCCAGCTTGATGAGGCGGCTTGGGAAACTGCTCTAGTGCTGTGTGATCATTTGTTAGTAATGAATGGGCTTGCCTACATACACCTTACAGCGATCCCAAAGAGAAAGAAATCAAGCTGGTTTCATTTGCAGAGACGCCTTTTAAAATATAATAGGTGAATTTCTGGGGGGTAAAAAAAGGTTAGATATAAATTTGGCTGGGGAAACCAAATCTTATCTTAAAATTCTCTGAGATTCCTCTGTATTCAGATATTTGAGAAGGAGGAAGTTAAAATTACATGACCATCTGCGCCCTAAGCACGGTCTCTCTGGTAGTTTATCTTTTCACTTATCCTTGTTAATAAGCAGTTACCTGTACACGGCATTCACTCATATGTTCCTTTTGCTTTTTCAGTGTGTTATCACTGAAAAAGCAAAGTTGACTCAAACATGGGCCCTACACTCCGGGGATGACAGTAGAGTGAACAAGGACAAGAGTGATGGGGAATTAACATGGCAGGATTTTGCACAAAGTGCCCAGAAGACAAAGGAGGAGCCTCCATAAATGTGAGCCATACATTTGCCACGTCATGGTGTATCTATTTGTGACTGGCTTGGATGCTGCGGTGACAGTGGTGAGCAAAACCACACGCAGTCCCTGACTTCCCACAGCCTGTGGGCAGACCAGGGGGGCGGGCGTTACGCAGGTGGTTACGGAGTCCACACAGAATTACACCTGTCGTGCGGTCGCGGGGCTGAGAGAGCTTAACAACACTGGGGCACGCCTTGGTGCGGTCCAGGTGAGTGAGCGGGGAGGGGGATCCATAAGAGCACAGAAAGACCTTTGAGACAGAGGAATGGCGTGAGTTCAAGGCAGCAGAGTATTTCAGGAAGTTGAGAAAAGGGCAATGTGAGGAGAGCACCCCCAAAGAGGGAAGGTGATATAGGGCCAGAGAAGCGGGGAAACTGACCCTATGGCAAACGTAGGCCATTTTGATTTTGAACTTTATCAAGGGCAATGAGAAGAAACTCAAGTTTTTTTTTTTCTTTTTCCTTTATTTTTATTTTTTAAAGATTTTATTTACTTATTTGAGAGAGAGAGAGAAAGAGAGAGAGAGAGAGAATGAGTTGGGGCAGAGGAGCACGGAGCTGATGTGGGACTGGATCCCAAGACCCTGGGATCATGACCTGAGCCAAGTGCAGATGCTCAACCAACTGAACCACCCCAGTGCCCCTTTCCTTTCCTTTTCTAAAAATTGTTTAATAAGGAAATAAGGAAATTGGGAGGTTTCAGAGAGCTTATCAAGAGTCAGCCTATTAGCTGGCTTTTGAAGGATGATTAGGGATTTGCTGTACAAAGGGAGGAAGTGTGTTTCAAACACAGGAATGTGTATGTGATCATACGAAGGCCTAAAGCCACATGGCACCATTAGGAAAATGGAAGAAGTTTGATGTGGATGAAGTGAAAAGAAATAGGAAGAGAGGAGGCAGAACACAGAGGGGCATGTGAACCTAAGGAGGACTTTTACTCCAAAAACCATGTGCAGCCTCTGGTGCATTTAGACGGGGGGAGTACGGTAGTTGGGTGGGAGCAAGCACATCTTGGAGCCAAATTTCCAGGTTCAAATCTTGACTGCTCCTTGTAAGGTTCTTCAGTTGGATAAACTGAAGTTGGTACTCCTTCTGCACAGAAATCATCCACCTACCATGCTTAGCCCAGTGCCCAGCACCCTGCTCAGCGAGTTAGCTACCTGCATTTAGAGGGGACCAACAGTAGAATATAGGTGTAACCACTCGGATGAAGAGTAACAATGAGCTGGACTAAGCTAGTAGGGATGAAGAGGAGGGAATGGGCCTGAGTGGTGTCCAGGTAGAACGTGGAAGGGCTGGATACCAGGTAGAGGGAAGGAATCTTGGACGAATGCCCAGTCCCCAGCTTAGCTGGGCAGGTCTGGATGTGTGTGAGTTGCCTGCTGCATCTGGTGCTTGGGCTGGAGGCAGACTTGGCAGAAAACACCAAATCAAGGTGGCAAATAAAACCACAGATGATGATAAAATTATAGAGGTCCAAAGAGGGAGGAAGAGGTCCAAAAGAGGAAGGACCAAGCACAGGAACCTGGGAACGGACAGACCTTTGGGCACATCAGAGTCTCATGGGAAGGAAAGGTGCCAGAACTAGGTGCTGAGACTGAATATTCTGGTCAGGATTCTGGGGCCGCGGCGGGCAGAGCCTGTGAGCAACATCCCTTCCAGGAGGCTGCCCAGCAGGGTCTGCCCTAATTTACTTAACACCTCCCGGGATTGCCTTCCTTTAGAGTTTCAAGTTCAGGGTTAAACCATTAGGTTGCCACTAAAAGCTGGGCTTACTATTTCATGTCTCCATGGTTTAGAGGTTCACCACAGTCCTGAAATCTTTTCATCCTTGGTCTGAGAAGGGAAGAAAGAGAACACTGAACTCGAGTACATTGTGAATCCTCAGTAAAGAACTGTTGAATGAATGAGAGACAACTGGACCAGGAGAGAGATGAACGGCTTGTTCTGGCTCCAGTGTGGCTGTAAGGAGCTACGTTCTCAAGTAATTTAGCATTTTGCTTAGTAAAGGGAAAAGGAGATTTTACATGAGATGCTTCTGCCTACAAAAAGGATTTCTGGTTAAGACGACATCACTATTGGGGATAAGATACCAGGGAGGGATAATTATATAGGGAAAATATTTGTATTTATTCTCAAACTGTGGATGCACAAAAAGAGATGATGAGGGCATTAGATGGATAATTATGCTATCAAATTATATATAAAATTGTAATGAATTGATTACATAAGTAATTTTAAGCTAGGAGAAAGGGGGTGTACTAAATCCACTCAAAAATTACCCCAGAAACAAAAGAATATAAGGCTAATAGATGCACGAAAGACATCTAATGAGCCATTTGATAAATAAAACAAATAATTACCCTGAGAACAAATAAAATGAGATAATTGAAAACTGATGAATATTAACTGGCAAATAAAGAAAATATATGAAAGCCACATAACTGGAGAAACAAACGTGAGGTAAGCGTATGCAGTGTTGTGGATTAAGTTAACATCTAGGGTCAAAGAGATGCTTTAAAATCATGTCTGAGGGGCACCTGGGTGGCTCGGTCAGTTAAGCATGAGCCTTCAGCTCAGGTCACGATCTCAGGGTCCGGGGATCAAGTCCCGTGTCGGGCTCCCTGCTCAGTGGGGAGTCTGCTTCTCCCTCTCCTTCTGTGCTCTAATAAATAAATAAAATCTTAAAAAAAATAATCACTTCTGAAACATCCAGACCCTCTCCCGAAGCTGTATCACCGCACACGAAAGTGCTCAAAGGAAACGTCTTCCTTGTACCACAGAGGCACTGTCCCTGATATGTGATGTTTCATTTTGAATGGTCTTTCTCCTTCCGATTATATTCTGCTCACTCAAGTTTGAGTCATTCCCTCTAACCCAACATATTCAACCAATCACGAAGACCAGCTAATTCTACTTCTCAGTGTATCTCAAAACCAATCTCTTCTTTCCATTCATCACCATTGCTCTAGCTTGGCCTTCACCATCAGGGCTAAACGCAACTAATGCCATTGCCTCCTAACTGGCCTCAGTGTCTTCAATCCCCTTCATGTTTGGGGTGATCCAGCTAAAGGAAGACCTGTAGTCTGCTTAAAATACCTATTGCCTTTGATGATTCACAGACCTGTACCCCTGGGGCAAATAATGCATTATATGTTAATTAAAAAAACCAAAAAAACTAATGGCTTTTGCTGCCTAGCAACAGGACCCAGCAGTCTGGCAGGGCACACAGGGCTCTGTCATCTGTGGGCCCACTTCTGTGATCTGTCTACCTCTCATCTTCGCCCTCTGTCTGCCATCAGTGGCACCAAACTGTTAGCAGTTCCTCAAGCCCAGCACCAAGTACACTTTTTTTTTTTTAACATCTGCCCCTCTGCTTCTTCCTCCCTTCATCAGCGAATCCCTACTGAATCTTTACTGAGCTGGCTCAGGCCAGCTACTATCGCTTTCTACACCTCACTCCCTGTCCGGGCAGGTTATGTTGCTCGGCCCATCTGCTTCCTCCATACGCCGCTCGGTTCTCTACTGGTACACTGCTACCACACTGCCTTAAAATTCCCAGGGAACATTTGGCTGTGAGCACTGAACTGCAAAGCTCATGTTCTGTTTATCTCTGTACCTCTAGCAGGGAGCAAAGGGCGTGCCACATGGCAGGTATCCAAAGAAGGTTAACTGAATGAAGGCTCAAACCAATCTCATCATATCCACACTATGTATTCCAGAGATAGTTTTTTGGATGGTGAATAAATACCTGGCACAGAATGTGACTCCGCAAGTTTAACTTGAGCTTGTTAAATCATGTTAGCTACTGCAAATTTTAATGATTAGGCAGTTGGGACTGCCAGTATAAAAGAGAACTATGTAGTAGCTAATTTACTTGTATCTGCTGGGACACAGAGGTGACTCTGGAGCACCTGTTGTGTGCCAAACATTCCCCAGAAGGTATTGCAACTTTCACATTCTACTTTATAGATGACACACTGGGGAGTAAATGATTTATACCAAGGTCACAGAGCTTGTTGATCTTAAATTTAAAACATGTTTCCTTTTTCTTTTCTTTTCAGTAATCTCCACACCTGACATGGGGCTTAACTCACAACCCTGAGATTAAGAGTGGTATGCTCTGGGTTGCCTGAGTGGCTCAGATGGTTGAGCATATGACTCTTGATTTCGGCTCAGGTCATGATCTCAGGGTCCTGGGATCCAGCCCTGTGTTGGGCTCTATTCTCAGTGGAAAGTCTGCTTGGGATTCTCTCTCTTCCTCTGCTCCCACCTTATCAATCAACAAATCAATCAATCAATCTTTAAAAAAGTGTGGTATGTTCTACCAGCTGAGTCCCTACATGCCCCCAAAACAAGTTTTCTTGATTCAAAGGCCAGGAATCTTCCTATGTCAAGACCACCTTGCTTATGATTCTCATTCAGAATACTGAAAACAATATTTAAAGCAAATTAGTTCAGGAATGATAACACTAGTTCAGGAATGATAAAAGAGAGAAGTTCTAGCATCAAGTCATTGCAACTTTCATTTCTCTTTTATTTGTCATGAAACACTTTTCTGTGAGCTATTTTTTTTTGGGTTGAAATCTCAGAATATTTGAGTTTAAAAAACCTGCTATCCTTTCAAAGACAATTCCAATGAGTGGATATGAAGCCACAGATAACAAAGATGTCGCAGTGATACATCACTATGTCATAACTTTGGGAATTCTAAATCTGCTTCTTAAAATGGGAGGGCAGAGATCAATTGAAGGAATCCTATTCAAGGCATTCCTATTACTAACACAAACAGAAGGATGAAGCCAGGAGGATTCATCTTAATTCAGCTGACTCTTGCTAAATCTAGACATTCAGAGCTTGGCTCATGTCACTGATCTAGTTTTATTACTTAATTTGTTTCTGTAGAATTTTCCTAAGTTGGCGAGGTACCAGTTAATTGAGAAAATAAATGCTAAGATATATGTAAAAATCTATTACCTGATGAACTGGGATTCAGTGTCAGGAAAGGGGTCATAGAAGAGAGGAAATAACCTTTCATCCACGACAAAGGAGTCATATGGCTATTGATGCAAGTCATTAAGAGGCAGGCAATTTTCTATCATGCTCATTACAGCAGTTCTCAAACTATGTTATGTAAGTATACTTGTGTTAAAAAAAAATAAAAGCATTACCCTGGTACAACTGAGAATAATTTAAAGACACTTTATGAAAATCCTATTTACTTATTGCATTTTGTGGTCTAGCTTTACTGTCTTACAACATTCTCTACCTTTATTTTCTCTTTGCCTTGATTCTCTCATTTACTATTTTTAAATTATGAGAATTATTTCATCTTATGCTTACATCTTAAGAATGTATGCATTTGTATAAGTTTTTTAAATGCTTTAGGGGCCAAGATGAAGTAGAAATAGAATAAACGGCATCTGCAAACTCTTATAAACTAAACTCAGTAAGTCAACAATGACATAGATCTAACAATTTTTAACACTTTGTTCTACTGTCAAGAATAAAAAATGTTGATGAACCATGAGAGACTGTGGACTCTGAGCAACAAACTGAGGGTTTAGGAGGGGTGGGGGTGGGAGGCTGGGCGAGCCTGGTGGTGGGTATTTAGGTGGGCACGTATTGCAAGGAGCACTGGGTGTAGTGCATGAACAATAAATCTTGTAACACTGAAAAAAATAAACATTTTTGAGGAAAAAAATAAAAAATGTTATTTTTTCTCCCCAATTCAGGTTGTTGAATATGTTAAATAATTTCTTCTCGAATTGTACAATTTTTACTTATTTTTCAAAATCACTATTACTCAACATGGCAGAACTTAGAAAAATTTTTTTTTGAAATTTCAAGCATATTTAATTGTAATGAATAATCCTTCTTTGAAGAGTCTAAGAAGTTGTTTTTCTTCAGTACAAATGAACTGTCTCTAGTTGTGGGGATGTGTAGAAAGAAGAGATCAGGTAACAGTAGTTTTAATAAGGTGCCCCAGGCTGTCCCATGAGTTCAATAGGAGATACTCAGAACAAATTTAATAGTAAATTTGAGAAGAACTTAGAAAATTTAAGAGTTGTCTTTTTCTCTTTTATTCCTCTCCTCCTTCTCTGTGTTCTTGCATAGCCTGTAATATAAAAGTTAAAAAAATTTTCACAGAGAGGTAGGATTTGTTCAACATTTTATAGTGAGCAAAACTCTACTTTGGCTGCTTATTAAAGAATTCTGTGGTTTCTTTGCTCATAATATACACATCCATTTCAATACTTAAAAAAAGAGAAAACTTTTTACTGGGGGGAAAATCCTAATAATGTGAAGAATGCCAAAAAGCCATGGACCATCCGGTGTGTCTGTATTCTATCTACTCCGAAGCTCTACTGCAATAATATATGTGAGTTTTCAAGAACTGTTAGGAACAAACTGGATTTGGCCATTTGTTCCATAGCCAAGAATATTTGGCAGTGAGGTCTTTAGTGTAGTAGTCCTGTTTAAGAAAGGGAAAGGTGCTTGGTGTTGATTCTATTCACATTAGAATTGGTATTATTTACCTTGGCCTTCTTGATCAATCAGTGGCACCTGGGGCAAAAGAGGTAGTCAATGTCAAAAGATCCGCAACAGAAGTGTAGAACTTGTGGAGGAAACCCTCTGCCTACTTCCTGCTGTGTCTGGGAGCTCAAGGTAACACATCCTCAGCTTCTAGTTCAGAGAGAACAGACTACTAAATAGGAATTATTATTTAGTCCATTCATTAAGACTTCAATCAGAGCCTTCAATTTCACCTAATATCAAGCCCTTTTTTTTTCTTTTTAAGAGAGTGTGCACATGTTGGGGTCGGGGACCAAGAGAGGGGGAGGGAGAGAGAATCTTAAGCAGGTTCCATGCCCACCACGGAGCCCTTTAAGATGGGGCTCCATTTCACAACCCTGAGATCATAATCTGAACTGAAATCAAGAGTTGGATGCTAACTGACTGAGCCACAAGGTGCCTCAAGTACAACTGTAAGCACCTGACACGTGTTAATTCATTTAAACTTCGCCTTTTGAGAGATAAATCATTATCTCTGTTTCACAGAATCTGTTTTATAGATTAAGAAACTACACAACAGGGAAGTGAAATGACTCACCCAGGGTCATACAGCAAGTAAGTGATGATGGTAACTCTAGCCTTGTTTGCTTCCCTGAGCTTTAGACTCTTGTCTGAAGGTGTATTCATAAGTCATAGACCAGGTAGTTCTGTATTTAAATCACTTAATGGCACAACTTTATGCTTAATCTTTCTATGCCTCAGCTTAACTAGTAATCTGGACATGATTCTAGACTGTTTAGATTCTTTCTTCCTTATTCCTGAATCCAATCATTCATAGGGATTGATAATTCATAGGGATTACAATCATAAACTAACAAGTTTAGCCTATAATTATTCATCAAATGTCTTTTTTCTCTATCTACCACTATTCTAACCTTCATTAAGACCCTAATCTCTGGGATGCCTGGATGGCTCAGCTGGTTAAGCATGTGCCTTTGGCTCAAGTCATGAGCCCAGAGTTCTGGGATCGAGTCCCATAATGGGCTCCTTGCTCAGCGGAGAGCCTGCCTCTCCCTCTGCCTTTGTTGCCCGCTTATGCCCTCTCACTCTGACAAATAAATAAATGAAATCTTAAAAAAAAAAAAAAAGGGACTCTAATCTCACCTCAGCATTGCTATAATCAACTCCCATTTGGTGTCTTTATATCTAGTTGCCCAAGTTATATTCTACACTGCTGCCAATGCAACCTAAAATGCAAATCTGGCCATGTTGCTTTCCGGCTTAAAATGCTTTATTAGCTGCCTGTTAGCTAAGGATAAAGTCCAAGTTCCTTAGCATGGTGCCTAGGCCCTTGAATATGTGGCCTTTTCCACTCTCAATTTCATCCTCTGTCATCCCCCGAATCACACTTAACTCTTTAGCAATTAAATAATCTTCTACTGTTGTTATCTGAGCATACTATGCTCCTTCACACCTTTGACCCAATGTCATCTTCTGGGAAGTATTCTTGTTTCTACCTCTGTGCATGTTCATCACAGCACTTAAAGTTTGTGGAAGTGGTTTCTATAACCGTGTCCCACAGAGGTTAAAAAAGCCATTGATAGTAGGTGCTTTGCTGAACCCAAAGCTCTTATCTGTCTCCAGGTTTTGCTATGACACACGGCAAATTAGTCTTTAGACAAGTTTTTGGAAGCACTGAAGTAAAATGGACCTGTTTGGATGGAGGCTCGGGTTAGGAAAAACTTTGTTCCGAGAAGGTCATGATTGAGCGGAATCTCAAAAGACGGTGAACTCAAGAGTGTTTAAAGGGCATTGCCCAGTAGAGAGAACTTCACAAGGGAGAAGGAGCTCTCTCTGAAATTCACAAGATATAGCTTTAATACAGAAGGACATTATTTTTTAACAAGTAAGTTTATTATCTTAGGGATCATACTGGTGGGCATCTCAGGTTTTAGGTCCACGATTTCAAGAAAGTGTAAAATGATTACCAGATTCCTATAGTTAATACAGTTACATGGGTATAATAAATTTAGTTCAAAAACATTACTCAAATTTGAACAATTGTTTTCTGAATGTAAATTTCTTTACAGTGGCTCATACAAAAACTCATTTCCAATTTTCTGCCCATGGTTTTCCTGCAGTCTACCCCTATTACTTGGCATTTATTCACTTCATAAAAATTTTGCCTCAAATGTGGATTTCACCGCCTGGCTCATAAATCATTTCCAAATGGATTTTTAGTAACGTAAGAGTCCTCAGAGATTACCTAGTCCATCAAGCTAATTTTGTAAACAAGAAAATTGAACTACTAAGGTTGAGTGACTTGTTGAAGATTACATATTCTCTGAGGACTCCTTCTTGACTTTTCTAAGGTGTGCTTTCATATCTCCCTATCCCTCCCTCCATTGTGTGACCTGTGTGCTGATTCCCAGTTCTCTGTTCATTCTTAGTAAATTTAAATGACAAAATACCTTCTTCCAGACTGCAAATAACTGGTTATCACTTATTTACTTGCATATTTTGTAAGCGTCTTCAACAGACTTGGTGAAGTTCTTGGTGCTAAGAACTTGGTTAATTTTTTGTTAAAAATTCCACCAGTATTGCTAATGTTTCCAAACTTTACCTTCCAAAGACAAAGACATTATGTAAAATCATGCTCTTCCATGAAATGTTTCTTTCAACCATTTGACTGGTCTCACTGGTAGATATTGTTCTCAAATTTACAGGATGAATACCTTTTCTATGCAGGTATCTAAAAATTAGTCACTGCTTGAGAAGTTTAGTATTCTGTCCTATAACCAACATTGTAATGGAACTACTTATCATAGGGTCTGCCAACTCATATACCCACGGGGAGGGTCGTGCCTATTTGATCAGACTCTCTCGTAGGAGAGTCCTTAGGCTGGCCAGTCACCCAAAGTGAGACCTGGCATAAATATGGCCCAACCTGAGAAGATCAGGTAGTTAGTAGGAAACATCAAAGGTAGGTAGTAGGAAAGGATGCAGAGAGAAAATCATTAAGATACATACATAACGATGGGTCAGAAGTTATAAGGAAGCAAAAAAGAAAAGAAGAGACTGTGAGGCAGACAAAAGATATATGAAATGAATAAGGGACTCAGGAGCAAATATGAGAAGGGAGCAGGGCATGGAGAAAGTTGTGTGCTACACTGAGGGATGTAAGTTTAGACTCTCATTCTCCTGCTGCAAAGATCCTTTAAGATGTATCCCCATCTGATGAGAAGAAGATAAACGTTTCCTATCCCAGAAGTTTTTGAGAGTTTCTTTTCTCTACAGCTCCTTGAGTCTCCTTCTTATAAACCCTGTTTTCGCCACATGCGCCCCTCAAAGCCCATGCCTTAAGTAGAAAGGATTTGATTCTTGCAACCAAAAAAGTTAATTAAGGCACCTAGGATATTAGAGTGGCTAGAACGAGGCTTCAGCTTTCGGACATGTGCTACTGGTTGCTCACTTCCACTATCGACTCTTACAATCCTAGGGGAAGTTCTATGTGTGCGACAAATGAGTCCTAGCTTGAGCACCTGCAGCTTATAGGTCTACCCTCATGGCTGAAACACGCTAGTAACCACCTTCCCAGAGAACCACGGTTTTCGACTTGGGGAAAACAGCACAAGATTTGAACCTCTCTCTGATACAATGAAGTGCAAGCCCACTCTTGCTTTCCCCCCGAGGTTTCAGGGCCACGCCGGTCGACAGTGGCACGCTTTTCCGCGGCAGAGCCTTTGCATCCCCGTCCCGAAGTCGCCGGCGCGGGACAGGAGCTCCCCGCACCCCGGACCTCCCAGCCCCCGCTGCCCGCCGGGTCACCTGTAATTGTAGGCGCTGAAATGCTTGCTCTCTCTCAGCATCGCCCGGTACAGATCTAACACTTGTGCGCGGCTGGAGGCTGCCATTTTGGAAGGAAAAAAAATAAATGGGTCCTCTTCGAGAAGGTCCCGAGTTTAACCTGACCTACGAAACTTTGGTCTATGCAAAACCACAAACGAAACAGAAGAAAATGCGGCGGGGCTCGGTCTTGCCAGCGGGCCGGGCCTGGGCCTGGGTGAGCACCGGCCCGCGCCTGGAGGCGCTGGGCGTCGCGCGCCGCTTCGGAGGCGGGCGCAGGCGGGCTTCGGGCAGCTTAAGGGGGAGGCGCCGACACGGAGGCGTTCCCGTCCTCCGCCCGCGCCGCGGAGGCTTCGGCGAGCAGCAGCCCTACCGGAGGGCTGAAGTGGGGAGAGGGGACGGCCGCAGGGAAAGGGCTGAGCCTGTGGAGGGACGCAGGCCGAGGGCTCAAGCACTGAGAGCGCGCAGCCCTTCTAGGAGCGCCTTCGCGAGCCGCCTGGCGTCGTAGCGGGGACATTTAGTCGCCCGCCGCAGCGCCTACTTGCACCTCCGCGAGGCCCGAGGCCGCGTTGCCAGGGTTACCGAGCGCGCCCCAGGTCGACGCTCCGCCCCCGGCCGCAGATGACCCGCCCCTTGCGCTGGGGTCGCCCCCTGCGCTGCCTGAGAGGCTGAGCGGAGTTTCCAGGGCGCCTTTACGTTACGTGCTCTGTCTGTGGGCCCCCGCTGCCGGGTGCTTTCTGAACGCAGGGACCGGACGCGAGGGCAGGAGGAGGGGCGCGAGGGCCATGAGTGAGGGTCTCCGTGGTGCTCCGGCTACGCTCAGGGCGATCGGCTAAGGGCCTCGGGAGCAAGGACCCCCTTCTTGTCAAAATGGCAGCGCCCAGCGTGCTGTGGGGGTACCTCTAAGGGAGGGGGTGCGGCAGGTAAGGGCCTCCCAAGGAGAGTTAGGCAGCGTGCCACGCTTCAGATTTTGAAACACCCAGGTGTGGGTCTCCTGGGCGAGCGGTGGGTAAGTGCCGGCCTTTCTGCCGCGTGGGGTGCGAGGTGGGCGGTCAGTTCTGGTGGTGGGGAGTTACTTGCCACGGGATTTTCCCCCCCATTTAGGGTGTTCTTTGAGCTCTGGAGGTTTTGTTTTTGAGTTTTCGGTCCCGAAGAGTTATCATCTAATGTATACCACAGGTGGAGTGGCGTGGGTAATTGGGAAAACTTAAGAGATTTAAGGATTCTCTTGGGATCATTTCAGACCCAAAGCTAGAAGCAGATTAAGTTTTCTCTCTTGGTCTTTCTCTGAAGACGTCAGCTTTTCAGAATAACCTTGTTACGGTGGTTAATAAAGTTGGTCGTTGTGATCCTTGAACGTAGGGACGGGGCGCAGAGAAGCCTGAGCTACTTCTAGTTACCGTGTTTGCAAAGCACCTGTCATGCTTTGGGACTCTGTCTATAGTCAACTTTAGAAAGAGCCACGGTTTTTTTCTTGCACAGAACACAGCTAGGAGTAACTTTAGACGTCAAAAATAAGTTGGCCTCAACACCCATTTTTCTTTAACTGCCAAGCTGTGGTTGTATTTCATCTCTTTAAGTTTACCTGTTTTTAAAATGACACTTGCTTTATATCAAAATCTCGTATTTTCTGTAACTTTAGGGGCAAGAAACACTTTTCTGATCTTGATGCACTTTAGTATACTTGCAATGTGATGTCCTTGCACCCAGATATAATTGTTAATATTACTCGTTACAATGTAATAGCATTTTTAAAAAGGCATAGAAGAGAACGTTTTTTTTTTTTTAAGGTTTTATTTATTGTTATTTTTGAGAATGAGAGCGAGAGAGATCACAGAGAGAGGGAAAAGCCGACTCCCTAATGAGCAGAGAGCCCCTTTTTGGTCTTGAACCCAGGATCCCGAGATCATGACCTGAGCTGAAGGCAGAGGATTACCCACTGAGCACCCAGGTCCCCCCACCCCCACTAGAGAACATACTATAATTATTAAGCTTCCTATTTTTTGTTTTTGTTTGTTTTTAAGGTCTCCCACATCTATGAGTATCAAAATAAGGTTTTCTACAGTGTACCTGAACTTTTGTCACTCTTGCAGGTTGCTCAGGTCACTGGGCAAGTCTGACCTCAGGATTACTGAAAGAGACTTTAATATTTGAGTTTTCCTTGGCATTATTTTAAGGTTCAAGACTAAGAGAATTGCACATTATTGAAGAGTAAGATCTAGAGCCATTTTCTCTCAATATGGTACAGGAGTGCCAATGATATAAAATGCAGCACCTGGGAAAACTACAATATTCTTGCAAGTTAAAAATAAAGAAAGCTATCAAGGTAAAAGGAAAAACACATGAAAGTTATTTTGGCTTGTTTAAAAAGGGCGCTTGACTGGCTCACCTTAATCTCAGGTTTGTGATTTCGAGCCCAAGATTGGCTGTAGATTCTTAAGTAAACTTAAAAAAAAAAAAAATAGTAGAGTTGCATTATTATATATTGATATCATCTACAAAATGAAATTGGAGTAATTATTACTGTCTACAGTTTTTATGTCTAATTATTGGGCAGTTTAATCATTAATGTACGCAATTAATGTATCTCAATGACTTAACATTGTCGTAATCAAATAAATCTTTTCAAAGAACTATATAAGTTTAGTTTGGGTAGCCTGGTCATCTGTTAGACAAACAATAGTTGAGATTAGGAAAGTGGTAGCTTCCCAGTAGATACTTAGCTAAGTCCTCACAAAAATGCTTTTACTGGATTTGAAATAATATACCAGTATCTTGGAAATCATTGCCTTGAACAACTGATAAAAAAAATTACATTCCAAAGCTAAATCTCCATTTTTGTACATCTTTATTGCAGAGGTGACTATTTTCAATAATAGCTCCATTTGAGGTTGAAACTGGAATTGGGCCAGTACCTGAGAATTATTTATATGTCCTTTAATATGCATCTATTCTGGGCTTAGTATCTTTTTAGGTACTGACTGTAAGCTTGCGGTACTCACCTACTACCATCTAGGCCTCACAATGTAAAAATTGTCTTAGTATTCACCTATCCATAGTTAAGAAATATTTATACTTCTTTACCTATGTAAAAGGATGTATTACCTTGTATTAAAATTAGGATTGCTGGATTACTAATGAGCACTTAATTCTTTTTGAATAGAAATTTCTCCAAACATAGTAAGTAATAGGACATAATAGTAAAGAAGTTTATTGTCTTAGGCTTAAATATTAAAACGATGTGTAAAGAATCTTGTATAAATGAGCAACTTAAAACATTATGATTTAGAAATTATTCCACTCCAAACATGGATCTAAATCTTTATTATATATAATTGTCATTTGCTTTTTTTTTTTTTTTTAAAGATTTTATTTATTTGACAGAGAGAAACACAGCGAGAGAGGGAACACAAGCAGAGGGAATGGTAGCGGGAGAAGCAGGCTTCCTGCCGAGCAGGGAGCCTGATGCGGGGCTCGATCCCAGGACTCTGGGATCATGACCTGAGCTGAAGGCAGATGCTTAACGACTGAGCCACCCAGGTGCCCCATAATTGTCATTTGCTTTTATTGATCCTCCTAATAGAATATGAAGCTGGAAAAGACCTTAGATATCAATTCCCTTTTTCAAAGATTTTTATTTATTTATTTATTTATTTATTTATTTGACAGAGAAAGATCACAAGTAGGCAGAGAGGCAGGCAGGTAGAGAGGGGAGCAGGCTCCCTGCCAAGCAGAGAGCCCAATGCGGGGCTTGATCCCAGGAACCTGAGATCATCACCTGAGCTGAAGGCAGAGGCTTTAACCCGCTGAGCCACCCAGGCGCTTCTCGATTCATTTTTATATATGAAGAAACTGAAGGCTTCGTTTTCATTCTTTCATTTATTCAACATTTATTGAACACTTCTTAAGTGCCATATATTATCCAAGGTGATGGAGTTACCATGCAGAGAGTCTTTTTTCCCAGAAATGGACAGGGAACTAGATAAGCAAAATATTAATTTGTTTTGACAGGTGCTGTGATAGGGATAATATTACCAGGTGTCTGGGGAGTGCAGAAGAGGGCCATTCAGCTAGGACTTTGATCTCAGGGGGGACTTTTGATTTTAGAAGGTATTTCCACAATGAGCTAGTAACAGCCAGCTGAAGAATGTGGTAAGACCTTGTAGTGCATATTCAAACTCTGGAGGCATGAGGGAACATGACCCATTCAGGGAACTCTGGGAGAGTGGATGGGAGCGACCATCTGTGCAACCAGATATTATTAGTCTGTACCTGATTTATTATAATGATATTTCTTCTGTTTGGGGGATAAATTGTTTCTTTGACGTTGGCTAGTTCACCCAAGTAGAACTTAATATCTGAACTGTTGAAATATAGGTTGGTTTTTCAGGTGTTAGTAGGCTTTTGTTTTAAATCATATTTTTGATCCTCTATTCTAGGAGTGCTGAATTCTGTTTACCTCTGCATTTAACATAGTTGACCAGACTGGTAGTTCAAGCCAATGTTCTTGTGGATATTTGAGGACTATAAATCAAATACTGATCCCATTTTCCAAAAGTTTACATTTTAAATACAATCTGTATGTAATTAAAATAGAAAATACAAAGTGCTGCAGGGGACATACTGGGGAAGTGCTATGGGGTCTAGCACGAGAGGTCACTTCCATGGGTGGTGCCTGGGCCGTACCTCAGATGGACAAAGTGATCGTGGGTGATGCCCAGGCTTCGGGGGGGAAATTTTTCTTTTTTTTTTTTTTTTTAAATACCCAGGCTATTGATTGCAGCCTGATGGAGAAACATTGATTTATGGGAATTAGGGGGCTTTTTGGAGGAGGTAGTGTTCATGTTGGACTTGAGAGAATTTAGGTTTGAGCTGGGCCTTGAAAGGAATTATAGGAATTTGGATGTGTGGGTGTGGTAGTAAGTAAGACGGTTCCTGCAGGATGAAGGTTTACCCTTAGAAGGGGTAAAGGAGAGAAAGTCTGAGTGAGGCTTAGGGAAAGATGACCACGGCCTAAAGAACACAGAGGGAGGGCCTTTTGAGGGAGGGAGTAGGGGAGTACTTGAAGGTGAGTGCAGGAGATGCACCTGGAAAGGCCATCAGGGCAGACACTAACTGAGTCCTTGTAGGAGCTCAGTGAATCCTCTGGAGACCTGATGGGAAAGAAAGCTATTCACTGCATTTAAAGACAGGGAAGCTGAGAAGTTAGATTATTGAGCTAGAGTTAAGCAGCTAGGAAGCAGGGAATGTGGGCATTGGTCCAGGATGGGATCTGTCTAGCCATGATGCTACACTGCCTCACAGATGGTCTTCAGTGGAAGCTTTAGGAATTTGAGCTCTATTAATTTTTCTTGGGTAGTATGGGTAAATTTCAGACATGTTTGAATTATAATTTAGTTGGATTCCCACTTATTTGTAAAAGTTAACTGGTTAGTTCCTAATATTCAGAAAATCTCAAGTGTTGATTTTTATACTAGCTTTTTAGTCTTTTAAGATTAAATTTCAATCTTTTTTTTTCTTTTATCATGTCTTAGGAAAGACCTAAATCGAATACCTTTTTTGGTTATCTGTTATGTGCCACAGACATTACCTCATGGGGGATTTCTGAGACTCACCTTTCTGTAGAAGCTCTTTTCAAATACACCTAAAAAAATCTGTTCTCTGGAAAGTTAGAAAGCAGCTAGAGAGTCTAACTTCATTGATTGGAGGCTAAGGGTTCCCCTACTTGTGGGCAGCAACAATGAAACTAACAATTGATTTTGTGTCAAGTGTATCAAATGTCACTTAACTTCTAGAGGATTTTTTTTTTTAAATAAATTTTTTGCCTTCTGAAGGAAAGAAACCATCTTTTCCTAATACAAGCCCCCACCAACATGGGAATTATTTTACAGTGTGATTTATGGCAGTATTCCACAGATCTTCATTCTTTTTCATACTAGTTATGAGGGATAACTTAAAGGAATGATGTTTTCTTGTTTGTATGTTTTTGAATGGTTTGTTAATCAACCAGCTACATTGATGGTAATGACAGCTATTATTTATTCAAAGTGTATTTTCTCTTCCAGGAGCATTGCCAGCTAGTTTGCTAACATCTTATGTCCGTAATTCTTATAAAGACAGATTTGAAGCTCTGATTGACTTGAGTGGGGAGTAGTAACTGCCATCTCTTGTTTGTCCAGATTAGTTGGTCGTTTACAGAAAACACTTAGGATCTGCAGTGTTGACTCTGTTTAGAAGGAAAAAACAGCCTACATTTTGCTAATCACAGATGAAACACCAGGTCAGTGTCTCCTGATTCATGGTACTGAGTCCTGTGATGTTAACTGTTACCTTAGAGGGATAATATATATATATATATTTTTTTAAGATTTTATTTATTTGAGAGAGAGAACACAAGCGGGGGGGGGGGGGGGGGGGGGGGAGTGGCAGAAGGAGAAAGAGAAGCAAGCTCCCTACTGAGCAGGGAGCCTGAAGCAGGGCTCGATCCCAGGACCTGAGCTGAAGGCAGACACTTAACAGACTGAGCCACCCAGGTGCCCCAGAACAATATATATTTGTAAAGGGAAATCCTCCAGTTCTTCCCTTGCTGTGTGTTTCTTTCCTGTGTCTCCTTAACTACACAAACAGAACGTTCACCTCTGGCATGAGATGTGTGGGGGTTTTACTGACACCAGAGCAGTTCTCTACAACACCAGCTGGGTGTCCTACAATTCAGCTCAATTCTGACACTCCCTGAAGGTAGCATCAGATTCCACAGGTTAATAAGGGCTCATTCCTGTAAGATTGATCTCTCTACCCTCCTACTTCACATGCCAATTGCAAGTAGTTGGTCCCCAGGTTACCCACACCTTCTGTCCGATTTGGCTGCAAATTGAAGTTTCCCATGACCCTTCCTTCGGTTTGAGTAATTTACTAGAGAGGCTCACAAAGCTCAAGGAAACACACGTACCAGTTTATGAAGGGCTGGATTAAGGATACAGATGAACAGCCAGGTGAAGGGATACATAGGGTGAGATCTGGGAGGGTCCTGAGTGCAGGGCTTCCCTATGGAGTTCGGGTACATCACCCTTTCTCTGTGGATGTGTTCACCCACCTGGAAGCTTTGGAAACCCCATACTATTGAGAATTTGTGGAAGCTTCCTCATATAGGCATGATCAATTAGTAGCAACATTTCCAGCCCCTCTGTTCTCTAGAGAAGTGAGGTTGGGCAGATGGGGCCAAAAATACCAAGTGTCTGATCATGGCTTAGTCTTTCTGGTGACCAGCTCCCTTCAGGAGCCTTAACTGGAGTCCACCCAAAGTTACCTCTTTAGAACAAATGATGCTCCTAGTGCTTAGGAATTTTCAAGCATTGTAGGATCCCCGTGTCAGGGCTGGGGTCAAAGACCAAATTTTAGAACAAGAGATGCTTCTAGTATTCCTACCATTTGGAAAATTACGGGCTCTAGGAGATAGGAACTGGGGAGAGAAGCCAATATTTTCTGTTATCTCACCATCTTTGATACTTGTCTTAGTTTTTTTGGTCTGCCATAACAAAATACTAAAAACTACATAGCTTATAAGCAACAGAAATTTATTTCTCAGAGGTGTGGAGGCAGGGAAGTTCAAGACCAAGGTGCTGGTAGATCAGTGTCTTGTGAAAGCTTACTGGTTCACACATGGCTGTCTTTTTGCCGTGTTCTCGCATGGGAGGGGCAGGGGATCTCTCTGGGGCTTCTGTTATAAGGATGCTGATTCCATTCCTTAGGAATCCTCCTGATCTAATCACCCAAAGGCCCTGCCTCCTTATACTAACACCTTGGTTTTTAACTTAGGATTTTAATATGAATTTTGGGTGTACATATACAGTAAATTGCAGATTATGATGGAGAATGTTAATAACAATAGAAGCTAAACAGAATTCATTATTTCTTTGCCATTATAGTGAATACTTTTATATGATTTAATATTTCATAGCTTTTTAATTTAAAAATTTATCTGCTGAGCACAACTTAAGCAATTCAGCTTGGCAAACTTGTGTCCTGTATATTGTGTAATTGTGAGCTTGAGTTAACTAATAATAGAATAAAAGCCTGGCTTGTGTGAAATGGATTGCAGTAATATTGGCAGACAGTGACACAGAGTTAGTTAGCTTTGGTTAATAAGGATTCGTTTATTGGGGGGAATATCTTTATAACAATTCCTGGAATTCTGGACTGCAGGGGAGAGTGGAAATGGAGAAATCATGAACTAGAACAAAGCTTATCAGACACACTTTCTTCCCTCCTTGACATTTCCAGGTATGGTCATTGTTATTTATTTCAAGTCTTAGACCACTTTGAAATAAGTGCCCGTGTCTGAGCATTGATGATGTGAAGCTCTGCTAGAAATCCCATTCATACCTTGGCTTCTAGGTGCAATGAGAGCCCCTCCAGCCTCCTGAGACCTGGTCGTTACGGTAGTTAAGGGTCCACTTTCATTTGTAGAGCCCTGGTCTTCTAAGAATCGCCTATATTCCCTACTTTTTAAAGCCTCTGGGTAAACTGTCCTGGATTAATACATTTCTTAACAAGGTCAGTTTCACCAGAATATCCAATCTGAGTTGGAATGTCCTGTTAAAGGAGAGTGAGTCCATGGGTACTAAAAATTATACTGTTTTCTGAAAATCCTTTTCTGCGGTCTTGACAACTATTTGAAAATAAAATATTCAGTATAGATTAATGTGACAATAATTTTTGCTAATCTTCCTTCTCTGCAAAAAAACCCTCTGAATCATTTTTTATTATTAAAATATTTTTTTTAAAGTTTCTTTATTTTAGTAATTTCTACACCAACATGGCACTCGAACTCACAACCCTGAGATGGAGAATTGCATGATCCTCCAGTTGAGCCAGCTAGGGGCCCTCCCCCTTGTTCTTCCACACCACTCCCACATCATTTTTAGAATAAAGTCCAAAAAAGTCTATGTAAACTCATTAACACAGTCCTGTGACTCTGAGGAGCCATTGCAAATGCTGATCCAACTGTCTGGAACATTCTTTCCACTTTTCCTAATTTGTCTGGTATGAGCTTAAGAGATAAGGGATACTGAAGGACATCTTCTCAAACTTTAAGCACATCTTCCTCTTTTTAAGCCCTCTTAATGTTGTGAATGTATTTTTAAACTGAGAATGACTGCAGTTGTAAGTAACAGAAAACCTAAGTCAAGTAGATTTGAACCAACATAATGGCTTTATTGTCTCATGGATCTTGAAAGTTCCGAAGTCAGATGGGCTTTAGGATTGGTTTATTTGAGTGATGTTGTCATTTTTGACAACATCAAAAATGTTGTCATGTTTTGATGCTGGTTTTGTCATTTTTTCCTCTCTGTCTTGTGCAATGTCAACTTTATCCTCAGACTGGCATCCTTTCTTGGTTGAGGATAGATGCCTACAATTCTGGGGCACTTGTTTCCAGAATGTCAGAAGAGAGAGCTAGGTCAGGAGTGCCCTATAGTTCTCTCTGTTCACTTCTTTGGCCCTAATAGAGCTGTGTGCTCATCTGCCTCTAACCAATGACTGTGATTAGGGGATAGGATTACAATTAGTTTAGGTTTGAGCCACCTGCCTAAATCCTAGAGGCAAGAATGAGGGCAGTTGTTCCCAAGGTATACAGGCTATGGAACCTGGGGATGGGTAGGTAGCTATGTGGGGGTGCATACAGTGAGACTGAAGTAGTTACCAAGAGAACAGGGACTGATTTTTGGTAAAAGGCAACAAAGTTCATTACAGCAGTCTTGCCAGAGTTGTGTGTGTCTCTTTGTGTGCTTATTTGATTAATATATTTCTCTGTTATCAGGTTGTATATTCCGTGAGGACAGGGACCATGTCTGTTTTTTATTACAGTTGTTTCCTCAACACTTTGTATCTAGTTTTGCCTATGCTAGATGATTAATAAATACCAACAGTCGAATGAGTGAATCAATTGCATAAGCTCTAAATAACTTACTTGTAAGAATTATTGGGTGACTTCAGATAGTGTTAGTTGTCCACGCAACAGATATGCTTCCTCTTGGCCAACAGAATAATAGTTTTGAGTGACCATGTGCCTAGTTCTTGGAAATGAATCAGAATGGTCTAAAGTAGTCATGGTGATTCCATTCCCTTTTGGCCAGATACTTGGTTTTCCACCTTTCTTACAGCCAGAGGTAACCACAGGACACAGATTTGGCTCATGAGACGAGAGGAAAGGGGTGCCTGGGTGGATCAGTTGGTTAAGCAACTGACTTTGGCTCAGGTCATGATCCTGGAGTCCCGGGATCGAGTCCCGCATCAGGCTCCCAGCTCCGTGGGGAGTCTGCTTCTCCTTCTGACCTTTTCCCCTCTCATGGTCTCTCTCATATTCTCTCTCTCAAATAAATAAATAAAATCTTAAAAAAAAAAAATGAGACAAGAGGAAGTTGGCTGGAAGTTTTCTGGAAAAGCTTTGCTTCCTGTTAAAAGATAGGTCTTCACAAAAGAGAGTTTGCTTATGCTATCTCTTCTTTCCTACTTGGGATGCTAAGGTGAGGACTGATGCTTGAAGGTCAGCAGCTATCTTGCAACAATGAAAAGAGCCTATGAGAAAGGACAAGAGAATACAAGAGATGCCAACTTACCACCTTGACTTTCTGAGCTGTTCAATGAATCTTGGAACCTCGTGCCTACAGACTTTGTGATGAGTAGGCAATGAGTGTGTTTCTTTTAACCATTTGGACTTTCTTACAGCTCAACACATCTTGATACAGTAGTGCCCCAAATAGAGTTTCATTGTTTCAGCCTTGCTGAAATCTTTTTATTTGAAATTTATTGCATTTGTTAATTTAAGGTAATTTCTTTGCTATTTGTGAAGCTTAGGGACTTTTTCATGTAGTTTCTTTATAGAAATCTGTTATGTGCATGTGCATGTAGAGGCTAAGCTTTTTTTTTTTTTACCTCAGGAATTTTGTAGATCAGGCTCCCTCTCTGGAATAATCAGTCTTTTCCCATACTCTTCATTTGAGTAGTGACTACATAGATTACATGTTCCATCTTCAGCAAGGTGTTCCCTGGCCACAGTTTAAATTACACCATCTTAATTTTTATTATTCTTTCTTATAGCATCTTTTCTTTACCTTAACTTTTTTGTAACATAAAATTATATTGCAGTGTTATTCTGAAACACTGGTTTAACGTTCATTCCTGCCATCAGAAGTCAATTCCATGAGGGCAGGGACTAGATCTGTTTTGTTTTGTTACAGTAGGCAATGTGCATAGTAAGTGCTTAGAAAACATTTGTCAGATGACTGGATGAAAGAAAAGAAGACGAAAATCCTTAAATTTCTGCATCTTCCAGCTTCCTGCCCCATCATTGCCAACAATTTTTGGCCATGTGAGATGTTCAGCTCTGGCATAGGGTCTGTTACTTTACACTTGTTTAGAGGATGTTGCTCACCATTGTTCAGAGTTTCCTTTTAGATTTTATAAGGAAAGTAGCGTAGTTGCTTACTGTACTAACTGAGCAAGTTTCTTGTCAGTTTCTTTAGAAGAGTAATACATATTTTGGACACTTTTTCTTGTCTTAGGACTTATTCTCTCTGAATTTTGCATTATCTTAAAACAAACTTTATTGGGATTATTTTTCTAATTTGACTTCAAGAACCTCTGGTAACGAATGTTTTTATTTTATCTTTTAGAGCAATGTGGAAGCATGGAAATGATTCTCATTTTAGCAGGTTTTTGTGCTTGGTTACACAGATCCAAGTCAGAATCTTGGAATCTTGTTTCTAAAAGAGTAGTCTCAGGAGAGGCCATGTGAATTATTGACACAAGCTATTGACTTACAGTAGAGATGCTTTTAAATAAAATTTTTGAGTTTCAGCAGGCTCTAATCCTAGACTGTTGGTAATAGTTTTATTGTTTCTTGGGAGAGTTACTGTGAACTTTTAAAATTATTGGAAACACTGTATGAGGAGTGATAGGGAGAAAACTTGACTAGGATTTTGTTGATTTGGTTATATTTCACAGCTATCGCAAAGCTTTTCCATATCATTTTAGGTAAGTCATGTAATTTGATCATCTAAGCCATTTCCTAAATCAGTACACTGTTGAGATTGATAAAAGTGGGTGCTGGTAAATAGTGATGCTGGGACAAGGGGCATAAAGTTGAACTGCCTTGGGGAAACCGAGATGTGTGGTGACCCTGTTTGGTACGATAGTCTATTATGACGATGTTACTCTGCGCACCCCAGTTAAGACCTTCTAAAATGAGGGAGGCCTTCCTTCTCCTGACAAGGCCATAGACTGTTTTGTTTGCACAGAGATAGAAATTGCAAGAACCAAGATTCTGAAACTCCTCAAAGCCTCCGTTTTTCTTTTATACCTTGCAGGATCCCTGAATCCTTCCTGCCTTCTGCTTAGAGGTGGGATTCTTCTATTATCTGGATTATTCTGGATCCCTAATTTGCTGTGGTTTCATCAGCAATAGGAGATTGGGGGTGGGGGTTTGGTGTAATGAAAGTTTTTTCCACTTTAGGGTTGAGTCTCTGGGCATGAGTAGTGGGCTATACAAAGGTATGGAAGTAAGAAAAGGGTTCTTCTTTTACTGTTTCACTTAATAGAGAAACGGTCTTATTTTATGTTATTTGGACTTCTAGACGAAAGCTCCTAAATATTAATAGGAATATAAAAAAGCAATCAGACATTTCAGAACAGGAGATTTGTGTACTCTTTTAGGTTTTCTTCCTCTGTTGCGGCTCTGCAGCCTGTCCTTTGGAAGGGGCTGTAGCCCAGCAGCACCTGGGTTAAGACCGGCCTTGTCTGGTAAGTCAGTCGGCCCCCAAGAGAAGGAAGAAAGGTCAGATGCCAGTGTGATGTGGTCCTGAGGCTCATGGCACAGATTTTCCTGAGGGTCACTGACCATGCTTAACAGTTCTCTTCCTCTCCAACCATTTCCACTCCATTTTTAGGCCCTGCAAAAGACGTCTGACCTAACTTTCTTACTTGGTTTTCATACTAATTGAATGAACTAGACGTTGTTACCCCAATTTTACCAAAAACTCTGAGGCTTAGAGAACTTAAGTGGCCCCAGTTCACACAACAGATTTGATATTTGAACCTTTGTTTCCAAAATGTTTTATTTTCTGGATTGTGTCATGCCATTGATTTGGTGGTATAAGAGCAGCCTTGAGAAACTAGCAAATAATTTACATAGATTCTTATTTTCTATTATTAGCATCCCCTACAGTGTTTTATTTACCTCTGTATGAGCTCTCATTTTCAAGCCCTCGTTGCCCCAGGTTTAGGTTATTTGACTTTCTGTTTGGTTCTGTACTTAAAAAAATACAATTAGTGTGTAAGTGCTTAAATAAATATGGTTAGAGTGAATGATCATTACTTTGCATACAAAATGTATTCAGTGAGTATTTGCTATTTGATCAGTAATTTGAGAGAATTTGTGCTTTGGTTTTGTGTTTTGTTAGAATTTCTCTGAACCTATTTTTTTCCACATTGCAGTATCAGGCTTTTTTTTCCTCCTAGAAATGCTATACTGCAGGTTCTGCAATTTTAGAGTGAGAATTTTATGAATTTTAAAAGATTCATGGTCCTGTCAGTTAACTCAGTCAGAGCAGTGGTTTCCGGTCCACGTGCTAGACAAACTGGGAGCCACAGAAAGAAAAGGCTTACAAATCCCTATGTTTCTATTGTGCTTGTCGTCTCATTTTTCAAACACATGCACGTTGTATAGTGATGGGAAAAATATGCAGTGATAAAAAGCTGCTGTGACTTATTCATGCTTTTAAGTAGTTTTGAATTACACGATGCATGTTAAAAGTATGTTGCTGGGAGAGTAGATCTTGAAAATTCTCATCACAAGAAAAAGTCCTTTTGTAACTATACATGAGGGTGGATGTTAACTAACTAGACTTTGGTGATTGTTTCGCAATATTGAATCATTATGTTGTACCTGAAACTAATGTAATGTTATTATATGTCAATTATATTAAATATTAAATGAGGTATATAAAAAAAATTGAGGTATAATTGACATTTAATATGTCAATAAAAAAATCAAAGTACTGTATCCCAGGCTGTTGTTATCATTAAAGGAATTTATACATACAAAGCATTTAAAATAGGACTGGATTCGTAGAAAAATGCTGTAGAAGATTAGCTGTTGTTATTATTGATTTTTTGGGTGGAGAGCCTGGCGTGATTAGGCACTCTGAAGTATGGATTTTCCTTAGGAACTAACCATCCTTTATCTTTGGGTAGCCATTCATTCATTAACCATCAATCTTTAAAAAAAAAAGTGTATGTCTGATCTTGTGGAGATGAGATGACTTTTTTTTTTTTTTTTAAGATTTTATTTATTTGACAGAGAGAAACACAGCAAGAGAGGGAACACAAGCAGAGGGAATGGTAACGGGAGAAGCAGGCTTCCTGCAGAGCAAAGAGCCCGGTGTGGGGCTTGATCCCAGGCCCCTGGGATCTGATCTGGGCCGAAGGCAGACGCTTAACGACTGAGCCACCCAGGCGCCCCGAGATGATTTTTTAAAGTTAAAATTTATTCTTAGACTGAAACAGGTTGGGAACCCCTAGTCCGGTGGTGGTAATGCCAGAATGTGTCCTCAGTGTTAACCATTAGGTTTCCATCTCTTGCATGGCTGCAGAGCACGTTCTCGAGCCCCGCATGTGGCAGAAATATGTCCTCTCATCACTCAGTAGACATTTCACTGTCCTAGGTCAGGCCAGCCTTGGCTTCCACTCTTCTTTGTAAGTAGAAGCAATCAGTCAGTTCCACCTATTTTACCTCTAATTGCCCTCTGATTTTGTCTGTGTGCTGGACACTATCTTATTAGCAGATGTGAAAATAAATTATTAGATTGTACTTTGCATAGCATTCAATAAATATTTGCCACTAGGACTGTAGTTTCATGATTTACTCCTGTCCCTTGGTTTTCTTACTCCTTCCCCCTCAAAACTGGGTTTCTTTCCTGCTGCAGGATGCTTGTGTTTGAAGCTTAGTAATGTGAATTTTAAGTTGTGGATGGCTCTATTATGAGGGCTCAGGTTTCCCTCCACCCTGCTGGTTCCTGGTTCGGGGCTCACCAGCTCTCCTGGGTGCTGAAGGGACTAACTGCTCCTGGAGTGCTTGCTGAGCTAGCTGATTTATGGGTTATCTTATCCAGTACTCATCACAGTCCTCTAGAACAAGGAAGCGTAAATAGTAATTGGCCCAGCTGGGATTTACAGTTAAGCATATTTTATTGACTCAACTGTCCCAGACTCTCAGCTTTTAAGCGTTTCTCTAACTCTGCTGTTCCTATCGTCTTACTTATTCCCTTCGCTGTCGAGGCCACGCAATTCTTTATTCCCACCAGGACTTGGAATCTACTGGACCTGCCACTTTTTTATTGTGCCACACCTGTCTCATATCCTTACTACTTCCCTCCTTATCCAGCCCAGACTTCTTGTTCACTGCTTAATGTCATCTCATTGGTCTGCTTCAGACTAATTCTCAGTCCTAATGATTCCCTACTCTGCTTTGTTGATGTGCTTTCATTAGTGGAATTGACTAACAGTGTGAGGAAGAAACAAGGCGAGCATCTATACACCTGGCTTCCCACTGGGTATTTATGCCTGTGTTTCAGTGATATTGCGTCTGTAACCAACATGTTGAACTAGCATGACCTATGAGATGTAGACCAAACACATTCCTCCCACCAATACTTCTTTAAAATTGTATTCAGTGTCCTAATCATCCCCTGCTTCTGGATGAAAACTTGCTTCTTCCCTTACCCACTCCTGCAAAGGACCCCGTGATTGGAAAAGGCAGTGCTGTATGTATGACTTTTTCCTCCTGCCCTAGGTATCCTTTCTTCCTGAGCTGGTAACTTCACCAGGCTATTATTGTTGTTCACTGCATTGTAATTTTCCTGGAGCATGGTCTGCTCTTGATTTGCAGATTCAAATACCTCTTAATTCTAGGAGAGAGCTTTTTCTGTGATGTCTTTAAATATTTTCCTGGTTTTTGTTTTGTTTTGTTTTGTTGTTCTTTAGGGGCACCAACAATGTGAAGTAGATATTTTGTCTTATGTGTCTAGCATTTTCTTTCTGGTCATTTTTGTATTTTTATTCATTTATGTTTCTTTTTGTAAGCCTTCTCAGACCTGGCCTCCCTGTCCCTGACAGGGTTTTTATTCGTGTTTATTTAACATCTTGTTACCTCTGATATGACACTCATTTTGTATGAGTTTCATTTTTCTCTCCTATCTTGAGCTATACCAACTCACTTTTTATCTTCTGTTGTTTTGTAACCTTATCTTTTGTATATCTTCTTTGACCTTCACCAAGACCAGGTTTTATCTTCCTATTTTTTTTAAGTAAATAAACTTTTTAAAAAATTAACATATAATGTATTTGTTTCAGGGCTACAGGTCTGTGATTCTTTAGTCTGACACAATTCACAGCACTCACCATAGCACATACCCTCCCTTAAGTTTATTTCTAATTCCTTTGATTTTGGAAAACAATTTGGTCTGAACACTGTTTCTTAGAGCAATTTCTCTTTTGGTGAACATTTTCTTTTTCTTTTTCTTTATGTTTTTAATTTCGTTTTCATTCATTAGTTTCTTTGGATGGTTTCTGGTTTGTTTCTTTTCTGATAGTTGCTCATCCCTGGATCAAGGCTGTGTCTCTGCCACAGAACAGCCGCTCTGGAGCTTCGATTCAGGGTTGGTTAGTTCCTTGTCTGAGCCCACTTCAGTTTTGGGTGTTCTGGGCAGTGTGCTTTGTGTTAAAACTTCTGCATTTTATAATGTGGTGACTGCTGGTTTGTCCGTTTCCCTTCATCTTAACTCTACCTCACCATGGCAGGTGGGTTCTAGACCTTAAAGATGGTGTGTGTCTTTACTGTTCCTTCTCCTTCAGCTCCACTTCCCCCTGAGTGCCAGGGTCATGTTTATAACCGATACATATGTCATTCTATCACTCCACTAATAATATTGGCCTAATTTTCCTCTAGGATAAAGATCAGGACCCTTAGCTCCTCAGAATGTGGCCGGGAACTCCCTTCCTCCCATTCATTGTATTCCCATTGTGTTCCATTAATTGTTTTCAGTGTTGCTCCCCAGCACTCCTCATCCTGAACTCCCAACTCTTCCAGGGTTTGCATACTCTTATGCCTCTGGTCCTGTGTACGTGTGGTCTCCCCACAATGTGGAAATTTGCCATCAAGGTCACTGGTGTGCTGGTCATTGTTTAATAAACAGTGTTTATGGGAGGAGTGCCTGTCGTCGTGTCTGGCTGTGGTCAATGTATTTATACATTTTTACCCAATTTCAGGCCACTGTCAAAAAGCCACCGAATGCAGAATTGAGAAGAAATGTGCCAAGTCTTGGATGGTGTTAGCTGTCAACCACTGAAAATTCACTCTTTGTGAAGTGAAATCTTTTCTGTTCTTCCTCCGTGTAGAGTTGGTTACCTCCACTGCCCTCCAGTAACCATTTAGTCTTGAGTTCTGGCTTGGAACTTATATGTCCCTCCCTCTGGTTTTCTGGGGATCTGTGAGCTCCTTGAGGGCTATGACCAATTCTTAGTTACAGTGCCAGACATTCTGTAAGCCTTTAAATAGCCACGTCAGTGTATCAGTGATATTGGTTGTAATGTTTCAGATGGGAGCATGTAGATGGATCTTTGTAGACCTCTTGTCTCTAATGAAAAAAATAAGTCAATCATGTTTGTGTATTATATACCTTTATTTCTCATGCTTTTTTTTGGTCATGATAATAATTGTACAAAATGGCCTATTAGTTGCAGGATTTAACATTAAGGTGTATAAATCAAGTGGAAAACTGAGATTTTTTTCCTGTTAACTATAGTTATTTATAAATTGATGTTTATATGTTATTTTCTTATTACAACCTTTCTCATACTTCTTATTTTGGTCATGATAATAATTGTACAAAACCATCTAAACGTTGCTGGATTTAATATGTCTGTAAATCGAGCAGAAAACTGGCTGAATTTTTTTTTTTCTGTCAATCAGTTACAAATGTTTGTGAATTGATTATACATCCTAGCTTTCCTATCATTTAGTTGTAAAAGTGTTTGATCCAGATTTCCTGTATCAGTCTCCTAATTTAGCACAATTTGCTGCTTAGTAATCAATCATTGAGTCCACTTTGCGACCTGGTCAGATGATGACAGCCCTGGAATTTTAAAGGGTATTACAGTTCATAATACATGAAAGAGTAAGAAATAAGTCTATGCTATTATCATTCTTCTGCTTTTTCTCTTTAATATATTTCCATTAGTTTTAAGGTTTAGACATTGGGAATGTTGCACAGGATGTGAAGTCAGTATTCAGCACAAATATTCTGTATCTTACCCTCTTCTTCTCTGTCTAGTTTCCTCATTCCCCGAAGGCAACCACTATCTGAAAGATACTTTTCTAGTATTTTTTGATTGGCTTGTTCGTGAATTTTTGCTCTCAGGGTTTGAGAGTTGTCTGATTCATGAAGAGGAAATATTTCAGAGGCATGATTTATCAGAGACTTCATGACCTGAGATCAAAACATAGGACGGGCAAGGGAAATAAAACCTGATTTACTGAACATACACTTTGTGTTATGCCTTTTACCTACATTTGCATTTGTACTTTGAGTTTTTATGAGAACTCTGACTCTGATGGCACTATTTCCATCTAATAGATAAATAAATTAAAGCTTACAGAGTGTGTGATTTACTGCAGTGTTGAAGCAAAAATTTGAACCTAAGGCCATAAGACCCTAAAGTCACAGGGGTCTGTTCTAGGATTTGTTTTTTTTTTTTTTTTTTTTAAAGATTTTATTTATTTGACAGAGAGAAACACAGCGAGAGAGGGAACACAAGCAGAGGGAACGGTAGCGGGAGAAGCAGGCTTCCTGCCGAGCAAGGAGCCCGATGCGGGGCTCGATCCTAGGACTCTGGGATCATGACCTGAGCCGAAGGCAGCCGCTTAACGACTGAGCCACCCAGGCGCCCCCTGTTCTAGGATTTGGATTCCTTCTTTGCCCCCCAGCTAAGCATTCCGTTCTTCTCTGGGAATAGCGCTGAAGCAGTTGAACCATTCTTTGTTCTGACATTCAGATCCATCAGTTCTGTCTTTTTTATAATTAGGCATCACCAGCAATTTTGTGTAACAAGTAGCTCTGGTCCTTCTCCACGAGTTGGCCATGAGACATCTTCGTTACTGGCTTCAGGAAAATATGGAGGTTGTACTACGGCTGTGAAACTGAAAAATAATTTACTGAATGTGACTTGTGTGTGAAGAGATGAGCTACAGGATGCTTCTCCTTGATTGTCCAAGGCCCGTTTGGATTGCTCGGAAGGTATTGACATACCTCTCATTTTTGAATACTTGATATACTCCTGTTTTATATGTAATTCATAGTAATCTTACATGTAATTCATAGTAATCTTGGTAGAATCCTGATGAGATAGAGTGAGTGCCAGTTAACATCTGGGAAAAGAGGCTGAAACGATCTCCTCAGTGGGCCAGGGCTATACAGCTAGCTAACGGTGGAATGGGAATTTGAACTCTTGCCCCCCTGTGTGTAAGCTCAGGCTTTTTCCTCTTACATGAACCGCCTCCCTCGCATCCCTCTTTCTAGGGAGGAGACCAGCATTTGAGTCATCTGAGCAAACTCAGAGGTCAGATCTGTCTTTATCTGAAATTGTCCCCCTTTATTTTTTCTCAGATCGATCACACTACCTGACAGATGGATAACCTCTTGGTTTCATTAACCCACTGGTTCTCTGGCCTCATATTACACATCTGAGAACCTTTACAAACTACCGGTATTCTCTTCCACTCACATCAAGTCCATTGTAAACCTAGGCATGGAGCCCAGTAATAATAGATTTAAAAAGTGTCGGGGGCTTCTAATGTGCCACCAGGATGGAGGACCACTTCATCAGGCCCAAGTCAGACAGCTGTGTGAAAGAGCAGGTGGTACCCACCCGTGTTTATTGCCCCCGTGCAGGTGTGGCATTGCCATTTCTTACCAGCACTGTGGTGGGGAAGCCCTGAATTCAGCAGGATGATGTCCCAGTGCTCCAGGAACAGGTCACATGACTGTGGACTCGGTGTGTTCAAAGTTTCCTTTGGTAAGCCTCTTTTTCAAGAAGGAGAACCTAATTTTAAGAGAAGATAAATACTGTACTTAAAATTTTCCTCCCTTAAGCAGATTTTAGAATTGATCCTGTCCATAGTCTTGAAATACTTGACAGTTAACATTACACCAAGACTTGTTGCTGCCCCATTTAACTGGTCTTCTTGTGATATATGTGCCTTATTCTTTCAAACCCCAACAGCAGATCAATAAAGCAAAATCTAGTTTTACATATACAAAGGCCTGAATTTATATCTTATCAGCTGTCGTTGAGCTGGTTTTAGCAAAAGTTTCTGTAGAAGATGTGAAAGATGTGAAGATAATCTCAGGAGTCTTCTGAAAGTGGCCAGTATTGATTCTTACTTTTTGTCAAAATAGTTTTATTAAATGCCATTTTGACTGATCTCAGCAATTAAAAATGAAATTTTCACGTGAAGAGATCTTTGTAATAAAAATGACTTAATGGAGAAATCTAGATAATTTAAAAAAATGATTATCTAAAAGTGCTCATAGCCTTCCCAGAGCTAGATGCTAGTTGAAGTTAAGATGATACAAATCATCTTCTGGAACCTACAGCGAAAAAAAAAAAAAAAAGGAAATATGTAGGTTGGATGCCAGCTATTCCATGCAATCCAAGGCTGAGTTAAACAACCCTTGACAATTTGAGAACCTGTTTGAGAACTCTTGGCCTTAGCAGCTGTGGGGTTTGTGAGCTGTTGGTGTGGAGTGGTGGCTCTTGGTCTTGGCCACACATTACAGTCTCCAGGAGCTTGTGAAACTTAATGTCAGGGCTCCTCCCACAGCAGTCAAATAAAAATCTCATGATGATGCCTTGACAGGGATCTTTCTTAGCAACTTTGTGGGTAATTCCGTCAAGACTGAGAACCACTGGCACTCAGTGCTGCCACCTATACGTGTGACAGATAAAGACAAAGTCATTGCCCATCACCGATTTTGGAATTCTGCAAGGCTGACCTTCTGAAATGTTTGAGGGCAAAGACTTTTTCTTATTCTGTTTCTTAGCTCCTCTTCTAAGGGCACTGTAAATATTTGTCAATTAGTTTTATTTCTTTTAAAGTATTCCAGATTTCAAGTTGTTCTCTGAATAAAATGATTAATTCCCTCAGATAAGCACAGCCCTATGTACACAAATATTAAAATGAAGACACCCCCCCCCACACACACACCAAAAAAAACCCCAAATAAAACAAAAACCCCAAAACAAAACCCAAAAACAAAATCGGGAGATTTTAGGAGATTTAAAGCAGGGAGGTCATGAAGGCCTAGTGTAATGGGAGTAACTGGTGGAGCAGGAGGTATTCCTTCCTAGTCAAGAGATGTCTTTCTGTCCAGAAACTCTCCATGGCTTTGGGAGATCCTGAGGATCTCTCTGATCTGTGTATTCCTGTCTCTATAACAGGCAGCACAGGAACAAGTACTTGTTACTGTTATATTTTCAAATAAAATCTGTGCTTCTCAAATGCATGCTCAGCATACTCCTGAATCAACTTTAGAATACCGTGAGTAAGGAGAAACCATTTATCCTCTTCTGATGTTTAAGCCTAATACATACAGAAGCTACTCTGTAATTAACTTCACCTTTTTGTTATTCATTGATCAGATGGTCGCTGCTAAGTAGGATAAATACACAGGTAGTGGATTTAGTTTAATGTAACTCAAAGCTTTTTGCACTTGTAGACAAGGGCTGACTCACAATATTTTCTTTAGATTAATTGATAATCTGTCACATGTAGATATTTGACTCTTTTTTGAAGACTTAAATTACCAAAACATTAAATAAAATTGTAGTTAGAATTGCAGAGTGGTTTGCTTTTAAAACAAGTTGAATTGACCCAGGAGGTTTTAGAATGACTGTACTTTTCAGTTACATTTTCCTTGTCTTTTAAAAATGATTTATTTATTTATTTATTTATGTATTGTAGTTGACATACAGTGTTATATTAGTTTCACATATGCAGTCTAATGATTTAACATCAGTTACATTTTTGAGGAGAAGGAAATAGATACCAATTCCAAATGGGTGTTTATAGATATTTTTTTTTTAAGTGACAAAAATCTTTTATTTACCAGAAAGGTACCAACTGAAAAGCAAAGAAAAATGTGATAAAACTTGTTAAAGTTAAGGAATTCTGATTTCCAAATGCCTTATACATTTGTACTTTAAAGTTTGATTATTTCCCCCGTAGTGTCTGTAGAGTAGAAAAGCTGCTAGCCATACTGAAGCTAAACTTTGTTTTTATGTAGTAGCACGTTATCAGAAATACCATGTTTAGACATGAATATATTTAGGATATGAAAGATATACATGAGCTTTTTTATCGAATCTCTGTGTATTGCAATTTATTCATGATATAGAAGAACACTGGTGTTTTTTTCTTGCTTAGCATTATTTCCATATTTCTTTCAATAAAATCCCAGCATCACATTGTCAGTTTTTTACCCCTAGATCCTCATTTTAAGGAATATCTCTGTGCCTAGCCCATTGTGGATATCTCTATGTAATAAACGAGGCAAGTTTTGAACACGGTCGGTACTTGTGGGTTGGTATCTTGTATCCTGTTTATTTGGACTAGAACCGTAATCTTTTAAAATATTTTTTCCTTAAAGTTATACTTTATCTGTAATTAATCTAAATTATAATTTAAAGTCAAGCCGCCAGCAGTTTCTGCCATTTTCCAGCTCTTGTAGTATGATCCTGAAGTGGGTGAAGTACTGAACCTAGCACTGGAGGGTAAGTGTTCAGCCTCCCTCTGCCCCAGCGGTGTGATCTATGATCGGGTTACCTTTTCCTATTTAACTCTGTTCAGTCCAAAATGGAACTAAAATCATCTGTTCTCTCCCTACCTCTAAGGACATTCTGTAGAGATTAGGAGTATATTCTCATTATTTTGTGCCCTATACTGAGTATTTGTTCCCCTCTCTCCCCAGTACCCATGTTGAAATCCTAACTCCCAGTGTGGTGGTGTTTGGAGGTGGGGTCTTTGCTAGGTGATTGGGTCATGAGGGTGGAGCCCTCATCTTCGGGATTAGTGCCTAATAAAAGGCTCTCCAGAGAGCTCTGCCCTTCTGTTGTGTGAGGATACAGTAAAAAGTTGGCTGTCTGAACCGAGAAGCGGGCTCTCATGTGGCTGCAAATCTGCCAGCACCTTGACCTCGGATTTCCTAGCCTCTAGGACTGTGGGCAATGAATGTTGGTTGTTCAGAAGCCACCAGGTCCATGGTATTTTGTTATAGCAGTTCCAACTAAGAACATTCTTTGGTTTTCGTAAAAAAAGAGGGTGTGCCGGAGGGCTTGGTGTCACTGCCCAATGAACTCAGTGAACTAGGTCTGACAGGAGAGCAGACTTTAGTTCTTTGTTTCTTTTTTGTTGTCGTTCTTTTTTGGATAACTTCACATGATACTGTAACATCTGAAGCTTATACTTTTTTCAAAATATAGTAAAATGAAATGTTTTTACAAGGTCTTTTATTAAAAATGATAGTGGCATACTTTATTTGAAAGAAGCTTAATTTTAATTACTGAAATGTGTTTGGGCAGAAATGTCGCTATGCAATGAATGTTTTGACACGTGTGCATTTAAAATATGTTCCTTAGCCTGATCTTCTATAACTATTCAACCTCACTGGGTTTTTCAGTTTAGTTGGCATTGGGCTTTTCTTCATTAAGGCTAAAAAAAAAATCAAAACCTGATGTCAGAAGAGTAATTTCCATATTTGACTCTTAATTAATTTGGTATGAGAATGTAGTGTTTTTTTCTTTTTCTTTTTCTTTTCAACTCTTTCTGGCAATAGAGGTTCTATTTTTCCTCTCTCTGAAAGAAACAGGACTGGAAGGAAATTGCCTAGACAGTTTGGCTCCCATTATGTACAGAGTAAGATGGTGCCTTCCAGCCACCTGTAGGTGGCCTCGTGTGCACTAGAGGACAGTGGCTTCAGTGCCGGCTCATGGCCCTCCTGCCTTAGCTCAGCTCAGAGGTCTTGGGTAGCTCCTTGAAAGGGAACTTGGGTCACATCAAACCAGCCTGAGACTGCTGGGAGAGAGCCACTTGGTTTGAAAAGGTGATGAAGAAGATGGAGAAGATAGTTGGATGATGAAGCATGTATAGGTGGGTAAATGAGGTGCCAGGCAGAGGTGTCCCAAGCACCTAAGCGACAGAGGCCCTGAGGGGTCACTATTCAGAGTTTCCCCCCAGTCCTGTCTTTTGAAAGCTGGGGTGTTTTCAGTGCTCCCCACCGGAGTGTCAGTGGGGCAGTGACAGTGCTGTGGTGCCCACACTGCACGGCAGCCGACTGCGTCTCCTGGGAAGAGAATCGTCCCCCCACTTAACTCTCAGACCAGCAGCCGGGCGTTGCTGCTCTGAGTCTGCTTGGCTTGAGTGCCCTTGGAGGAATAATGACCTCCTACCCTCAAGTGGAAGCTGCTGCACTTGTGATGACACTATCTTGATTACCCATGTGGATAGGGGCCTACAAGAACACAGCTAGTTAAAATGTATCATAGGTCAGAAACCTCCTTTTAAGCCCATTTCTTCCTCTACTAAGAAGTAACAAAATTAATTGCTTTTTCTGTTCCTGCCCACTCAGAAGTCCGTGCTTCAAGAAATGAAATGACAAAAAGGCAGGTGATTTAGAGGGAGAAGCAGAAGTGCCTAGGATAATATATGGACGGTTGTCTAACTTCCCTGTTGGAATAGATTTGGGTGTCAGTTAAATGCTTTGCTTGGGGTTTCAAGTTTAATGAGACAGCTGCAAACTGCCCTGAAACCAGTTTCTAGAACATGCTAGGCCCTTCCCACCTGGACACTTTGGTTCTTCAGTTCCCTCTGGTTGGAAACTTTCTTTTTGAATGGCTTATCTTTCTAATCTTGGCTTAAACATACCTTCTGCCGACAGGACTTCCCTGGCTGCTCTTCTTTAATCTAAAAATAAGATCTCCATTCCTCTATTTTTTAGGTTTCTATTTATCTCCTACTTAAATGATTAGTTTCCCTTGCAGCCATATCTGATAACCAGCACAGTGCCATTCTCATAGTAGCAGCTCAGCAGCAAACATATGTTGAGTGAATGAATGAAAATTCTGTGATTGCTTCAGAAAAAGGCATTTATTATGTAGAACTCCATTCAATGTACATTCTGTGATGATGGAAGTGTTTTGTATCTGCGCTGTGGACAATGGCAGCCACCACCCGCCTGTGGCTCTCGAGCACTTGAAATGGGGCTGGTGCAACTGAGGAACTAAGTTTTTAACTTTAATTATTTAAATTTAGGTAGCCACATGTGGTTAGGGGCTACTGTATTAGCACAGATTTAAAGGATGTGCTTTTATCAGCCTTTGACACTTATTTACTTATTTTTAAAAATTTTATTTATTAGAAGAGCATGTGCAGGGGCGCCTGGGTGGCTCAGTCGTTAAGCGTCTGCCTTCAGCTCAGGTCATGATCCCAGGGTCCTGGGATCGAGCCCCGCATCGGGCTCCCTGCTCGGCAGGAAGCCTGCTTCTCCCGCTACCATTCTCTCTGCTTGTGTTCCCTCTCTCACTGTGTTTCTCTCTGTCAAATAAATAAAAAAATCTTTAAAAAAAAAAAAAGAAGAGCATGTGCATGCATGTGGATGAGCATGGGGATGTGGGGGGAAGGGGTAGAGAGGGAAAGGGAGACACAGATTCCCTGCTGAGTAGGAAGTCTGGTGGCAGGGCTGACCCCAGGATCAGCTAGGGTCAGCTTAAGGCAGACTCTTAACCTACTGAGCCACCTAGGCTCCTTTGTCATTTAAAAAAAAATTAGTATTTAATACTGTCCCATTAAGAAGGTAGTTTCTAAAAAAAAAAAAAAAGGTAGTTTCTGAAGCTGAAGAGACCTTCTAAAAGCAGGACTATGTGCACAGTTCATTTTACAAAATATAACGGGTGTGTTTTATGGTTTACTTGAGATGTAGAAGAACTTATATCTTTAGTGACATTCTGTGACTTAGTAGTAACATTACATTTTCTTCTATTTAATATTTTTTTTATTATTTCATTTGCATTATATCAATTGACTGGAGCCTTCCTGGGCTTTAGTTTGAATCAGGGCTGGGTTTGTTTGCATTCAAGCCCGCTCTAAGGTTCCTGTGCCTGGCTATCCATTGTCAGTGGCTGTTTACGCAACAGCTGCCTTAAGACTCCACAGCGTGGATCTGTCTTGGAGGTTAAAGCTTTTCAAGTGAAGAGTAGGATTAAAAAGAAGAATTAGCAGATTAGATTTAAAGTAATATGTTAGTACTTTCAAATGAAGGTAGGATTAGAGAAAGAATTATCAGGATAAACTTCACGATTAATAGATTTAAAGCATCAGATTTAAACTCCTGATTAATAAACTGCTAATGTTTTATTTATATTGTCTTTTTTATTGAAGTACAGTTGACATACAGTACTGTATTAGTTTCAGGTGTGTAGCATAGTGATTCAACATTATATGCATTATGAATTGATCATAGTAAATCTAGCTACCATCTGTCACCATACAAAGTTGTTACATATTATTAACTACATTCCCCATGGTGTACAATGTAGCCTTATGCTTTATTTATTTTATAACTGGGAGTTTGTACCTTTTAATCCCTGACCTCTACTTTGCCCATTCCCCTAGCCGTGGCCCCTGTGGCAAGCACCTCATTGTTCTCTCTGTTTCTATGGGTCTATTTAGTTTTGCTTGTTCTTTTGTTTTCTAGATTCCATGTGTAAGTGAAGTGAAGTTCCATGCTAATTTGTCTTTCTTTTTTTTTTTTTTTTTAAAGATTTTATTTATTTATTTGACAGAGAGAGATCATAAGTAGGCAGAGAGGCAGGCAGAGAGAGAGGGAAGCCGGCTCCCCGCTGAGCAGAGAGCCCGATGCGGGGCTCGATCCCAGGACTCTGAGGTCATGACTGAGCCGAAGGCAGAGGCTTTAACCCACTGAGTCACCCAGGCGTCCCCTAATTTGTCTTTCTTTGTCTGACTTATTTCACTTAGCATAATACTCTCTAGGTTCATCTATGTCATCACAAATGGAAAGATTTCATTCTTTTTTATGGCTAATATTTCAGAAACTACATCTTTATCCATTCATCTACAATGGACCTTATCCATTCACTATTGACAGACACTTGCTTCCATAACTTGATTATTGCAAATAATGTTGCAGTGAACATAGGATTACACGTATCTTTTTGAATTAGTGTTTTCATTTTCTTCCAGAAGTGGAATTGCTAGATTGTATTGTAGTTCTACTTTTAATTTTTTGAGGATCCTCCATACTGTTTTCCATAGTGGCTGCACCATTTTTCTTTCCTACCAACAGTACAGGAGGGATATTTTTCTCCACATCCTCATCAATACTTGTTATTTCTTATCTTTTTTATAATTGCCATCCTGAGAGGTGTGAGATGGTTTTTCACTGTGGTTTTGATTTGCATTTCCCTGATAATTAGTGATACTAAGCATCTTTTCATGTGTGTTGGCCATCTGTATGTCTCCTTGGAGGAATGTCTATTCAGGCCTTCCTATTTTTTTAATTGGATTTTTTTTCCCCCCCTGATACTGAGTTGTGTGTGTTCTTTGTAAATTTTAGATACTAATCCCTCATCAGAATATCATTTGCAAGTATCTTCTCCTATTCAGTAGATTGCTTTTTCATTTTGTTGATGGTTTCCTTTCACTATGCTAAAGCTTTTTTTTTTTTTTTTTTTTTTTTTTTTTTTTTTTTTTTGCTAAAGCTTTTTAGTGTTGATGTAGTCCAGCAATTTATTTTTGTTTGTGTTGTCCTTGACTAAGGAGACAGATCCAGATCCAAAAAGTACTGATTAAACTGATGTTCAAAAGCTTATTGCCTATGTTTTCTTCTAGATGGTTTATGGTTCCTGGTCTTAACGCTTAAGTCTTTAATACATTTTGAGTTTATTTTTTGTGTAGGGTGTAAGAAAGTGGTCCAATATCATTCTTTTGCATGTAGCTCTCCTATTTTCCCATCACCATTTATTGATGAGATTGTCTTTTCCCTGGTGTATGTTTTTACCTACTTTTGTCATAGATTAATTAGACCATATGGGTTTATTTCTGGACTCTGTTCCATTGGTCTGTGTGTCAAAACCATACTGTTTTGATTATTAGAGTCTTGTATAGTTCAAAATCAAGGATTATGATACCTCTGGCCTTGCTCTTCTTTCCCAAGATTGTTTTGGTTTTGGGGGTCTTTTATAGTTCATATAAATTTTAGGATTCTTTGTTCGAGTTCGGTGACAAATGCTGTTGGCATTTTGATAAGGATTGCATTGAATCTGTAGATTGCTTTGGGTTATATGGAAATTTTAACAACATTAATTCTTCCAATTCCTGAGCAAGGTCTGTCTTTCCACTTATTCGTGTCTTCTTCAATTTCATAGTGTTTTATAGTTTTCGTACTACAGGTCTTTCACCTACTTGTTGAAATTTATTTTTAGGTTTTTAAATTCTTTTTGATAAACTGTAAATGGGATTTTTTTTTTAAATTTCTCTTTCTGATAGTTCATTATTAGTGTAGAAATGTAATATAAAAATATATATAATGTATTATATATTATGTGCATTATGATATAATCATAATACATATAATTACAATAATATAGAACATATGTAATATGTTAGTATATTAATTATATATGCATATGTAACATACATATGCATATATAATACAATGTATAATGTATATATGTATATATTGTATATATATATTGTGTATAATGTATATATATATGTGTATATTATATATCATATATAAAATATATAATAATATAATACATAATGTAGAATATAATAATATATAGAATAATATGTTAATATATTAATTTTATATTCTGCAACTTTAGTGAGTTCATTCCAATTATTTGGTGGAGTCTTTAGAAATTTTAAATATAGTGTCATGTTGTCTACCAATAGTGACAGTTTTATTTTTTCTTTTCCAATTTGGATGGCTTTTATAGCTTCTTTTTGTCTGATTGCTGTGGCTAGGATTTTTAATACTATATTGAATGAAAATGGTAAGAGTGGGCATCTTTGTTTTGTTCCAGACCTTAGATGAAAAGCTTTAAGCTTTTCACTATTGAGTATGATGTTAGCTGTGGGTTTTTCAGATATGGTCTTTATTATGTTGAAGTATGTTCCCTCTCTACTCACTTTATTGAGAGATTTTTTTTCATAAATAGATGCTGAGTTTTATCAAATACTTCTTTTGCATCTTCTGAGATGATCATATAATTTTATTTTTTTTAATGTGGTATATCATGTTGATTCATTTGCATATATTGAACCTTTTTTGCACCCCTGGAATAAATCCCACTTGATCGTGGTATATGATTCTTTTAATGTATTGTTGAATTTGGTTTACTGATTTTTTTTGAGGATTTTTATGGTATTGTCCATCAAGGATATTGGTCTGTAATTTTATTTTTTTGTGGTGTCTTTGTATGGTTTTTGTATGAGGATAATGATGGCTTCTTCTATAGAATGAATTTGGTTGTTCCTCCTTCTTCACTTTTTTGTAATAGTTTGACAAGGATAGGTATTAACTTTTCTTTAAATGTTTGGTTGAATTTACCTGTGAGGCTCTCTGGTCCTGGACTTTTATTTGTTGGAAATGCTTTTGTTAGTGGTTCAATTTCATTACTAGTAATTTGTTCAGATTTTCTATTTCTTCTTGATTCAGTCTTGGAAGACTATGTTTTGGGTGATTTATTCATTTATTCTAGGTTGTCCTATTTGTTAGTGTATAATTTTTTTTTAGTTTTATTATTTTAGAGAGAGAGAGTGTACACACATGCATGAGTACATGAGAAGGGGGAGAGGGAGAAGGAGAGAGGGAATCTGAAGCAGTTTCCGTATCCAGCATGGAGCCAAAGAGAGGTTCAGTTTCACGACCCTGAGATTATGTCCCGTACTGAAATCAGGAGTCTTACCTAGGCTTAACCAAATGAGCCACTCAGGCGCCCCTAACATATAATTGTTTGTAGTAGTCCTTATGATCCTTTGTATTTCTTTGGTATTAGTTGTAACTTCTCTTTCATTTCTTTTTTTTATTCTTTTTTATTTTTTTAAGAAAAATTTTAAAGGTTTTATTTATTCATTTGACAGAGGGGGAGCACAAGCAGAGGGAAGGGCAGGCAGAAGGAAAGGGAGAAGCAGGCTCACTGCTAAGCAGGGAATTTGATGTGGGGCTTGATCCCAGGACCCTGGGAGCATGATCTGAGCCGAAGGCAGATGCTTAACCAACTGAGACACCCAGGTACCCCTCTTTCATTTCTGATTGTATCGATTTGGTTCTTTTTTTTCTTGATGAGTCTGCCAAAGGCTTATCAATTTTATTTTTTCAAATAACCAGCTCTTAGATTCATTCATCTTTTCTCTTTTAATTTTTTTTTAAGTTTCTAGTTCATTTATTTCTACTCTGATCTCTGTTATTTCCTTCCTTCTACTAACTTTGGGCTTTATTTGTTCTTTTTTTTCTAGTTCCTTTAAGTGTAAAATTAGATCTGTCACTTGAGATTTTTGTTTCTTGAGGTGGGCCTGTATTGCTATAAACTTTCCTTTTAGTATTGCTTTTGCTGCATGCCATAGGCTTTGGACCGTTGTGTTCACATTTTCGTATGTCTTAAGGTATTTTTTGATTTCCTGTTTGAATTCTTCATTGATCCTTTGGTTTTTTTCATATCATGTTGCCCACCCACCATGTGTTGTTTTTTTTTTTTTTTTTTTTCCGGTTTTCTTCTTATAATTGACTTCTAGTTTCTTATCATTGTGGTCTGGAAAGATCTTGATTTGATTTCAGTTTTCTTAAATTTATTGAGTCTCGTTTCGTGCCCTTACATATGATCTGTCCTGGAGAATATTTCATGTGCGCTTGAAAAAACTGTGTATTCTTGCTGCTTTTGGATGGAGTACTCTGTATATATCTATTAAGTCCATCTGGTCTGTTGTATAAGGCTGCTGTTGTTACTGACTTTTCTGACTGAATGATCTATCTACTGATGTAAGTGGGGTGTTAGAGTCCCCTAATATTATTGTGTTACTATCAACTTCTCTTTTAATATCTGTTACTTCTCTCTTACTGTCACCTTCTCTCATTATGTTCAAGTATTTAGGTGCCCCTATGTTGAATGCATAGATATTTACAAATATTTTTATCCTCTTATTGGATTGACCCCTTTATTATTATGGAGTGCCCATCTTAGTCTCTTATCACAGTCTTTGCAAAGTTTATTTTATGTGACATGTTACTATCCCAGAAATTCTTTTCATTTCTGTTTGCATGGGATATCTTTTCACTTCCCTTCACTTTGAGTCTGTTTGTGTCTCTGAAGTGAGTATCTTGTAGGCAGCATATAAGTGGGTCTTGCTTTCTTATCCATTTTGTCACCCTTTGTCTTTTGATCGAAACACTAGTCTATTTACATTTTTTTTTTTTAAAGATTTTATTTATTTGACAGAGAGAAACATAGCGAGAGAGGGAACACAAGCAGAGGGAATGGTAGCGGGAGAAGCAGGCTTCCTGCTGAGCGGAGAGCCCGATGCGGGGCTCGATCCCAGGCCCCTGGGATCTGACCTGGGCCGAAGGCAGCCGCCTAACGACTGAGCCACCCAGGCGCCCCGTCTATTTACATTTTAAATAATTATTGATAGATATGTATTTATTGCCATTTTGGTGGTTATTTTTTGCTTGTTCTTATAGTTATTTTGTTCCTTCTTCTCTTGCTCTTTTCCCTTGTCATTTGGTGACTTTTCTTAGTGTTCTGTTTATGTTCCTTTCTCATTTTTTGTGTATCTATTATAGATTTGGTTTATGGTTATCATGGGATTTATATATAACATTCTACATACATAGCAGTCTATTTTAACTTGAGGGTTACTTAAGTTCCAATGTGTTCTAAAAGCATTACATTTTCATATTACCCTAAATCCCATGTTTTATGTTTTTGTCATCTTTACATCTTATTTTGAATAGCTCTTGACTGATTTTTTTTAAGTCTAGATGATTTTACTGCTTTTGTCTTTTAATTTTTTTAGTGGCTATGTAGGGGGTTGATCCCCTACCTTTACTATGTTTTTACCTTTGCCAGTGAGATTTTTCTTTCATAATTTCCTTATTTCTAGTCATGGTCTTTTTTTTCTTTTTCAATTTAAAGAAGTCCCCTAAACATTATTTGAAAGATTGGGTGGTGTTGATGAACTCCTTTAGCTTTTGCTTGTCTGGGAAAATCCTTATCTTTACTTTAATGGTGAGTGCTAACATTGCTGGGTAGAATATTCTTGGTTCTAAGTTTTTTCATTTCAGCACTTTGTATACAGTGTGACACTCCTTTTTGGCCTGGAAAGTTTCTGTGAAAAATCAGCTGATAGTCTTATGGGAGTTCCCTTATATATAACTAGTTATTTTTTTTTTTCATTGCTTTTAAGATTCTCTTAACTGTTGATACTTTGATTATAATATGTCTTGGTGTGGGTGTCTTTGAGTTCATCTTGTTTGGGACTCTGCACCTCCTGGACTTGAATGTTTCCTTTGCCAGCTTAGGGAAATTTTCAGGCATTATTACTTCAAATAGGTTTTCTGTCCTTTTCTTTTTCTCTTCTCCTTCTGGGATCCCTGTAATGCAAATGTTAGTATACTCAATGTTGTCCGGAGAGCCCTTAAACTACTCTCATTTTTAAAGAAATCCTTTTTTCTGTTTGCTTCTCCAATTGGGTGATTCCTACTACCTTGTCTTCCAGATCACTGATCTGTTCATCTTATTCATCTAATCTTCTATATTCTTCCTATGTATTTTTCATTGCAGTGATTGTGTTCTTTGGCTTTCATTGACTCTTTTATATTTTTTTGATCTCTTTGTGGAAGTTCTCACTTTGTCTTTCCATTCTTCTCCCAAGTTTGGTGACCATCTTTATGATCATTACTTTGAATTTTTTATCTGGTAGATTGCTTATCTCCATTTCATTTTGTTCTTTTTCTGAGTTTTTGTCTTGCTCTTTTGTCTGCAGCATGTTCCTCTTATTCCTCTTTTACCTGATTCTCTGTTTGTTTCTATGTATTAGATTAATCAATTATATCTCCTGGTCTTAAAGGAGGGCTGTTATACAGACTCTGATCTAAGGTACACAGCAGTACAAAACCTACTTGGTCAAATGAGCCAGGTGCCACAGCCCTCCTGTGTGGGCTGCATGTATCCGCCTGTTGTCGCTGTATTGCAACTGGTATGGACTTGGGTGCAGGTCTGGCTGGGATTGTTATTGCCTGGGGTGAGTGGGGTTGGTTTTTGGCCCATCTAGTAGTGAGTCCAATCTGTGTGTTGGCAGAGAGAGCAGGTCTCCAGTGGGCTTAACTGTAAGACCCAGGTGTGAGAGTTGTTGGGATTGGGGTTGGCCCTCTGGGGTGGAGGAGCTTTAGAGAGGCTTCAGTGCCAGTGAATGCTATATGTCAGGTGTGGTGGGGCAGGGGCCACTTGGAAGGGACTCTGGTACTGACAAAGGGTGCCCATTTGTAGTGCTTGGTTGTAGAGCCTTTGGAAGGGGTCTAGCTCGGTGGTTGGTTTGGACAGGGCCAGTCTAAAGAGAAGCACTGGGACAGAGTGAGTGGTGCAAGCACTGTAGATGGAGAATGTCAGAAATGGTGCTTGCCAGCAGCAGGCCAGCTAGACATGGTAGAGGGATAAGAAAGATGGCATCTGCCAGCACTTCCGTCTCCAGAGAACATTCTAATAGATCCCTGCCTTTCTGTCACATGCTCTAAAATTAGTAAGTGGATCACCTCCATGTGTAACCTAGGAACTTTTCAAACTATTGCGTCTGTACTGGGACTCGGAGTGAGATTGTATGGGCCCTTGAAGAGCACCTTTGTATTGCCCTCTGGCTGCCCTAGACATAAGCCCCATTAGTTATCAAAGCCAGACATCATTGGTGCTTGTCTTCCTGGTGCAGGTCCCCTGGCCTTTGGAGCCCAATATGGGGCTTGGACATCTCATTCCTCATGGAAGGGCTCTATGGTTGTGATACCCCTCCCTCTTGATGGGTGCCCCATAAGGTGTGTTGGTGCTGACTAAATGGTGTCTCTGTCTCTTTCACCCCGTCAATGTGGCTTTTTCTTTTCTTTCTTTCTTTCCTTTAAAAAAAATTTTTTTTTTATTTATTTGACAGAGAGAAAGAGATCACAAGTAGGCAGATAGGCAGAGAGAAGGGGAAGCAGGCTCCCTGCTGAGCGGAGAGCCCAATGTGGGGCTCCATCCCAGGACCCGGAGATCATGACCTGAGCCAAAGGCAGAGGCTTTAGCCCACTGAGCCACCCAGGTGCCCCACAATGTGGCTTTTTCTTTCTGTTTTTTTTATCCTTCTATATGTCCGTCATATTCTTATAACTGAAGATATTAGAATACAACTGTGATCTGTTCTGCTAGTGTTCAGTTTGTTTGCAGAGATGGTGGTTTTATATGTAGTTGTAGATTTTGCTGTGTTCATGGGAGGAGGTAAGTTCAGGGTCTTTCTACTCCAACATCTTGATCCCACTTCATTTATATTGCCTTATTCAGGTCTTGAAATCAGAAATAGAACCAGCAGTTTCCATCTTTTACTGTGTAACAATAAGGAAAATGTTTAAAAGTCACATTTCATGATAGATTTTTAAAAATTGTAATGTGTGTGTGTGTACAAAAAACTTATTTTAGTGATTTTAAATATACAGTTCAGGGGCATTAGTACATTTATATTGTGTGACCATCACAGCTATCCATTCTTTAGAACTTTTTCATCTCTCAAACACTATCCCCATTGAACAATTACTCCCCATTCTCTTCTCCCTCTGGCCTCTGAGCCACTATTTTACCCTCTGTCTATATGAATTTGATGATGGATTTTTAAATTCTTGTCCAAAGTCATTGTACAAACCAATATATAATACTGATATCATTGTGTCTATGGGGATCAACTCTCTTAAAATGATCTTGACCTAACTAAATGCATAATTTTTATGCATTTATTGGGAAATGGTAGATGCTTCTTGCTAAGGACCTAAATCCATTCAATTTAGTCACTGCTCCTAGCCATCACTAACCTTACTTGCTTGCCCTGAAAAAGATCATTTTTCTCATTTATAAAAGTAATAACTCTGGGAGATTACTTTTAAGTGACAAGTGGTAAAATTGACTTTTTTTGTATATTATGTTGTAGTGTGCTTGGTTTTCCAAACTTTTTACCATTGAGAAAGGCAAAAAGCAGCAGCAATCAGTTATTTAAAATTTTTAATACGTCCTAACTTAGAATAATATCATTGTGAACCCTGGGGAACTGTGCAGAATAAGCACATCTAAACTTAGGGATTCAAGGTGGCTTTTTAGTCTTTTAATGAGCAATAAGGGTTTGGGGAATTTTAAGGGATGTGTTACCTTCACCAAATGACTTGCTCCTTATTGCTATGGGTACATCACTGTATTCAGAAGACCAAGGAACAAAGCAGGAGATGCAGGCCCAAGGAGAGGCTTACCATTGGCATATGTGCTTAGAAGAAATTAGCAGAACGGACATACAAGGGCTGCCTTAAAAGAAACACGCACTTTGGGGCGCCCGGGTGGCTCAGGCGTTAAGCGTCTGCCTTCGGCTCAGGTCATGATCCCAGGGTCCTGGAATCGAGCCCCGCATCGGGCTCTCTGCTCTGCAGGAAGCCTGCTTCTCCCGCTACCATTCCCTCTGCTTGTGTTCCCTCTCTCTCTGTGTTTCTCTCTGTTAAATAAATAAAAAAAAAAAATCAAAAAAAAAAAAAAAAAGAAACACGCACTTCTGCTGTCATATCCTGAGTGTGCATTAGGGAACATTTCCTGAGGTCAGTGGATGCTGAGGCCACAGACTATTTTAGCTGGTGCAGGTGGCGAGGAGAGACATAAATGAGTTGGGCCATTCCTGGTGGAGGAGACCACCAGAATTTAGGTTGATAGAAAGGGAAAACAGCTGTAGTTTTAGTCCTTGAGAGCAGTTTCGTTCAGCTGGAGTGTGGGCTATAGTCCCTGGGAGGGAAGGAATTTGAGCTTATGGAGAGTATTGGGATAGGCCAGGTAGAGTCCAGGTCTTTTGAAGCTTAATGAAGTTGTGCTTTAGAAGGGTACGTCCAGGGGTGCCTGGGTGACTCAGTTGTTAAGTGTCTGCCTTCGGCTCAGGTCATGATCCCAGGGTCCTGGGATCGAGCCCGCATCAGGCTTCCCGCTCTTCGGGAAGCCTGCTTCTCCCGCCTGCTTCTCCCGCTATACCATTCCCTCTGCTTGTGTTCCCTTTCTCGCTGTGTTTCTCTCTGTCAAATAAAAATAAAATCTTAAAAAAAAAAAAAAAAAAAAAAAAGAAGGGTACGTCCAGGCGCAGTGAATCAGCTGTATCAGAGAAGGTAATCATTTTAGGTGGAAGATGGTTAAAGGTTGTTTAACTATTTTGGAGGAAGATAACGAGGATCTCTAAATTATGTTGGTTCTGGTAGGAATGGATAAGAGGGCCAAAATGGCAGCAGTGTTGTGAAGATAGAATTCACAGCGCTTGTCAGTGGATTGAATGAAGCAGAGTAGGAAAGTCAAGAGTGATCATAAGGTCCCTAGGTTGTAATGCATAGCATATAAAATTCAAAAGTATAAATGCATGTATTAGAAAAGTAAGCCCCTCTCCTGTGTCCCTCAGCTCTAATAACTTCTTATAAACTTTCTTATATATGTGTATATATACATAAGCTATGTTTACATTTCTGTTTAAAAATTGTTAAAAATTACCCTGCACAGTAAGCAGTGCCTTGTTTTTATCATTTAACAGTGTATCTTGGAGATATCTTATATCAATACAGGTAGAGCTGCCTTACTCTTAATTTACTTAGCTAGTCCCCAATTAATAGAAATGTATTTTCTGTCTTTGGCTCTTATAAGTTGTTTAGTGAATATCTTTGTTCATGCATTATTTTGCACACATGCCAACAGTATATCTGTAGATTGAAATTACTACAAGTGGGATTGCTGAATGAAAGGATATGTGCGTTTTATATGTTGAT
>CM053608.1:108005214-108043773 GCA_028646535.1 Procyon lotor
AGAGCTGCCTTACTCTTAATTTACTTAGCTAGTCCCCAATTAATAGAAATGTATTTTCTGTCTTTGGCTCTTATAAGTTGTTTAGTGAATATCTTTGTTCATGCATTATTTTGCACACATGCCAACAGTATATCTGTAGATTGAAATTACTACAAGTGGGATTGCTGAATGAAAGGATATGTGCGTTTTATATGTTGATGATATTGCCAGTTGTTTTCCATAGAGTTTTTATCAGCACTGCTTGTTCCTCAGACCCTCATAATAGTATGATATCAAACAGTATAATCTTTCCCAATTTGTAGATTTAAAAAATCTAATTGTCACTTTGATTTGCATTTCTTTCTGAGTGAGATTGAGCATCTTTTTTATAACTTTCAGAGGCATTTATAATTCCTTTTTGGGAAATTTTCCGTCACTAGCTGATTCCCATTTCTCTATTCAGGAGTTGGGCTTTCATGGAATGCTTAGAGTGGTTTCTCATAGATAATAATTCTGGAGTTTTGGTGTGTTTATTGGGATGATATTAAGGCAATAGATATTTATTCCTATTTTTTAAGAGTTTGAACTGAAGAGTCAATGTTAAATTTTGTCAGATGCCTTTTGAGCATCTGGGGGGCTGATTATATGATTTTTCTCCTTTGGTGATAGGGTAAATTGGAGGACAGATTTTCTATTTTGATTTATCCTTATATCCTGTTCATGACAGGCACCCACCAACCCTTTTGGCCATGGAATCGTATTTTAATGGTTTCTGGGTTCTGTTTGTTCATGTATTATTTGGGATTTTTCATACAACCCATAAGTATTGTATTCACCATTGAAACAGCTTTTCAGAGATCACTGATCAGCTCCTGTGGGTTCAGTTACCCCTCGCTCATGTAGAGTCGTTAATCTTGTTCACCTTAGTGGTGGCATTTCCCACCCTTACCAAAATTTTCACCTCATCTCCTTAAAATGTTCTCCTTTCTTAGCTTCTGTGATACTAGGAGCTGAGCCCCCCACTCCCTGGTCAATTCTCAGAGGAGAGTCTGTCTGCCCAGAGCCTCCCTCCTGACCTTTTTCCAAGCCTGACATCAGCACCGATGTGGACCAACCGCTCGCACATCACGTGACACTGTCACTACAGTGTGTCTGTCAGAAACTCATTCCTTACTCTCACCCCAGATCAGCTTCTCCACTTGATACACCTGCATCTACCATAACATCTACCATTTTCAGAATGATCCTGACTCTGGCATGTATTGAGTACCTGCTGTATGCCAGGCCCTGAGAAGCTTAGTAGCTCGGAGAGAAAATGGGAGCAAGGAAGGCAGGCACAAATGTAGATTTCCTTTCCGTAGAAACTTGATGTAATGGAGGAGAAGACATTGTTTGAAAAGGTGAAGAGGTAAAGAAGTTGAGGGAAGCCTGAATTGTTTGAGTTGAGGAAGCAGTGAAAGGTGAGAAGCATTGGATGCAAGAATCAAAGAGGCTAATGGGAGCATTGCCTAGGAGGTAACTGATGGAATCAACCGCCAGAAGGAGAAGAGAAAGATGGGAAGATCCAGAGAGACTCTGAGAGGAGAAACGTCGGATGCAAGAATATGGGCCCTGGGTTAATGAAAAAGGTGGTGTTTTGTTCTTGAAGAGAACAGATATTTTAAGTTCCCTGAACATTTTCTTAATGTGTCTATTTGTATCAGCACAATCCTGCTTTCGGCTACGTTTGATAGACCAGTGAAGTCTGTAGAGGGCATGGAGGACCGTCAAGGGCTAATCTTAGCATGTCGTAGATGCTCACAATTAGTCCGTGAGTTTAAGGCTCCATCTGCAAGTACATTTTGTTGTTGTTGTTGTTCAATGAAGACTGCTTTTTTGTTCTCTCTTTTAGCAGCTTGGTTATCAGGGGTGTTGGGGCAGGTAGAGAAGGAATTACTGTCTCCCAGTGTCACTCAAAGCATTTAGGACATGCGAGCATCTCTCTCCTAGCAATAGTAGCTGCGTGTGGGGGCCAGCGAGCCGCTGTGTACCCCCGTGAGCAGCTCCTCACAGCCTCAGAGTGCTGCTCCTTTTCGCGGGTCTTGTCACTCCAGTTGTTTGCCCTGATTGTTACAAAAGTTTGTATATGGGGAATATGGTTCTTATATTTTCCTCTCTCCCCTTGGTTCCTTCTCTCATCGACCTGCCTCAGCCATGTGATCCCTCCTTTTGCATGATAGTATTTCAAATGCTATGGTAGCTAGCCTTGTATCTCTTCTTCTCCAGGGTAATTTTGTTGCTGTTGTTGTGCTTTTTCCAAAAATACTTGATTTCCAGGTACTTTATATTCTCCTAGACAGTCTGTAATTTCTGTGAGGTTGCATTAGTACATTTTAAAAGAGAACATTGGGAAAAAAAAAATAAAAGAGAACATTGGGTTAATTATTTCCAATGAGGGGGTACACTACTACCTTTTCTTTTGCTTATAAATAGAATTATAATCCGATTTACTGTCTTTATGTTCACTTATATATAGTGCTTTTCATGAAGATATTAAAAAGTTTAGCGTTTATTGAGAATATAAAGTGCTTTTTCTCTACCTATGGTCCTGCCCTCTGTCTATATAGAAAATAAGTGTCCATGTATGAGGATGTGTATGTGTACATATTCTATACATACACATGTGTAATGTAATAGTGTATGTACAAAAGCATGTAAGAATGTAGTATATATAATTATATTTATAATATATAACATACATAATTTACAGTTCATAAACTATATAATTATGTATAGAGCATATATGTTTGTGTCTGTGTGTGTGTGTGTGTGTGTGTGTGTATGAGAGAGAGAGAGAGAGAATAGTTTCTACATGTTAAATAATTGCCAGGTTAGTTGTGGTACTGCTTGAGGATCTTTCAGAGTCATAGACCCCTTTTGGGTCCTTTTGCCCCTATGAACCCTGAGTAGGGAAAGCTGAATCTTGTCAGACCTGACGGGGAAAAAAGGCTATGCTTGTGGCCTCTGGGTGTGCCTTTGTACCTTGTCTCTGTGGAGAGCTGCCTGTTAAGCTCTGGCAAAGAGGTGTCTTTACATAAAGAACCTGACAGATTCTGTCTCTGAAGTCAGCCTGCCCTGGGCATGATGTAAGCCAACGGATGGGGACATTCAGTTTTCTGTTCCTCTGTGCTTTCCCACCTCCTAGCCATCCTTCCTCCTAGACGAAGAATCATCTAGAGCAGACCTATACTCTGCCAATGTTTGCTGCTTTGGTGGACTTTTATAGTATGCCACAAATTCTGTGTCTGAAAAAGGCTGTTTATATGAATGTTTGGATGGAAACCTTTTCCAGAAAACACACCATTAGTACAGATGGGGAATTCTTCAAGACAAGGAGCTTGCCCTAGTTCATATGATTCTAGTCCCCTTTCTCAGTAGGTGCTTCATGGCCACACTTTTGGAAATTGTGAAGCTATTTACTCTTCTGAAGGTGAGGGATAGGGATGAGTAGCAACGTGGCCAAAGAGCCCTCCACTTATTAGAAAATGGGACTTTAATATGTGACCCAATTGTGGGTATCTGTTTGGTTGTACTATAATATTTTCTTTCTTCCTAATCTTTTCTTGTTTTTTTTGTCTTCCACCCACACAGCCTTATTCTCAGAGCCCTCCTTGTAATTGTCAGAGAGTATCACTGTATTCAAGATGTTTTTTCTCCTTGCTTGTTGGCAATGTCATGGTTTTGACTGAGTGACAAACATTTTCTCCTCCGAGTTTTGCTTTTCCATCTGTGCTGAGCCCAGTGATTGTCATATCTCGTCCAACCATCTGTCCTGAGATTTTGCTATCTTCTTTTGATGTTTTCAGTCAATAGTTTGGAGCCATTTCTTATGATGCCTAATTGTTGGCTTATTGAGGGCCAGGTTAACCTCCTGTATTGTGCTCTGAGCTCTTCTCACCAATTACATTTGCTGACAATACAGAATTTGATGACAGCCATTCTGAGACACAGCATGACCTGTGGTTTTGAATATATGTGGCCTGATTTTCCCATTTATGATGTTGGTGGGGGGCACTGTTACAGGTGCTGGCCATTTGTAGGTATTGGGGTAGGGTAGACAAAAGTCCCTGCTCTGGTACAACGTATGTTCTCCTCCATGCAGTTTTAGAACATACCCTTAAAAGACATAGGAAGAAAAATTCCACTCTTTTTTTAATACACAGGTGAGAGAAAAATAGCACTTAATACATAGGTGAGAGAAAATAGCACTGATTTGTCTGTGCCGTTGCTTGACTGCCTCCGATTTTAAGCAACACACAGTCATTGGGTCTGTTTACTTTTTCATCAAAATGGTACTAATTTTAGGCAAATTGTAAGACCAATATATACTTAAAATTCTTTGAGCTACTTGTAGGAAGCATTCAGATGAATTCAGGGTTACTGTTATTATAGATGTAATTAAACCTCTGAAATGTATGTTTGTTCTCTTCCACAGTAAATAAAACTATTGAGTAAAGTTGTACAGTTTAACTTATCTCTGTATATGGTGTCCATGTGTAATAATAGTGCTTGTTTCCCCCTATGTTATAATAATTAACTTTTACTGATAGATATAGGCATTGTACTGACATTTAATCATGGAAGAAGAAATTTTGATGGTATATGTAACATATAGCCTAAAATACATAACTGATAGCCACAGGAAAGTCATCATTGTTAAGTCCTATGGAGGTAGCAAAAGTGTCAAAGTCGGTTATTCTAGGTTGAAGTCCTAAGGTATTTAACTCTCAGTATTAATATTGTAGAGTATATTTAACCGATTTGCGACATTTCTTCACAATTGACGTGCATTTAGAGCTGGGGGATTTTGATGGTTCGTTCATTTGAACAGCAATAACTGAGTTACCCTTAAAAATGTAAGAAAATTTAAGTAAAATATTTTGATGACACATGTGACATATTACACAAACCAAATTCCAGATTTGAGTCAAATTACGTTTGAATTTTAATCCTTTGAAGTTTGAGTATTCCATAATTTCTACCAGTGCCTTAAAGACTGGGAATGATAGACTGTGTAGTTACCAAACCAGGCACAGGTTTGAATTCTTACATCAGGGAAAATCAAAAATGGACAAAATGCTATTCCTTTGTGCTTGGGTCCTTTTTAGAAGCTAGTCAGAAATTCTAGAGTTTTCAAGATCGTTTTTGAATATAGTTGATCCTTGAACAACATGGATTTGAAGAGCACAGGCTCACTTATACGTGCATTTCTTATAGTACTGTAAATGTATTTTTTCTTATGATTTCTTAATTTTTTTTAGCTTTATTATAAGAATACAGTATATAGTATATATAATGTACAAAGTATGTGCTAATCAACTGTGTTATCAGTAAGGCTTCCAATCAGTAATAGACTATTAGTAGTTAAGTTTTGGGGGAGTCAGAAATTATATGTGGATTTTTAGGCGGGGGGCAGTCCCCTAACCCCAGTGTTGTTTAAGGTTCAACTGTAATGGTGGTTTTTTTTTTTTTTAAAGATTTTATTTATTTGACAGAGAGAAACACAGCGAGAGAGGGAACACAAGCAGAGGAGGGAATGGTAGCGGGAGAAGCAGGCTCCCCGCTGAGCAGAGAGCCTGATGTGGGGCTCAATCCCAGGATCCTGGGATCACGACCCGAGCCAAAGGCAGACACCTAACAACTGAGCCACCCAGGTGCCCCTGTAATGGTGTTTTTAATGCATGAAATTGTTTTGAAGAAAATTGGAAATAGCTTACTTCAGGTTACATTTCCTAAAACTACAGGAAAGTTGAATCTTGATATATCTGTATTATACTTAGAAATCTGGGACTGCCAATAGATTTTTTTTAACCCTTTTTTTACCTACTTTACACCAAAATTATGGCAAATGACTTTGTGTGGGGCAGAGAGAGGCAATAATACTCTGTAAGTTATGCTTTCTTGTACAGAGCTTTCTTTAGTTAAGTAGAAGACTTTTTTTTTTTTTTAAGATTTTATTTATTTATTTGATGAAGGCCTGAAGTAGCAGTCGTGGAGGAGATGGGGGAGAGAGGAGACAGAAATCCTAGAGATTTGGGGTTTAGACATGGTAGGGCCTAGCGGTTGCTTGTATAGCAAGAATAAAGGGGAAGGACTAAAGGATGCCTTCCGGTTTTCTGGATTGAATAATCAGGTGGTGGTTGGTAGCATTCCCCCATATAGAAATGTACAAGCTAGTATTGGATTTTGGATGTGTTGAGTTTAAGGTGCTTGGCAAATGCTCAGGTGAAATCCTGCATGTGTGAACTGGAGCTCGTGGGGGGGCCTGAGGGTGGAATGTAGAGATGGAATGCAGAGACAGACGTTGGCCAAAGATGGAGTTGTAACTGATAAGGGATGATTGGAGGATGTGGGTCCTTGAAGGAGACTGAAGAGGAGTAATCAAAGAGATGGGAGGAAGATCAGGAGAAAGGTGGAAAAACTGAGGGAAGGCACACACTTTGGAAGAGGATATGACCAATAGTGTCAAATGCTACAGAGACTTCAAGTAAGATAAGCACTGAAAAGTGGCCATTGGATTGAGTAAATGGGGGACCATTGGTGACACTGCTGAAGATAGTTTCAATGGACAGAGAACTTAGAGTTCATTGGGTTGAGAAAATGAAGACGAGATAGGTTTAATAGTTAATCCTCAGTGCCTTCTTGAGAAATAAAAAGATAAGACAGGACAGAGGAACTGTAGCCAAATGAGGTTGTGGGTACTTTTTGTCCTGGAAGAAATTTGACCATTTTTGTGTACTGAAATGAATACACCATAATGCTTTGGCCTAGGTGAGAAGAAAGCTCCCTTTGAAGTAGGATACACGTGAGAAAGATGGATGCCAATGAAGTGAAGATTAAGTGCATGCTAGCAAGGGAGGAGGTGAGAAATGGAAGGATTATCATTTGGTCATTCTGTACCTCCCCATAAAGAAAGATATGTTATTTAAAACTGAGAGTGAGCCATGTGATTTTTATGATGAAGAAACTAGTTTTGCTACATAGAAACTTGGGTGATTTATAAGTCTTTAAACCCCAGTGGAGGAAAAGTTATTACTTAATAATATCATAGACATTCACTTTTATTTAAAGAATCCTGCTAGAAGACAAATTGGAAACTCCATGTGCTGTTTTTTCATCTACCAGAGGGTTTACTCAAATTATATTTCTGTCGTTGGCATTTTGGAGCTTGAGGACAAGAGAATTGTTACAACATGAATTTTTAGAGCCAGTTTTGACCACAGTGAAGTGACTGTGGATGCTGAAGGTCAAGAGTATGATTGATTGGGTGATTACAGTTTCTTTTAAAACAAATTAGAGGTGGCAGGTTTGCCATAGGCAAAAAGTACTGCAAGGAAATGAATCTCATCAGCATTTAAAACTTCTTGGATCATCAAAAAAGAGTTTAATGTTTAAAATATAGACAGACACGCACGTGCGCGCACACACACACTAGAGGAATGACTTGCATTAGGAATTCCCGTGTGTGATACTTTACAATGTAGTTCTAGCCTTATTTTTCTATTAAATCATATACAGGCACTGAATTGGGTATATTTTTTTTTATTTAAGGACTCATACCCTAAATGTTAAATACACTTATATTTATTTATTTCCTGTATGCGTCTTTATATTTGGGATCTTCTAGATTTTTGAATTGTTGTATGTGTTTGGGATTCCTGGTTTAGAACGAGGCAGGGGTGCATGAAGGAAGCAAGGACCAGTGTTAGGAAGAGGAAGGGATGAGAAATGGAGAAAGAGATGTGTGGGTGTCTTTTGTCTTGTAGTAGGGTGAGATGGTGGTTTTGGAGAACTAATTTTTCTTAGGAAACTAATACGTGTCAGTCACCAAGCTGTGTGTTTTCTTGTATGTTACATCCTCACAGTAATCTTGGCAAGTTAAATATTGAAATTATTTGTAGTTTCAAAGAAAAAAATGGAAGGAGGTAAGAAGATAAAAAAAGAAAGAAGTTTTTAAAAAAAGATTTTATTTATTTATTAGAGAACACATGTGATTTGGGAGAGGGAGAGACTCTCAATCAGACTGTGCTGAGACAGAGCCTAGCACAGAGCTTGATCTCATTACCCTGAGCTGAAACCAAGAGTCGTTTGCTCAACTGACTGAGCCATCCAGGTGTCCCTAGAAAAGAACTTTTAAATGTCAAGAAAAATAGTGATGATAATGATGGAAGTGGTTGAACATTGCTTTGGTGCTTTTATTCTGATATTTTGGGGAGAGAATGTAGTCTTTGGCAGAGTCAGAAAGGTTAATGTTGGTTATTAAGCTGGTTATATGGGTGCTAGTTGAACTCTCTACTTTTGTATATGCTTGGAAATTTTCATACTAACGGGTTTTTTAAATTTTTTTAAAGATTTTATTTATTTATTTGTCAGAGAGAGAGAGAGAGTACAAGCAGGGAGAGGCAGAGGGAGAAGCAGGCTCCCTGCTGAGCAAGGAGCCTGATGTGGGACTCGATCCCAGGACCCTGGGATCATGACCTGAGCCAAAGGCAGCTGCTTAACCAACTGAGCCACCCAGGCGTCCCCATACTAACAGGTTTTTTAAATGATCAAGCAAAGAAGTAAAATAGTCTTGTTTGTGATAAAAAGTGAAAGAATATTTACGAATAGCAGGGAGAATTTCCTTTTTTCTTCTATCAGATGTATACGAGAGTATTAGCCTATAAGCCTGTTTTTGAGACAAAATTCCTAACAAACCATTTAGGAAATGAAGACAATAAAATTATTTTTGGGGGGTGCCTGGGTGGCTCAGTGGGTTAAGCAGCTGCCTTTGGCTCAGGTCATGATCGCAGGGTCCTGGGATTGAGCCCCGCATTGGGTTCTCTGCTCAGCGGGGAGCCTGCTTCCCCCTCTCTCTCTGCCTGCCTCTTTGCCTACTTGTGATCTCTCTCTCTGTTAAATAAATAAATAAAATCTTTAAAAAAAAATTACTATTTTTTTAAATGTAGTCATCTCAGTTTTATGTGTGAAGACTGCAGAAATTAGGTGGCTTCTTTATCCGATTGCAGTGCAAGTTTTGTCCCAAGGAAGGAGCATTTATTCTAGAAGGAAGGCCTGGGCTGGAACTGTCTCATTGAGGAAGGTATACAGCTCCAAGGGGGAGGATTGGAATCTCGTCAGTGAGCATCTGTTTCTGTAGAACACAGTAATGGGGACTGGAGGGAGCTACAAAGGCAGGAAAATGAGATAGTAGCTAATATTTATGGAGGGCTTACTCTGTGCTGGGCACTCTCTAAACACTACATATATTTAATCCTTACAATGTCTCTAGAAGGTAGGGACTATTCTTTCTTATTTATTTTTATTTTTTTTATTGTGGCACAATGTACAAGACTTAAAAATGACTATCTTAACCATTTTTTAAGTGTACAGGTCGGTGGCAATAAGTACATCCACATTGCTGTGTAAACCATCACCACCATCCATCTCGGAACTTTTTCATCTTCCCAGACTGAAACTCAGCACCCATTAAACCCTAACTCCCTATTCTACCTGCCACCCCCCACCCCGACCCCCTCCAGACCCAGGCCCCTCACAACCACCCTACTGCTTTTGGTCTCTATCAATTTGACTATTCTAGGAATCATATATAAGTGGAATCAGACAGTGTGTGTTATTTTGTGACTGGCTTATTTCACTCAGTGTAATGTAATCAAGGTTCATCCATGTTGTAACATGTGTCAGAAGTTCCTTCCTTATTAAGTCTGAACTATATTCCATCATATGAATATGCCACATTTTGTCCAACTATATGTCAGTGTACTCTTGGGTTGCTTCCCCCTTTTGGCTATTGTAAATATGCTGCTAGAACATGGTTGTAAAATATATTTGAGATCTTGCTTTCAATTCTTTTGAGTATAGACCCCGAAGTGGAATTGCTGGCTCATATGGTAATTCTCTGTTTAATATTTGTAGGAACCGCCATACTATCTTCTACAGTGGCTTCAGCATTACATTTCTGTGAGCAGTGCTCCAGGGTTCCAATTTCTCCAGATAGGAGGTAGGTACTATTCTTGTTTTAGTATTAGAGAGGAGGAAGAGAGATGCAGAGAGGTTAAATGGGTCCACACAGCTAACATGTACAAGTCTGAATCTGAACTGTACAGTCCAAGTCAGAACCTTGGGTAACCAGGAAAGATGAGGCCCAGAGAAGATCAAACACATAATTAAGGGTCCTATGCCTAATGTATATTGGAGCTTGGCTTCAGACCCAGGCAGCTTGCCTTCAGAGTTAAGCACATTGTTAAGCACTCTTAGATTCAGTGGTTGTTTTTTCTTTTTCCTTTTTTTTTTTTTTTTTGATAAAAATGTTCTTTAAAAAAATTCCATGTTTTGTAGAAAGATATTAATTTTTTATTATCTCTATATGGTTTTCCTACTGTTCTAAATTTATGCTTTAAACTGTTCTGTTATATAAATTATTATCCTAGGAGATGTATGCAGTATGTTCAATTTTCTCTTTATTCAGATTTCTTGGATAAAATTTGGCTTTAAATGTTTTGAATAAGTGTGAATTGACTCTGGTAGAATTTTTTATATATCACCACTCTACCTACTCCTGCCAGAAGTTTGCTTTCAGATAAAACCAAGCAAAATGATTTAAGTTGGATTTAAGTTGGGGAAACTTGGAGGGTATCAATGTTAAACATTGAGGACTTCTTTAAAATTTGGATAGAGTGAGTTTTCCAGCTTTATCAACAGAGGAGCAACAGCTAGGAAATGTACTTATTTTTTTCATCTGTGTGTGTGTGTGTGTTATTCTCCCTGCGAGAGTAGTCATCAGGGGCCCTTGTGGCATTCTGCAAACAGTGCCATTCCTCCAGCTCACATCCCATTCTGTCTCCAGAGCCTCTCCTACTGCTGCCAGGGGGGCACCCTGTGAAAATACAGACCCAGGGGCCTCTTTTACCCTCTCATCCAGGCAGACCATCTGGGTGGGTGACTTCTGTACTGCACTTTAAGGCTGAGGGGGCGGGGCTGGGTGTGCATGGCCTCCAGCCCCTCCCCAGCTGGGTGTGGGTTTTAGACAGACTCCTGGTCCCATTGTATCAGGGGCCCACAATCAGCGAAAATGACCTTTCTGATCAGGAGGATATCTTTAGAATAATCTCTCATTCAGTACACTGCACTCCACTTAGGGAGCTTGAAAACATAATGATGCCTGAGGCTCATTATCTCCAGAGATTCTGATATAACTGGTCTAGTGGGTGCCCTGGCCATTGGGATTTGTAAAAAACTTCTTAGATAATTCTAATGTACGGTCAAGGTATAAGATTGTTGCTCTAATTTCTCTTGACTACCTGGTTCTTTGGGGGTCTAATTAAGATTTTTATCACCAAAGGGCACCCAAGTGGCTCAGTTGGTTGGGCGACTGTCTTTGGCTCAGGTCATGATCCTGGAGTCCCGGTATCCAGTCCTGCATCGGGCTTGGTGCTCGGCAGGGAGTCTGCTTCTCTCTCTGACTCTCCCCATTCTCATGCTCTCTCTCTCTCTCTCTCAGATAAATAAAAAAAATCTTTAAAAAAAAAAAAAAAAAAAAAAGATTTTTTACCACTGCCGAAGATACAGGAGTTCTTTTCTCTGGTTGTCCCTATCAGTGGGGATTGCTGGAATATATTTCTCACATACAAAGGGAATCTCTTCTATTTTTTTTTATCTGTGATTGAAAATTATTTCCATATCTTTATGGAGTATGTCTTCATATTCACACAGTGCTGGTTGCTGCGGAGGACAGATCATATTTACCTTGTAGAACCTTAAGTTTAGGGATATAGAGGAAAGACAGCTATTCTCCAAGATTTCAGTGCAAGCTCCAGGTCACTGAGTTCTGATGGCAGTTTCATTTTATAAAGTGAAAACTGCGATGATACTGGAGCTGACATTTCTGCGGTTCTAGAAGGCTTCTCATTTCAGACCCTCACTACCTATAGTGCCTCCCCTCTGTGATTTAAACCCTCAGCCATATCACTACTTTGGGAAATCTGACTGTAGCTTTAAGTAAGCCACATAGTCAATCTGAGGGCGTCTGGTTTAGAGGAATGCTTTGTCCTAGCCACTCCTGAGTTGTTTGAGTTTGTTTAAAAGGGCAGTGATGGTGTGAGGGACGGTGGGATGCCTGGGTGGCTCAGTCTGTTGAGTGACTGCCTTCGGCTCAGGTCATAATCCCAGAGTCCTGGGATGGAGTCCTGGGTCTGGCTCCTTGCTCAGCAGGGAGCCTGCTTCTCTCTCTGCCTCTGCCTGCCACTCTGCCTACTTGTGCTCTCTCTCTCTCTCTCTCTCTCTCTGACAAATAAATAAATAAATAACTTAAAAAAAAAAAAAAGAAAATACCTATTATAAAAAGGGCCGTGACAGATCTGGCATAATCTTTCCTGTGTTGGACTGTGGCTTTAAGATTGTTTGGTTGAAACTTCAAAGTTCAGAGATGAGATTTGGAGTTTGGGGAAACAAATATTCTCCCTTTGATTTGGTTTTAAAAATGAGTATTTAGGGGGTGCCTGGGTGGCTCATTTGTTAAGCGTTTGCCTTCGGCTCAGGTCATGATCCCAGGGTCCTGGGATCGAGCCCCGCATCGGGCTCCCTGCTCGGCAGGAAGCCTGCCTCTCCCACTACCATTCCCTCTGCCTGTGTTCCCTCTCTCGCTGTGTTTCTCTCTGTCAAATAAATAAAATCTTTAAAAAAAAATGAGTAGTTGTAAAATTTTCTAACTTTGTCATTGTTTATATTCTGTGTGTTTACGAGAGTTCTGTCAGTAGTTCAAACAGAAAGGATGTATGATCCATGGCTGTTTTTCTGCTGTGTATCTCTTAGAGACCCCACTTGAGGGTAGAAAATGTTTGGGTTACTCCAATAGTTGAGGACAAGAATTGCCTGACAAAACCTTTCAGATATAGGCACAGCAGAGAAATTCATATGTGTATATGTACTTACAAATGTACATAGTACATGCATACATAATGTTATGTTTATTTATAATCATACATAGCTGCTAATTGGCTTTTTTCAAAGAGGCACATTTGGGTTTGATCTGGCTTTCACATTTAGATAATTTCATGATAGTTATGGGGGCTGGACTAGGGAGGTGGCTTCCTTCTCACATTTGTGTGGATTTCTCCTCTTAGTTAATTCCCTTGGTGACAGTTGTGTGTAGAGGTGGAATGAGGGCACTGATGAGTGAGGGGACCTGATTGCTTAGATCAGAGGCAAAGGCATTTGGTCATTTCTGATGTCTTAGAAAATGAAGGCTGTGCCTCCCCCTTCCCCTCAAATGAAGGACTTGAAGGGGCTCTTGGATCAGTTGGAATGATTTTTCTGCTCTGTACTCTCATTTGTTTTCCCTATCTCCTTTTCTGTAATTATTCTTTGGTTTTTGACCTCCAGGGGCTGATTGTTACACATGTCGCTGAGAGAAGGTCAAGGGTTATAACAATGCATCACTTAATTTTCTGTTGCCTTAACATAGTTTTTAACATGCTGGATGTTTGAAATGGAAAGGCAGCAAGGTACCAGCAAATTCTCTTTAGAAACATAGCTGGTGGTTTTGTGGAGGAGGTTCTGCTGGCCCCTCCTAGCTCCAGCCCAGCCCAGCGCCACCTCTGTATCTTTCAAAGCCAGCAGCAGTTCAGAAATGGTTACCTTCCATCAATGATAGTTTGTGGCATCTTCATAGAGGGAGTAATAGACTCAAATATTATATTATGGTGATATGGGGAGGGGCCACTCTACGTAGGTTCCATTTCAGTCCGGCTCGGTGGGGCCCAAGAATCTGCATTTCTGATGAGCTTCCCACATGATGCTGATGCTGGTCTGTGGACCACACTGGGGAGAGCAAGGCTTTGCTCTAGAAAGCCTCCTTAAATCTCCCCTAATGCCCATGAGGAGCAAAGATATTTGACTTGTCTGCTAATGTGGGATAGCATATGTACCTAGCCAATAGCTCTGGCCTAAGTACTCTTATGGGGAGTCAAAGTTAAAAATGTACCTGTTTACTAGGTGCTAGACACAGCCCTCAGAGTTTTATTCATATGCTCGATCCTCACAACAGACTTAGCGAGGTAGGCACTGTCATACCTCTATTTTATAGATGGGGAAATTGAGGCACGGGGCTGAGGTTAAGTAGCTTGACCAAGGTCACATTAACTAACAAGTGAAAGAATGGGGCTTTGAATGCAGGCAGTGTGGGCTCGGTAGCCCAACTCTGAAAGGATTGCTGTGTGCTTCCTCTGTGTCTGAGGTGTTACATGTGTAGGGAAGTGGAGTCAGATCATGGCTCAGAAATGAGAGTGTCTTGGTTTGGAGAGTAGGGCTGTTCCAGGAGGCAGGCTGAGTATAGGTGTGTGGTTGGGATAAGGAGCTTAGCAGGAGAGAGTGGGCCATGCTATTCTTGTGTAATGGACAGGATTAGTGGACCAAGGTGAGCCGGGCATGATACCTGAGGGTATCAGCCGGGCTACCTGAGGACCAGAAGGGCATGTGTAGCAGACTTTTATTTTAGCATTCCGATGTATCAGATACTGTGGTTTATGTTCCTTCTTTTTTTTTAAAAGGTTTTATTTATTCAATTGAGAGAGAGCACATGCGCAAGCAGGGGGGTGGGGCAGAGGGACCGGCAGACTCAGTGCTGAGTGCAGAGCTCAACTCTGGGTGTGATCCCAGGACTCCAAGATCATGATCTGAGCCCAAGTCAGATGCTTAGATAACTGAGCCACCCAGGCGCCCCTACATTCATTATTTTTTTTTTTTTTGAACCTTATAATGACCTTATGGCATAGGTATTGATTTTAAAGGTAAGGGAACTGAGGTTTGGAGAGATTATAATTTGAATTTTAAGTCAGTTGCTCTGCAGTGTCCTGGGACAGGGCCTCGGAGCAGAAATTAAGATGTAGAAGGGAGGTGAGAATTTGGTTGTTGACACTGCATTATAAGAGGTGCTTGGCCAAGGGATGAGGGTAAGAACACAAGAGCTGCAAGGCAGTGAACCTACGGGCCTCCCTCAATGCTGGCCATTTAGAATTGGGCTAGAGTTCCCTAAGATCTCCGTGTGTGGGCTGGTCCTCAGGTTGGACACAGGGCTGAAACTGCATGTGGGGTTAAGTGGCTCCAAGTTTCCATCAGTTTCCATCTGGTGATTAATAGTGTGTTGGGATTGAATGCTATTCCTGACCTGCGTCCTTCATCCCCGAGTGAGCCCAGGAGAGGCCAGGTCTGCCCTCACGTTGACTCCTGTTTCTGAGACACACTCCTGGTGCCACCACAAGTGAGGAGTGTTTCTGTTTTCTTCCCCCCATCTTTCTGATTATTGCATTTCTTGCCACAGACATTCCTCATTGCTCCAGATGTGAAAATCTGAGCTTACTTACTTTAAATGATCACACAGTCTCATGTGAGCCCATAGAAATTTCTTTTACAGAGAACTAACCTGATAGCATGTGTGGTGTGCCTGGGGAATTCTCCGTCTCAGGATGCTCCTCATGGAGGGAATTGACTGGGGTAAGCTGGTGGGCACTGCTCATTTCTTGGCACTCATTGACAATATGGGACACCTCCAGGTGGTTCTCCATGACTTTCTTCTCCGCACACGGCTCCCTCCCCATCATGTGATGAAAAATGCCTCTGGTCCCCTTCCTCCATGAGTCAAAGAGCAGGCTTTGTTCTCTGGTGTGGCCTCTCTCCTCTTTATCCTTACGATCAAAGGCTTGCATTCCATTTTTTATTGTTTTATTTTTTTATTTTAACTAAACTAATCTTTGAGAGAGAGAGAGAATAGGAGAATGGAGAGGGGCAGGGGCAGAGGGCAGGGGAGAGAATCTCATGGGGCTCAGTCTTCATGACCCTGTGATCATGACCTCAGCCAAAATCAAGAGTCCAACACTTACCTGCCTGAGCCACTCATGAGCCCCTCAATTTTTATTTATTTATTTATTTATTTATTTATTTATTTATTATTTTAAAAAGATTTTATTTTTTATTTATTTGCTGGAGAGAGAGAGAGAGAGACAGAGTACCAGCAAGGGGAGAAGCAGAGGGAGTGGGAGAAGCAGGCTCCCCGGGATCATTATCTGAGCTGAAGGCAGACGCTTAACTGACTGAGACCCCTCCACTTTAAAAAAAAAAAAAAAAAGAGGGGCGCCTGGGTGGCCCAGTGGGTTAAAGCCTCTGCCTTTGGCTCAGGTCATGATCTCAGGGTCCTGGGATCGAGCCTCACATTGGGCTCTCTGCTCAGTGGGGAGCCTGCTTCCTCGTCTCTGTCTGCCTGCCTCTCTGCCTGGTTGGGAGGCAAGCTCTGTCAAATAAATAAATAAAATCTGTCAAATAAATAAATAAAATCTTTAAAAAAAAAAAAAAAAGGTTCTCTTTTAATGATAAAGCACCAGAACTATATTACAAAAGCTAAGAAATAGAAAAAGCACCCCCATTTACCATCCTAAAACAGTGATTATTATTTGCTGCAATGATTTTTACATGTTTGTTTTCTATCTGCATTCCTCATTAGTGCTATGTAATCTCCATCATTACCATTTTAATGGTTGCATAATATTCTGTTGTATACCATTAATGATTTAGCTCTCTTGTTGACAAGTACATTGCTCCCAACTTTTCACAGTTATTAATGACACCGTAAGGCGTATCTTTATGCATGTGGCTATTTCCATATTTCGAATTAGATTCTTACAAGAGAGTCCCAGGTGTGGCATTATTGGGTCAAAGAGTATGAACAATTTTATGGCTCCTAAAACAAATTGGCAGATTGTTTTCCAGAGGAGTGGAACCAGATTACAGTGCCCAGGTCTCGTGCTCATAAGAGTGAGTGTGTGTGTAAGATCTGTAGCCAACCAACCTCACAGGAGTAAGGGAAGAAGAAACATTGGTGGAGAAATTACCTAAGAAAGTGAAGAAAGTGGTGCTGGAAAAGATCTCTGACTCTCTCTTTTTTTTTTTTTTTAAGATTTATTTATTTTAGAGAGAGGTAGAGAGCAAGGGAAGGGGCAGAGGGGGAAGGAGAGAGAGAGAATCCTCTATCAGACTCCTACTGAGCATGGAACCAGATCCCTCCAAGATCATGACCTGAGCTGAAATCAAGAGTTGGATGCTAAACTGACTGAGCCACCCAGGCGCCCCAGAAAAGACTCTTGTATATTATCTCCTGCATCATCTCATGGGACCTCCTTGTTTGACAGATGAAGAAACAGCCCAGGAAGGCTAAGTGGCTTCCTCAAGGTTAAACAGATAGTGGGTGACAATGGGAACTCAGACCTGGTCCCTTGGGTCCTGCTCTAGTGTCCTTTCCAGGACACCCTGTGGACAGAACTTGGGGCACTTGTTTTGCTACCTCCATCCCCTCCTGCCTTCAACAGATCTATATTAGGATTTTTTTTTCCCCCGTATGCACACATTTCCCTTCTCTTGTAGCTGCACAGAAATGTGTTTATAGAGATTGTGACCTTGATGCAATAGGTCAGGTCGAGAGCCATAGAGGCTTAGAGATTTGTATTGAGAGTCCAGAGATAGTGTGGGATCAAAATTCAGTTTCATACAGAATTACAGCTTTGCATTATTATCTCTGAATTTGCATATGAACTTGTTATTTCAGAGGAAGAATGTTCAGTGTTAGTTGTGGTACATGATTGGAGTATGTATTGGCCACAACCATGATCCTAATAAAACTCTCATTATGATCCACATGCACAGAGTAGAGATTTATGGTTGTCAAGGGAGCATTAACTTTGAGTTTCTTGATTTCTCTTGTGTGACTGAAATCTAAACCTCAGTGTTACATTGTCTGTGTGGTGGTTTTTCTTCCTTCCTCTCCATAACCTCTTCCTCTGAATACAAGAAGCACATTTGTTTGCGCAGTTGAAGTTCTGAAGCTAATGGCTTTAATAGTGAGGCAAGTGCCCATGGTGAATGTCAAATGGAAGGACTGAGCAGACAAAGCAGGAGGGAGAATGAACAGTCTCCTGGTCCTTTTAACAGCCTTGTGATGTCTGCCCTGGGATCTGAATGATTTGTGAAAGACTACGGCCTGCTCAGTCTGAGGTGGCTCGAGGCCTCTGGAAATTGATGTTAAGCACATCAGCTGTCAGTAGTTATAGCTACTGGGTAATCGGGTTTGGAATTTATGGGTATTTACATTTCGGAGGGCTTTGACTATGTTTCTATAACTTTGGAGTAGAAATGTTTGTCCTTGGTGCGACTGAATAGGTTATTTTATGCGCGGTGCCAGCGTTTCCAACAGTCTCCGTGTGTAAACCACTTTCTCCCTGGGAGAGCACAAAGATAATCTCGTTAATCCTATCTGTGGCTAGGGAAAGGATGATTTTTGTCTGCATCCCACTAAACTAGCTCCATGCTGCCTTCTGCACAATAACCAGTAATACGGTTACACGGTAAAAAGAAGTTGGAGGAGTCTTACCGACCTCTGTTGATAAACATTCTGCAACAGCTTGCTGACGTAGGCAGTTTTTTTTTACTTTGGTCTCAAAGGGATTAACTTTTTTTTTTTTTTCGTGATAGGAACTGTTAAGCTTTTTCTCAAAAATATAGAAATTAAGGAAAAACTGAGAAAATTAAGCCAAGTTCCTTCCACTTGACTGCAAGCCATGTATAACACTTCAAAATTTTCTTTTATTCCTTTTCTATACATAATTCTTATGTGGTTATAATTATGCCTTTTTTTAGAGAGCAAGGGAATGCAGAAGGAGGGAGCAGAGGGAAAGAGTCTTACGCAGACCCTACGCTGAGCATGGAGCCCGTCATGGGGCTCAGTCCCATGACCCTGAGATCATGACCTGAGCCGAAACTAAGAGTCGATGCTTAACTGATTGCACCACCCAGGCACCCCTGTAATTAGGCTATTTTGGGAAACATTTTTGATTTCCTTTCTGTTGAACACATATGTTTTTCCTTGTTATATAATTTCCTTTCCAAAAAACCTAATTTTTCATCGAGAGGTATTTATTGAAATATTTGTTTATGTTGTCATTGTCTGGACCAGAGGCTCAGCCCTTTTTTGTCAGTGAGGTTTTGCACTGCCCCTCAGTCATGGAGACAGACCTGGGTGGATTGTCTCTTCTGTTAGTAGTGATGGGCTCCCTCTTTCCTTTGAGAGTCTTTGGCACAGCTCTGATATTTTCCCAATTGCATATTATTTTTTGCATTATATTGCATTATTGCATATATGCATAACTTTCTGTGCATGAAGTTTAGTATGTATTTAGGATTAGTTCTTTTTTTTTTTTTTAAGATTTTATTTACTTGAGAGATAACGAGAGAGAGAACACCGAGGGAGAGGGAGAAGCAGTTTCCTTCTGAGCAGGGAGCCCAGTGCATGGCTTGATCCCAGGACCCCAGGATCAGGACCTGAACTGAAGACAGACGCTTAACTGACTAAGCCACCCAGGTGCCCCTAGAATTAGTTCTTTAGGATATTTTCCCAGACTTGAACTGCTGGTCAAAAAAGATTAAACATTTTGGTGTTACATACACACACACACACACATACACACACACACACACACACACACACACACACACACAGTTTTATGTTGTATATTATATATAATATTTTCAGCAAATTGATACTAGGAATGTCAAACTAACCACAGGCTGCCCAGTAACATTGGGTATTATTGCTGTTTAAGCTTTGCTAACTTGATATGTAAGAAATAACATTGAGTTTTTAATTCTTTGCTTAGCATTGAGTTTGAGCATTTTGGCATGTATTTGTTAACTAGTTGATTTCCTGTTTTATGAATTACTTCAGCTTAGTTTAGCATTGTGGTGGGTAGGGAAGTGTGGTGCTTATGGGAATCTTGGTGGGATGAGTATGGTTAGGACGCAGAGTTGCCCTGTGGGCTTAAATCTTGGCAGGGCCCTATTTTGTGCTTTAGTTTCTGCTTTACCTAGTAGCAGGCAAGCATTCAACTTCCCCACTTTGCTTTAAGAGATGAGAATCTTTTAAGACCGAAGTTAAGGGTGTGGGGCTGGCCAGCTTAGTCTGTAGAGTGTGTGACTCTTGGTCTTGGGGTTGTGGGATTGAGCATCATGTTGGGTGTAGAGAGTCCTTAAAAATAAAATCTTTAAAAAAAAAAAAAAAAAGGAAGTAGGGGTGCCTGGGTGGCTCAGTGGGTTAAAGCCTCTGCCTTTCGTCAGATCTGCTCAGGTCATGATCTCAGGGTCCTGGGATCGAGCCCCACATCGGGCTCTCTGCTCAGCAGGGAGTCTGCTTCGCCCCCCTCTCTCTGCCTGCCTCTCTGCCTACTTGTGATGTCTCTCTCTGTGTCAAATAAATAAAATCTTAAAAAAAAAAAAAAAGGAAGTAAAGAGAATGTGAGATTTTAATTTTTTATCAAAAAAAAATGAAGCATGAATGTGAGAGTTTTTTCACTTTTTGAAAATAGACTGCTACAAAATTGTTCATCTTCCATTAATTTTTTCCTAAGGTTATTGAGTATCTCCTGGGCCAGGTATTTCCTAGCTGAGAGAGCGCCATTGTATGCAATGGCCTCAAGGCAGAAAGAGAGCACGATATCCTGGGAAGGTAGACAGAGCTAGGACATGTGGATGGTAACAAGAAAAATCTGGGTGAAGTCAATGGAAGCAGGAAGGAGCCGAGTGATGTGGACATTTGTAGGTCCTGGAGAGTGCTGAGGGCAAGCGCTGAAGGGTTTGAGCTGCAGGGGTGTAGAAATGGATTGGGGTGGGGGCAGGAGAGGAAGCAGTGCCTGCCCGGGGGTGCCTGCCAGGGTAGGCTAGGCACGAGATGATAGGGGCTTACATGCCCCTGCTTCTCAAACCATCTGTGGCAAAGGACCATAATTTTTTATTTCTAATCTGTTGTTGATGGATATGTTTGCAAATTATGAGAAACATGAATTACTGGAAGAATATGACAGCAATGCCTAATTGTTCCAAAAGGATTTGTGTGCTTCGTTTCCCTTTCTGTCTTTACCTTTCCACGGGCTGGCACCAGGCATCTGCAGACCACCCCTCAGTAGCCCCCACTGTGACTGCTGCTCTAACATCCGGCACCACCTGGAGCACTTTCTGTGCATGTGGCAGCGGTGCGTCCTTGACGTTCTCTGTCAGTCACTGTGCTATGTGCGGGAGAAACAGTGAGACGGGAAGTCAGGCCTCTCTGCCTTCTCAGCTTTGGTGGTCTCCCTGAATTAGGAGAGAAGTGGATGAATGTGGGTGTATTGGATGTGGAAGATGGAGGGAGGAGGAGGACTCCAGGCTGACTGGCAGGAGCAGGCGTTATCTTTCAGATCTGGAGTGTGCGAGACTCTTTCTAGCCTTGAAGTCTTACATTTTAAAGAGAGGACATCCTAATTTCTTAACAGCAAAATGATTTACATCTTGCTGCAGATTTGAAATGGATCTCCAGGGAAGAAATTTAGATGGCTGGGGACTGGGGTGGGAGAGAGCCTTACTTTTCAATATATATCTCTTTGTATCTTTGGAATTTTGAAGTGTTTGTGCATATCACCTCTCCAATAAAGTGTGTTTAAAAATAGGTTTTTTACAACAGCTATGAATAAACTTGAAATAAGAAATGTGGAGACTTACATGATGAAAACTTTAAAACCATAAAGGGATATGATAGAATGGTTAAATGGTTAGAGTATAGAAAGGAAGGCTTGATATTGAAAGCCATCATTTCTCTGGAAATTTGTAAAATCAGTGCTTTCCCAGTTCAAAAGAGCAGTAGGTTTTTTTGTTGTTGTTCAGGGAGGGAGTTAATGAAATGATACAGAATTCCTCTGGAGAAATGAAAATGTGAGAAAAACCTGGGAAGTTCTGAAAAAGATAAGGAATGAGCAGCAACAAAACTTACTGGATGTTAAGGTACATCACAAAGCTATAATTACTTAAACACTGGACCTGGACAATTCAAACTTGTTGCTGTGAAAGAAGAAATAGACAAACAGATCAAGGGAACAAAAGAGGATCCAGAAGTAAACCTGAAATGGACCTGCATTTAGATGATGATAATGACGGTTTTCAGATCACTGTAGAAAGTAGGGTTGTCCGATAATTTAAATGTTCGGGAAACAAGATAAACAAAATGCATTTTCCTCTTTCACTCTTTACACCCAAGAGAATTCCAGATACAGATCAAAGATTTAAGCATGAAAATATGAAACAGTACAACTATTAAGAAAACATGGGTGTATTTATTTATAATTTCAGAATGGTGAAGACCTTTCTCTGAGCCATACATTTGTAACACATGTGGCCAAGAAAACAGTTGACAGAAAGGCAAGAAAGTTAATCTTAATTTTGAAAGAATTCATAGATGCAAATAATAAAAAGATTATTAGTCCAGTAGTTCATGTGTGTCTGAATTGGTAGTTTAAGAAAAAAATATACAGATGCTGCTAAAAAAGTAAATGAGATGTGCAGCCTAGCAGATAATAATTATTAGAAGGTATGTCAATGAGATGTTATTTTTGGGCAGTTCTGCAAAAAGAATAAGTAAAATTCTAAGTGCTTATGAGAGTTTGGGCAAAGAGAAACTTTCACTGTAAAAACATGAGACCCACGGATAATATCAAAATAGGAAGCATATGCCTTTTGCCCTAGAAATCCCACCTTTAAAAAATTACCTTCTGTTTGAACTTAACAATGATTTGCTAAGATACGTGGGCAAGGATGCCTATTCCAGCCTCCTTTATTATAGCAGAAACCTGGTGACAGAGCGCCTCAGTGTGGCACTGGTCAGATAAATCTTGGCACCCCCAAATGGCAGGGTGATTTGTAGCTGCCCAGAGAATGAGGAGATGTATCATGGGCCGACAGAGAAAACATTCCTGGGAGAGATGCTATTCAGTGAAAAACAAGATGTGGTCTGTGACCCTGTTTGTAGCAGTAATTAGAATGAATATGTTTTATAGATAGATTAAATAAATCCCCCACTCTTCCAAAAAGGATCACAGGAAACATTAACAGTTGTAGGAAAAGTGACAAAGTGACTGAGGTGGAGATTGAGAAGGGGCTCCATTTGAATTACGTACATGTGCGTGTGTGGTCTCTTTTATTATTTTTAACTCAACAGGGAGTATCTGAATATGAGATCATAGGGCTTTCTTTCTCTGGAACTCACACACACATCTATACTCCCTAATAAATGTTACTTAGAAAAAAAATCCTGTAACATTTTCTTTATTCATAGATTGTGGCATTAGACTGAGATCAACTTACTTGTTTATCCTGTCCTCTTCAGATATATGAAACTCTTAAGATAGAGACCTTTCCAGTTTTTGATCTTGGTGGTTTAATTAGCTAAGAAGAAGACCATGAGCCTTTTTTTCAGCATGGGCATGGAGGGTGAGAGGGAACCTAAAGGTTTGTAAGACTAGGAGCTTCTGATTGAATCTAGCTGTCAGAAGGAAGACAAAAGCCACCCAGAGTCTGCTTTCTTTCATAATTGTAATGTATTTCTGATCCATAGTGATGCAATATCTCCAGTGTGGCGCCATGCGAATTTACCTACTGTAGATTTGTTTGGGGATAAAAGTTAGTTTAAATAACTTTCTGTGCAGCGTAGAATCTTCTGAATGTTTATGGGTTTTATGCAGTAAACATGTTCATCCACAAACCAAATTTAGGTACATAAAGTTCTTGGACTACTAATGAGCTTTTTAGATGTGTGCAATGTCTGTAAATTTGTAGATAATTTAGAAAAAAGCAAATGGCTTGGGACCATCTTCTGGAAGCAATTCAGATTATGAATGAAGTTGCAGTCCTTGTGAATGTGCCTCCAATTTAAAAGCGGTGCAGTTTTATTCAAGGCATTCATGTATCCCCATAAATTAAAGTATAAAAATTTTAATAAGAATTTCTTTTGGGCTTTGGTTGCTATTAATCTATAAGTCTCATAACTTATATTTGTATGGTATTTTTTTTTTTTTTTTTTTATGTTTAGAGACTCTCTTTTCCCCCCACATTCTCACTTAGGTTTCCTAACAGCCTTGGGAATTGTGTTTATTACTTGAGGACTTAGTGTTTTTAGTGTTTGACATCGGAAGGCAATATTGCCAACCTAGAAAAGATGTTAACAGTGGTGCAGAATATTATAGCACCCAGCAGGAAGAACCAAGGGCATATCAAAACTTAAAGATTTGACTCATTTCTATAGCTGCTAAGAATGTGCTCATTGAGGAGGGTTTTAAAAAGTAGGGTAATTTCCAGGATGTGCTAGAAAGTGCAGGGCACTTTTTTCTTGCCCCTCCCCTGTTCTGGTCTATTATTTCCTGAAGAGCCATCTCTCAAAATTTTTTTTTTTTTTTTTTAAAGATTTTATTTATTTGACAGAGAGAAACACAGTGAGAGAGGGAACACAAGCAGAGAGAATGGTAGCGGGAGAAGCAGGCTTCCTGCAGAGCAGAGAGCCCGATGCGGGGCTCGATCCCAGGACCCTGGGATCTGACCTGGGCCGAAGGCAGACGCTTAACGACTGAGCCACCCAGGTGCCCCCCATCTCTCAAAATTTTTAAGACCACAGTGCCAACTATCGGTTTCTTATTTTTAAAGGATCCAACTTGGACTTGAATACAGAATGGAGTGGCTAATATGTGCGAGTGCTAGACATGCTGGAGACAGGTGTTGAACAGTAAAGGCACAATACCTTTCCTTAGGAGCTTCCGTCTGATGCTCCCTTTCGGGGATGTGTGGTTACCAAGGAGGACATGCCCATGGCTCCCAGAGAACTTGGTGTTTAGTAGGGTTGCTGTCTAATTAGTAGGTAGCCCGACACTTTGTATTCAGTGTTATATTAGGAGAAGTACAAGTTGTTAGAGAATGTATAGGCATGGTTTTTAACCCAGATTTGAGGATTCCGGATAAGGAGGGGTAGAACGAGGGAGAGAGAGAGACAATCTCAAGGAGACTCTCCACTGAGCATGGAGCCCCACTTGGGGCTTGATCTCATGACCCTGAGATCACCACCTGAGTCAAAAGCAAGAGTTGGATTCTTAACTGACTGATCCACCCAGGCTACCCCAGAAGATAATTTCTGATAGAGAATTTCTTAAGGACTCTACTTTAAATACAGGGAACTCTTCTGGGAAATAGATATGTACAAGCCTTAACGAGGGGGGAATGTTCGCAGGGAACAGCCTTAGCAAAGACTTGGGTACAAGTAAGCGTGAAAAAGTGCTGAAAAACAGAAAATGGTTCAGGAAGGCTATTATGTGGCTTGGAGTTAGAGAATCTTAAGAGGTTCTGGCGAGGGAAGTGTTGATTCCCAAAACTTTACTGATTTTGGAATCACCTGGGAATTAAAAAAAATACTGATAACTGGCTCCCACCTCCAGACATTGTGACTTAATTGGGATGGGGTGTGCTGAGGCATTTATTCCCACGTGCAGCAAAATTTGGGAACATCCAAGCCAGTTTATGAAGGTCCAGTATCATCATGCTGAGTCATAAGGATTTTATCCACAGAGACATTTTTGGCATGGAGGAGCCACTGAATAATTTTACCAGTAGAGTAACTTGATCAGACCTGTAGTTTGGAAGATCTTGCTGGTTGCTTTGGAGCAACTAGATCAAGAAAGCTGAGACTGGAGGCAGGGAAACCTTAGATAAATAAAGGTGGCCTGATGGAAGGAATGACATTCCAGTAGGAATGGAAGGAGGCAGATGGATCCCTGAGGTACTGAAGAAATGGATTCAGTAGAACTTGTCATGGGTGGGATGGGGTTGTGTGGGGCTGAGGGGAGTGATCGGTTGACTGAGGTGGGTGGGAGCAGGGAGAGCAGAGATGATGTGGGGGCAGGGGTGGATCGTTCCTCCATATTTCAGCAAGGATCACCAGCACTGCTGGTTTCTCCTTCCAAGGAATAGCTGAGAAAGTCCATTAGTTCTTTGCTGAGCACTGACTTCATTTGATCAACCGCCTCCAGTCTGATCTCTCCTCAGGTAGACCTTCTATCTTGTTCTCTGCAGTTTGAGTGGATGTCTTTTCTCTAATGATTAATGATATTGCATACCTCATATGCATTAAGAGATCTGGTAAGGGAGACTCTCCCCGTACTTGTGATCCATGGGAGTCCTGGTGGCCACTGTGGCTCAGTGGCATCTATAGAGCTTTAATTTTCATAGTTGGGGAGATGTAAATTTCATTACTCTTTCATATAATTGAATTGGGGATTTATATTGCTTTTCTTTTTAAAGATTTTAATTCTTTGTTTGAGAGAGAGATAGTGAGAGAGCACGAGCAGGGGAGAGAGGGAGAAGCAGGCTCCCCACAAAGCAGGGAGTCTGACACGGGGCTCCATCCCAGGACCTTGGGATCATGACCTGAGCCGAAGGCAGATGCTTAATGATGAGCCACCCAGGCATCCCATGGAATTTATATTACTTTTATCCAAAAAGTTTTCGGGGAATTTTTGGGGCAAATTTTATATACCAATCTGGGTTTCTTTGAGAAAGAAATACAATCTGTGTAACAAAAGTTCAGTTGTGCTCTATTTCAAGAAAATCTAATATACAAAAATCTGAAATGACAAAGCTGGCAAATTGTGGGTGGAGATAATTGGTGGTTGATAATTTTGCTAATGGGTTCTTGGCTTTGAATAGAAGTGCTTTAGGAATCTTTCATAATGTAAGGTTTCTATGTTCATTTAAATGACTTGAATTTTAGGAATAACATTTTGGGATAAAGAACAGCCTGTCTGGATATTAGATAATTAACTAATATTGTAATGAGAATCCTAGAAAATCATTAATAAGGGTTAAGACTCCCACATAATGCTGGACAATGTCAGGCAAGGTGAGTATTCCGTTATATATATGCGCTCTCTGACCTTTCCCATTACTGTAGCTTTTCTGAAAAGTTAGCTTTTCTGAAAAGTTGTCTCATCTCTTTCCATGCACGCAGCACCTGCAGAACCCCATAGTGAAATCAAACCCTTTGTGTGACATTTTGGTCTGTTGACATGAATGTGATTTTAAAATCATAAATTATAGGTAGTGACATTCAGTATAGATATATCTAGGTAAATAAGTTTTGAAGCCAGAAATTATAGAGTTAGATGGGAAATTCATTTCCTGGTGAGAAAAAGGAGCTAAGAGAAATTATGAATACTATAATGTGGAAAAAAAATACACACTCCACAATTTGAAAAATAGTAAGACCTTAACATTAAGTATTTGCAGCAAATAGCTCTCCCCATCTTTCAAAAAAAGAATGATATATCAGCAACAAAACATGTGTTTTCCAAAGCATCAAGATATATTGTTGGCATTGTATTATTTTGAAAAGAATTTGTTTTGTTTCTACAGAGTAGTGTGATTTTTAGAGAAGTGGGGAACAGAGGACACCCGAATACCTAACACATTTGTGATGGGCTGGTTATAAATGCATGTTCAGAGGCAAATGACTATGATAAACAACCATACAGGAGCCTGCTTCATATGAAATGAAATCATTTGCCTCCTGCCACCTTGCACGGCATCAACAAATGAGTCGTGCACGAGTCGTAAAGCAGCATATACTGCTGGTGCTCATTCTGTCATCTGCTAGGGCTTCATTACGGAGAGGGATGCTGGTGGCTACCCAGATGCTTAACTGGCAGCCTTCACTGACTAATGGAGCCGTATTCGTGTTGGCTGACATCTGGTTTTAGAAGTTATTTGTAAAGAAAAGATCGTTGCAATCCAAACAGAGATTTTTAAATGTCACATGTACTGTGCAAGATTCATCTAGGGTGAGTGGCACTGTAGGAAGGATTAGATACTTTTCTGGATGTGTTGAGGGTGTTTTTGTGTGCAAAGAAGACAGTTTCATATAGCATGTTATAAGCAAAATACTGGAAATAAACATAGATTTCTGTAGTTTTGAACACTATAAGTAGAACTGTGGTATCACCAAAATGACATATTAATAAACTAAAAAATTAATGGGGTAACATGTAAAGACCTTAGATGTCCATTTCCTGTCCTGACAATGAGAAAGTAAGCTCAGCAAACGGAAAATCAGTGACTCTTCTCAGATCCATCAGGGAATCAAGGCTACAGGGTAAACTGCCATCCCAAGAAACAGAGAGAAGAGTGCATGCCAAGAGTCACAGTTTACCAGAAACAGCAGTCCTGGAGGAGAGCCCTCCTTCCCTGCCCCGCCCTTCTCCCCCTTCCCCCACCAGGACTGGTAGGAACAGTTAAACTGTAACAGGTGAATTGCTGGAGGCTTGGTGTGCACCAGCCTAGAGTTCAAAACTACCAGGGCCCTGTATTGGAGGGGCCGGGAAGGGCTCTGTGCTTTCATGAATTTTACTTCCAGGAGCCCCAGAGTGTCAAAAATCCTCTCCTGTTTCTGGCAGTGGGAGGGGAAAAGAAACCATTTTGAAATATATCTAGAGCATTCTGTTCTCCTTACAAAAGCCTGCCCTAAAAGAAACTATTTTACTAAAGCTTAACAGACCTGGAGTTTACCAAAATTTAACTAACTGACTTGGAGGATGGGAAATACTCAATTCCAGCCCCTTCTTCACTTTTGGTCTCACCTGTGGGGGAGAAAGAAAGGTGAGTCACACTTGAAAGTCACAGTCCAGGGACACAGCCTCCCTAGACGACTGAGACCTAGTCATAGCACCGTAGAGGGCTTCCCTTCCTCCAGCACCTTACCGCCACATAAATCATGGACCTGGATAATATCAAGGGATTATCAACAGCAAGACTCAGACTCTATGTAAGAGAAAGTCAAAGGACAGGGATAGGGATAGCAGAAGAATTTTTAGCCTCTTGACACCTAAAACTAACGGTAAACACAGCCTACCTCCTAGCCAGAATCACATAAAACCTCACATTAAACACCTCAGTTCCTTTAACACAATACATCATGTTTGTCTTTCAACAAAAAATTACAAGGCATGCTAAAAGGCAAAACAGTTTAAAGAGAGAAGTGAATGAAGCATCAGAACCACAGTTGGGAAGAGATTTCTGAATGATCAGACTGAGCATTTAAAATAAGTATAATACGCTAAGGGTTCTAATAGAAAAAGTGGACAAGGTTCAAAAACAGATGTAAGCTGAGAGGTGGAAATTCTGGGAAGAATCAAAATGAATGCTAGAAATGAGGAACACTATAACAGAAACGAAGAATGACTTTTGGTTCATCAGTAGACTGGACTGGGCCAAGGAAACGGTCAATGAGTTTATAGATTTGTCAAGAGAAACTTCCCCAAAAGGAAAAAAAGAATAAAAAATACCTGAACAGGATGTTTAAGAACTGTAGGGCAATTAAAATATATAAAATATGGGTATTGGGAATACCAAAAGGAGAAGAAAGAGGAAAAGAAGAAATATTTGAAGTGATAACAGCTGAGACATTTTCCCAAATGGATGCTAGACATCAAACCACAAACTCGGGAAGCTCAGAGAACACTATGCAGGCAAACCGCAAAAAATCTGCACTTAGATATATCATATTAAAATTGCAGAAAATTAAAGACAAAGAGGAGGTCTTGAGTAAAGCCAGAGGAGGTTAACACCTTACCCACATAAGCTCAAGGATAAGGCTTACATCAGATTGTATTCAGGAACCATGTAAGCAGATCAGAAGAGCAACCAACCTACAAGTCTGTACAAGCATGTCTTGTTTTATTGTGCTTTGCTTTACTGAATTTTGCAGATGTTGTGTTTCTTGGCAAATTTTAGGTTTGCAGTCCTGCATCAAACAAGTCTCTCGGTGCCATTTTTCCAACAGTGTTTTCTCTTGTCGTGTTTCTGGGTCACGTTTTGGTAATCGTCACAGTATTTTAGACTTTTCCGTGATTATTATATTTGTTATGGTGATCTGTGACCAGTGATCTTTGAAGTTATTCTTGTAATGATTTTGAGGTGCCACAAACTGTGCCTGTGTAAGAAGGTGGACTGAATTGATAAATAATACTGTATATATTCTGACTGCTCCACTCACCCAGCTGTTCCCCCATCTCCTTGGGCCTCTCTGTTCCCTGAGACACAATATTGAAAGTAGGCCAGTCATCCTATCATGCCTCTCAGTGTTCAAGTGAAAGGGAAGGCGGCACACCCTTCACTTTAAATCAGAAGCTAGAAATGATTAAGCTTAGTGATTAAGGCATGTCGAATGCTGAGCCAGGCCCCAAAAGATGGGCCACTTGCACCCAACAGTTAGCGAAGTTGTGAATGCAAAAGAGAAGTTCTTGAAAGAAGTTAAAAGTGCTACTCCAGTGAACACATGAATAAGAAGGCAAAAACAGCCTGATTACCAATAGGGAGAAAGTTTCAGCGGCCTGGATGGAAGATTAAGCCAGCCACAACCTTCCCTTAAGCCAAAGGCTGATCCAGATCAAGGTCCTAACTCTGTTCAATTCTCTGAAGGCTGAATTTGCTGGAGGAAAGTTTGAAGTTAGCAGACGTTGGTTTGTGAAATTTAAGGAAAGGGTCCATATTTGTAATATCAAAGGGCAGGGTTAAGCAGCAGGGATAAGGTAGAAACTGCAGCAGGTTATCTAGAAGATCTTGTTAAGATCGTGAATGAAGGTGGCTGCACTAAACAGCAGGTTTTTGGCGTAGACCAGACTTCTGTTGGAAGAAGATGCCATCTAAGCACTTATATAGCTAGAGAGAGGTCAGCTCCTGCCTTCAGTGCTTCAAAGGACCGGCTGACTCTCTTGTTAGGGGATAATGCAGCTGGTGACTTGAAGTTGAAGCCAATGCTCATTTACCATTTCAGAATCCTGGGCTCTTAAGAATTATGTTAAACTATTCTGCCTGTGCTCTAAATGGAACCACAAAGCCTGGATGGTAGCACGTGTGTTGACAACATGGTTTACTGAATATTTAAAGCCCACCGTTGAGAAGTACTGCTCAGAAAAAAAAGATTGCCTTCAAAATATTCCTGCTCACTGACAATGCACCTGGTCACCCAGGACCTCTGATGGAGATGGCCAGTGAGATGAATGTTGTTTTCATGCCTGCTAACACAACATCCATTCTGCAGCCCATGGATCAAGGAGTCATTTCAACTTTCAAGTCTTATTGTTTAAGAGATAGGTTTCATAAGGCTAGAGCTGCCAGAGATAGTGATTCCTCTGCTGGAGCTGGGCAAAATCAATTGAAAACTTTCTGGAAAGGATTCACCTTTCTAGATTCAGGACTTTGGTGACTCCTGGGAAGAGGTCAAAATATCTACAGGAGCAGGAGTTTGAAAGCGGTTGACTCCCACCCTCACGGATGACGTTGAGGGCTCAGGACTCCAGTGGGGGAAGGGACTGCAGATGTGGTGGAAATGGCAAGAGACCCAGAATCAGAAGTGGAGCCTGAAGATGAGGCTGGACTGCGGCCACCTCACAATAAACTTGAACAGAGGAGGAATTGCTTCCTGCGGATGAGCGAGGACAGTGGTTTCCTGGGGTGGCACCTACTCCCGGGGAAGACGCCGTGAGGACTGCTGAGAGGACAATGGAGGATTTAGACGATGACGTAACTGGGTCGATCAAGCAGAGACGGGGGTGAGAGGTACTCCAGTTTGAAAGAAGTTCCCCTGTGGGTAGAATGCTATCAAGTAGCATCACAAGCTACAGAGAAATTATTCCTGAAAAGAAGAGTCAATAGGTGTGGCTGACTTCATCGTTATCTTATTTCGGGAAGTGCCAGTCACCCCACCTTCAGCAGCCACCCCCCACCTCCATCAACATGGAGATAAGACCCCCCACCAGCAAAGAGATTAGGACTTGCTGAAAGATCAGATGAAGGTCAGCTTTTTTTTTTTTTCCCTTAGCAATAAAAAGTCTTTTTAAAATAGGTCATGTACATTGTTTTTCAGACATAATGCTATTATACACTTCAGAGACTACAATATAATATAAACATAGCTTTTATATGCAGTGGCAAACCCAAAAATCCATTTGACTCATTATGAGATTCAGTTTATTGTGGTGGTCTGGAACTGAACTCACGGTATCTTCGAGGCATGCCTGTATCTAGTAAAATTATCCTGCGAAAGTGAAGTAGAAAGAAAGAATTTCTCAGACAAATAAAAATTGAAGGAACTTTCCACTAGTAAATCTTCCTGGCAAGAAGTGTTAAAAGTTCTTCAGAGAGAAGGAAAATGATACAGGTCAGAAACTTGGATGTACAAAAAGATAGGAGGAGGATAGAGAAGGAATGAAGGAAGGGGCTTCTCACTTCCCTCCTTGAGGCACTGGTGCCATGCCCAGCACCCAGCATGCTAGCTGGCACCCATGCCTAATAAAATAGACAGGGAGTTTTCTGGCTTGTTGGCTTAAAAAAGAGAGTAATTTTCTCAACCCACAGCTGCAACCTCTGCATTTAAAGATTACTGAAATGGACATAGCGAGGTCTCTGGCTCATGGAAGATAGGAATTTCCAAAGACTCTGGGCAAAACTGCAAATAACAAATGAAAATATAGCAAAAGTCTTATTCCCTTCAGCTTTATGTGTATTAATAATGCACCTTATTGTATCTTATGCCACAGAAGTTTTCGTTATAGTATCATCCTGCCAGTTATTGTGGCGTCATTTTGAGATCAGAGTTTAAAGAAAAAAAGAATTGAATATACTAAGTGTAGACATATGAGCTCTTTAAAAGCCAAACATTATTATAGCTTTTCAAACTGGAAATAAAAGGGCCACTGAAGCATCCTATTTGTTTTAAATTTTCATAAAGTTAACATTGATGGCTATCAACCAGATAAAAAAAAAATTTTGGGGGGTACTCCTTGTCCCTTTTCTTAAAAAAAGGGAGGTCTTGAGACAAATGTGAGAAAGGAAGCACTGTGGATTATCCCCATTCGTGATTGGTGCATTTCTTGCTATGACCTCATAAGGAACCATTGTTAGGGAACTCCGGATATCTGCAGGAGTCTGGGGCTGCGCCAAAGGCTTTTGGTTCTTTTACCGAAGAGAAGCATATTTTTGATGACCGGAGGGATGTTGACCACAGTTAGCTTTTTGGCTTTTGTCTCTTTGTTCTTTCTCTTTCTCTCTCTTTTTTCCCTTTATTCTTTAATTCTTTAAAGTTATTCCCTTTTTTAAAAAAAAATTTTTTTTACCTCGGTTCTCATTCTTTTTTAAAAATTTTCTTATTTTTCCAATGACCTTTTTTCTTTTTTATGTTTTTCTAATTTTTTTTCTTTTTTTTAATATTGTTAGCTAGTATTGTTGGTGGTGTTAGCCAGTTACCATGCTGCAGGACTTTGCAGCAATCGATACTGATGCGGACATACATACCAACGGTTACCAGCTCCTTACCACCATTGGCCAGGGCAACTTCATCAAGGTCATGTTGACTCGGCACATTATGGGATGAAAGTGGCTGTGAAGGTCATTAATAAGAGTCAGCAGAGATTTAACAGCTTCCAGAGACTATTCCTTGAAGTCCAAAGCATGAAGGTCTTTAATTACCTTAATAATGTGAAACTGTTTGAGATGACCTTGACCTTCAAACATTCTACCTGATCAGGGTGTATGCTAGCGGATGTTTGATTATCTAGTGGACCATGGCCATATGAGAAAGAGGCTTATAGCAAATTTTTCTAGGGAGTGTCCACTGTACATGCTGATTCCACCAGACATGTATTGTCCACAGGGACCTAGAGCCAGAAAGCCTGCTTTTTTGATGTTGACCTTAATGTCAAGGTTGCGGACTTTGGCTTTGGTGTGATGTGTTCACCATTGTCAATAAGCTGAATACCTTCTGTGGCAGACCCCTCTTATTCCCTGGAATTCTTCTGGAGCCATAATTATGATGCCCCCTCAGTGGATATGTGGAGCATTGAAGTCATCCTTTTTTTATGATGGTCACCAGTTTCCTGCCTTTTGAGGGATTGGAATTCAAAGACCTGTGGAAATGGGTATTGTGTGGAATATACATCTTTTCTTTCTTCGTGTCCATAGACATTGAAAACCTGCATAAGAAATTCCTGATCTATGGCCACAGTGACAGAGGCATTTTAGAGGAAATCATGAGAGATCTGTGGATAGACATAGGCCCTGAAGAGGAACTGAAGCCATACATTGAGCTCTCCCTGACTCCCAAGGATCCCTGGCAGCCTGAGCTAGTGCTGTCCGTGGGCTACAGGTGGGAAGAGATCCACAACTCAGTGATGGGTCTGAAGCCTCAAGAATTAATGCCCATCTGCTGGCTTTGGGCTACCGAGACACTCCAGGTGCAGGAGTACATTCTGTCGTGATGAAGTCCCTGCATACAGCTGACAATTTTATCACCAACAGTGTTATCCTTCTCCATCCTGTGAGGTAGAGGCTAGTGTCTCTGTCAACCCAAACAGCAGAGTACTGTCATTCCCTCCTTCATTTTGTTCTCTAAGAGAGAAAATCAGTGGTATGAGGACCAGGAGTCTGGGTGGAAGGCTAGCAGAATAGCCAAAGTGACTGTAAGTCTCTGCCTAGTCACGAGATGAAGACTACTACCTGAACACAACTCTCCCACTTTCCCCCCTGTGGTCTCCTGATCACCCCCACCCCCCCAATACCAGCAATGGTGGTGGAGCCCTAGGCTGACCTGCCTTTTCCCAGCTGTATGTATGTGGCCTGGCTGGTTCAGAGGACTTTGTCCAGTGGAGGGTGGAGGTGTGCAAAGTACTGTGGAGTTCAAGCTATCTGGCACTCCCATGGTGTTCACAAGCACTGAGGACAAAATAACTGTGACAGTTAAATTGATGGGTTTGCCAGGAGCCCTCTGGGGAGTGGAGAGGCCAGCCCCTCTACCTATACCTGGTGAAGTTTCAGAGATGAGACTGTACTTGGAGCCTTTCTCCCTTCCCCTGCTCCTCTCCCTCCCTTCTTCTGTGTTTGTGGTAAGGGGAGATGGTTCTGTAAAATAAACAGAAATATTAATGGGTAAACACTTAATATCTTTCTTTTTGAGTTGCTTTTGATAATGGACTGTAGGAGGTGATTGCTGATTTGAATGGGTCTCATGTGCGTTTGTCTTAGAGAATATAGGGTTGTCACTGCCTTGAGCAGATTGTACAGCGATGATATTAACACCGACAAGTAACAGTAGCATTTACTGTCATCCAAAGACTTTCTCTGCCTTCCTAATTCATTTTGGCCACAGATGCCCATTTAGCAGATTGGGAAGTGAATGCTGAGGGAGGGTAAGCAGCTTGTTGATAGCATAGGGTGGTGAGTGGCAGAGCTCATATCCTGAGCTAGTGCTCTTTACCCAGTATTCTGTGGCTCCCGTGGCTCAGAGTCCCAGATTTGCCATGCTTTTGAGGTTGGTTATACTGTGTCTCTTAAATGGGTAATTCGGTCATATGAGAGATGAGACAACCAGCTACTTTGTGGAGCACTTTTCAGAGCTCCTTGTGAATTAATTTGTCTGCAGTCCTCAAAGGAAGACATGGTCCTGAGTACAAATATTGCCTTGAAAACGTGAAAGAGAAATGAAGCTGTCCAGGGTGCTAGAAATACTAAGGGTGTATGGAATCTATTTACAGGAAGGGATGGTGCCTTATAGACCCTTTGGCATGCAAGTTGGCCGCCTTGATGTTAACAGCTTTTGGAGGAGCATCTTCTAAATCTAAACCTGCTCTTCTCCTGCCTCACTTCAAAATCCTTCTGAGTTATAGAGCAAACGTGGACTGATGACTTTAGGCTGAACATCTGTTGTATATTTAAGGTTACTTGTTGAGTAGGAAGAGCCTCTCTCCCTAGCCCAGTCCTTTTCTGTTAATGTACCAATTAATGTGTGCAAGTAGTTAATGTTTTGACTCCTGAGGGGATGTTAGAAACCATAATAATATGTATAATAAGTATTTTCAAACAGCTGTATTTTACTGGAGAGCTTCCATGTGCCTGAATCGTGGAGGAGCTAGAAAGGTGAGCTCACATTTCCCTGCCCTGGGTTCAACCACAATGGCAGATCCTCTTGAGCTGCAGTGTGCCCTGGGCTACTGTCCTCTCAGACTGTCCTCAAGTATAGGGCTCAGAGATTTCTTTTAGGGTGAGACAGACCTGAGCTTTTTCTAGTTGGACTGCTTGGTGAAGCCACTGAAGAGTTCTGGAAAATTTAAGGGTAGGTTTTTGGCGTGTCTTTGGCCAGAGGTGCAGCCTTTTTTGGCACAGACTTTCTCCTTGAATATGATTATTGCAGTGCCTGGCACATAACAGTGCTCACCAAATAGTATTTTTTTTCTCTTTTCTCTGCAATGTGGTTACAAAAAAAGAACTACAGGGAATTTCAGAAGAGAGATAGAATGCTGTGTATAGCTGAGATGGATCAGGAATGTTTTCTGGATGAGGCTGATATGAGGCAAGGATCAAAGGCTGGGTTCATTCATTTATTCATCTGATGCTATAGTCTGCCTAGGGTATTTCAGGTATGGCTATGTAATGAGAATATTATGGTCACAAAATACAAGCACAAATGTCTGCAATCTGTTGAGTCAAATAAATGTTTATCCAATAATCATAAAAATAAGTACAAAATTATATGGGACACAACCCTAATGTCCTATAGGAAAATGATGAAATAAATGATAATATGTTCTTTTGATTTAATATTATGTAGCCATTGGAATTGTTTCAACCAACTTGTAAAATGGTTGAAGTAACACTGGGTATTTAAAAACGGAGACATAAAAGTGTAAAGTGTAATCCCTCCTTCATTAAAACAATGCATGTTTGCCAGTGTGTAAGGAAGTTGATTATATAGTGCATTGAACAATGGGTTTTCCTGATGAGATTGTGGAGCAGAGAGCAAGTTCTCATTAAGGTACTGGTTTGCCAGCTAGCAAGGAGATTGTTTTTCCATTGATAGAATTTACAATCGGATGATTTGCATGCTTTAAATGGGAAACTAAAGCTTTAAGGTATGTTTTTTTCTTGGTTATTTGGTTTTGGTTTTGATGGGGTGGGGAAGTAAGCCAGCTGTCCCCGAGAGGGCTCTCCTTGAGTGGGAGGAGGCTTCTGGCGGAAGCCCTCATCCAGTGGGGCTCCTGGAGATATGACATCCGGGCACCAAGTCCCTCTCCGTGCCCTCCCAGCAGGGACTCCTCTTCCTCTGTCTGCTGTCCTGGTTTGGTTTGCATTTTGTCCATATTGGAAGGTAAAAACTTGCATCCAGAGGGAAAGTTCCAGAAATACTCCCAGGGTGATGAGGGGGGTTTGATTTCCAAGTGAGGATTCCTGTTCAGCTGAATAAGCTCTTGTGTAATGAATCAACATCTTGATCACTGTGGGTTAGTTCTATTATTCTATATGTGGAAGCTCCCATCTTCTCTAACCCCTACCAAAAACTCTTATTTTGTTTGAAAGCTTTTTCCTCAAAGGGTACTGGGACATTACTACTTTTATTAGCTTAAGACAGCAATAATTCCGTGTTTCTAGATGGGACCTTTTGTTTTGCTTTGTTTTTAAAGCATCTGTGTTTTTCGAGCTGAAAGTTAGAAGTATTTATTATGGAGGTGCTGATGATATACCCACAGGAATACAATATAGCATATAATTTAATTACCATAAGATGTAAAAATTCTAGAGATTTTTCCTCTGACCTGTAATCTTTTCCTTGTAAAGAAAGTTTTTATGTTCTAATACTTATTTTAAACACCTACTGGGTCATGTAAAGTGACAGTGAGGACAGGGTAGTGTGTCACACAACCCTTCCTGCCATAACTCACCCTGCTTTGTGCAGTAGAGGTACCAAGGCTTGGTCTTCTGAAGGTGGGTTATTTTCCTATAATGTTCTAAGAGATGCTCAAAAGACCTCCTGCTGTTTTCCTTATGCCCCGAATTACACAAGTGGTGAATTAGACTTTTAAGTCTTACAGATCCTTCTTTTCTTTTTTTAAAGATTTTATTTACTTGTCAGAGAGTGAGAAAGTTAGAGAGAGAGAGCAGGAGCTGTGGGAGGGGCTGAGGGAGAAGTCAGCTCCCCATGGAGCAAGGAGCCTGATGTGGGACTCAATCTCAGGACCCTGGGATCATGACCTGAGCCAAAGGCAGAGGCTTAACCGACTGAGCCCCACCCAGGCGCCCCATCAGTCTCACAGACGTTTCCTCAGGAGTTTCTGCTATGCTATGATTATCTAGGATGGAGAGCAGCGGTCACCCCGAGTGTTACCAAGATTTCCTGCCGGCCACCTAGAGGCCAGAGTGGAGTGACCAGGCTGGTGAAGGGCTCATTGCCGTGGGGCCTTAGGGAATGGCAGGCAGGAAGCTGTCCTCCCCAAGAGTTTTCCTCGGCTGACCCTGGTTCTGCAGTGACAGCAGCTCTCAGTGTCCCGGGGCTGTACGATTATTCAGAAAAGAGCGAGGAGAATGCGGATCCATTTTACCTGCTTAAGAGGCAACTTCCTTCTGGGATTTGCTCTCTGTACCAGTTAATTTGTAATCTGTTCTCCTTTCTCTTCCCCCACCTGCCAGTCGCTGCTCTTTTCAGGGATAACTGCGTGGAGGAGATGACGACTTTCCACCAAGGTGTTTGCTGCGGTTCCACCGCACTGTCCTGTGAACGCGTGACCCTCCCGCCTCTCAGCCATCATCCCTCCCCTTCCTCAGTTCTTGCTCTGCTGCTTGCACGGT
>CM053608.1:108043873-108095434 GCA_028646535.1 Procyon lotor
ATGTGGAGAGACAGGCCATTTTGCTGCAGGGAGGTGGTTGTTACCAAGCACCAGCAAACATCTGGCTCCTTGTACTTCCCATGCACTCGTGGGTGCAGATCCAAGAAATCTGAGCATTTTTCACAAACCGGTTTTTACTTTTAAACATGTTCCTTTTAATTTTGATTCGTCTTTTTCCGTTGAAAACAATGTTTTTCTGTTGCTTGTCGATTCCATAGTTATATAACATAGTGGTTCCTCTTGGATATCTCATCCTCTTGTAAGGTGGCAGCTCTGGGGGATGTTTTAAAGTCTGTGTTTTGTTTTTCCTTTGTCAAAGGGGCGAGGGATTGCTGCCATACTGCGTGCCAGAGCACTTGAAGCAAATCTATTTCCAGCTCGAATATAGCAGCTAAAGAAATTGCCAGAGTGGTGCATTATTAATTCTTCCTTCTTTCCATCATCCTGTCGCAGGCAGGATTGGCACCATCCCACCTGCTTTGCCTGTGGGGCCTGTTCCAGCAATGTCCAGCCTCCTCCAGGCTTTAGGAGCACAAGGGATCGTTCAGCTGTTGAAGAGCAGGAGCCACAAGCATTTCTGGTGGTTTATCTCATGAAGCATAATCTTACAGCTCAAACAGCAGCTTCCTAAAACCAACTATCAAATATTTTGCATGTATTTTCAGTCTAGCTATGAAAAACATTTTCTACTTGGTTAGGAAGGTGGGATGATTTATGCTTAGTGATCAGATTTTTCAACTGATTATTATTATTTTTTTTTTATCAAGCACCAGAAAAAAGAATGAAATGGAAATGACCAAATATTTCTCATATCTGCAATATATGTGATGAACAAAATAGTTATAAAACAGTCATCACTGAAATGTTAAAAATGTCCAACATTATCAATTTAAAAAAGTACAGTAGTTTAATAAAAATATATGGAAACCTTTTAAACAATTTTTTTTAAAAGATTTTATTTATTTATTTGACAGAGATCATAAGTAGGCAGAGAGGCAGGCAGAGAGAGGGGGGAAGCAGGCTCCCTGCTGAGCAGAGAACCCAATGTGGGGCTCGATCCCAGGACCCTGAGGTCGTGACCTGAGCCGAAGGCAGAGGCTTTAACCCACTGAGCCACCAAGGTGCCCCCATTCTGAAATATTAATTGACAGATTTGAAAACACTCAGAATACCTAATTTTAGGGAGGAAGTGTTGAGGCGCCTTCTTAGCTACTCCTGAGATCATTCAGAGGTTCAGTGTTTTGTTATGCTGTGTGTCTGTGTGTTTTTACGATGCAGAATATGCATGCACATTATTTGCTCTGAAAATTACCTCCTGTGTCATCCTTCTATGACTGAGCATCTCCAAAGGTGGTTGATCCAGGATGGTTTTAGCGTGACATTATCTCAAGTGACCATCAGTGGAGAGTTTATTCTGCCTGTACTTCTCCTTCACTCTGCTGTGTAACTCCCTGGACTCAGGACTTAGGCTGAGCCCCAGGGCTAGCCCCTGTCACTGTGCTGGTAACTGAAGGGATATTTATTTATTCTAGACAGAGTGATCACATGATTCTAGAGTTGGGACCCTGACATGTTGTCAGGAAGAACACTTTTCATTTCCCTCAATGAAATCATTTGCATCTGGCATAGGTCCATCCTGGCAAGCCTGAGGAGGAAGCCTGGCCCACTTGGCTGATGTCCCCAGGCGGCCTCCAGTGGCTGCTTTGAACTCTTCCTTGAGGTCCTTATCCAGCACAGGTCAGGTTTCTTCCCCACTAATGGCACCAGCAGGGACTAGAGATTGGCTGGGTTTGGGGCTGTTGAGCAAATAGCCAGGCTCCTCCTTTTTTTTTCATTCCTTTGCTGTCTTTGTTAAGGCTTTGTGTTTGGGGACAATGGCCTTGCACTCTGCTCCCTTTGAAACCTGGGCCTGAGTGTACCAGCCACATGGGAGTTCCTGAGTGAGTCTCACAGGAGCAGTGTCTCCATGTGCAAGTGCCATTAGAGTAGTGAGTGGGGGGAACATGCAGTCGGGGTGTGGACTGTTCTTTTCTAAGAGGTAGCATTTTGAATTAGACCTATTTACATATACTTTGCATTAATTTACATACTAGCCTCTGATAACTAGCTCTAAATACTCTTCTGTGACTTCAGCTAGTTAGTGCAGCTAACCCCTGTGGTAGACCTGGTATTAAGGGCATTAGACACATGAAAAACTGAAGATTTGTGAAAACATAATCTTGAATGTGGTAAATCAGCCCAGCCCCCTCATGGATGCAGCTTCTCCTTAGCCTGATTCCTTATGCTGGGGTGAGAGTGCATTTAACACTCTTGAGGGGGATCTTGTCTTTCTAGCACTCAGCTGATTAACTTCCACCCTAGAAAAAACAAGGAAGGAAAAAAACCCAATATATTTTTTTTTAACTGTCTTTCATTTAACGGCACCATGCTAATGGTATCAGCTATTGTTTTACACTTTTTCTGTTATTTGACATGAAATCTACATAGTTTGTGAAGTTCGTTGGTGATGAGAAGAACACATAGAAAAGGTTACAGATGGTGAAGATCGCCCACAGGGTTTGCAGTGTCCAACCTTCATCCTTGTGCACGCCATTCAGCTCTCAGATGATATTTTCCTCCTTTTCTCCTTTCTCAGCCCTCATCGTGGAGTGACCAGACCGCAGCCTGCCTCACTTGAGAATAGAAAGTTGGGGGGTGGGTGGGCAGGGGGACAGGTACACCTGCACAGCCCCCTGCCTCCCCCATGGGAATCTCAGGGTGTTGATACTGATTATTGAAACAACATATTAACTCCTGGTTTGTACAGCTGACTTTTAGTAGCAGATTGGGAAGTTTTACCCCCTTCGGAGATCAAGCAGGGGATAGAAGGGATCTGTTCTTAAAGAGTAAAAAGTCCTTTAAATTCGTGTTACTCTTTGTAGGTCACCTAAAAATACCGATCTTAGTAGTTATAGATCTTAAAATAACTAAATATATACCTTTTATTTTTGTTCCTGTTAAATCAGATATCCATTTATACTAGATTTCAGGATAGGGCAGAATAAAATACCTTCATCTCCCCATAGTATAAGAAAATAAATTGGGCAGAGTCTACCTATCATTATGTAGGAAGTTGTTTTAATTATAGCAGGAGACTACTTACTCTTTCTCACTGACCTCTTCTACCCTCAATCCACCAAGGGCATATGGTTATTTAAGAATGTGGTCTAGAGAATAATAGTGTGGTCTTGCAGAGCAGTCCTGTAGCTCTTTTAGTTTTGAGCATGAATGATGTAAAGGTAGGACACCCTCCCCCCGCCATTTTTTTTTTCATTAGGATCCTGTGTTAGCCTCTTCACTGACAATGTCATATTATGAAACATTAACAGCTTGAAACGTAGGAGACCCAGTGTTTGGCTGAACTCTGCTCTCAGGAACTTCCATAGGTCTATGGGGGAATGTCTGCCTCAGTTTCCTGAGCCTCCGTTCAGTTACACCTCTGTCTATAGTTTTTATTACTCTGACTTTGCCATTTTGAAGTAAGAGTGATGCAGTGTATTTTAGGTGTTGTAGTGCCTCCTATTTTATTCCTTTTGGCTTTTATGATATGACATGTATTTTGTTAGGGATTCTTTTATAATAACAACCCAGTAGTAAGTTCTTAGTTGTAGTAAGAGTAGCTACTGAGCCATTTTAGTTGTGAGCACCTCACACTGCAGGCCCAAAGCCTAGAATGTTGTTCTGTGAACCTCATTGTCGACAGTGGTTTATATACAGAAGCTTATTTTCTGGAGATGAGCCCACTTCTTAAAGCAGTGCTTTAAACTGCTCTTCTTTGCCCACTACTGTTTCCTGACATCACCTCATAAACCTTCACCAACCGGCTCCTGCTGTGGAGGGCAGCCATGGTGAAGTTCACTGTTCTTGACCTTGAACCCAGGAGTTGGAGGGAACATGTCTAGTGCTTCTAGCTTCTATCAGGGCTGAAGGCTCAGAGCACACCTTCCCTAGATGGTCCTGCTTTATGTGGTGGGTGGGTTGGACGGTGACAGAGTGCTGTGCTTTGGCTCTACTTGGCTTCATGGGTTTTCCGTGATTCCAGTAAACCTTTTTACTATAAAGAATGTGGGGCTGCTCCAACTCATAATGAAGTTGATAGAGTGTAATTCATTTGTAATTTGAAGTCAACTGCCTGGTGTACTATTTTAGAAATTCGGTAGCATATCGATTTGTACAATCATTCATGTGCTTTACCTTATTCAGTTTCTCCAAGCATTAGAGTGATGGTTCAACATCAAGAATGTGAGTGGAAAAAAAAAAGTATGAGTGAATTCTAGATGAACTCACCATTATCTCTTAATTGACTGCACTTGTTGTCCTGCCACGTTTGAAATGCCTGTGAGCTATTTTTACTCATAAAATTTTTGATAGCAAATGCACCCTTTGTTTTCTTTCCCCCCATACTAAGCAAATTTTCCAACTCTCCAGATACTACTGACTGGGTATTCTACTATTAAATTTGGTTCTGCACTAACTACCCAGATTCAGCTCAGACCCTGCAGGTAAAGGGCTCAGTCCCACCAGATTCCCTGTTCCCTTCCAGCCCCTTCAGATGCAGTCACCATCCCAGCGTGCTACCTGTACCTCTCACCAATCAGCGGTAAATCTTAGGTTCTCATTAACCTCCTCCTGAAATTCAATCATTTGCTAGATTGGTTTACAGAACGCAGGAAAGCACTTTACTTACGATTACCGTTCTATTATAAAGGATACAATTCAGGAACAGCTCAATAGAAGAGAAGCATAGGAGGGTGCATGGGATGATACAGTGTAGTCAGCAGCACATTTCAGGGTGTGCCATTTCCAAAACTTAAGTGTGTTCTCTAACCTTGAATGTTTTCTGAACTCCATTGTTGAAGGATTTCTTTTTTAAAGATTTTGTTTATTTGACAGAGAGAGCACGAGCTCACAAGCGGGGGGAACAGCAGAGGGAGGGAGAAGCAGGCTTTTTGCTGAGCAGGGAGCCTGATGCGGAGCTCAACTCCAGGACCCTGGGATTAGGAGCTGAGCTGAAGGCAGACGCTTAACTGACTGAGCCACCCAGGTGCCCCATGTTGAGGAATTTTTTTTTAATGGATGTTTTATTATGTAAGTATGAGTACAACAAACATGGGAATAGTATGTAATAGGAAAAAATCAGAAATGTGGCATCAAAGAAATTTCATGTTCATTAACAGATTCCTTTGGATTATGCCTCCAGCCTCCCTTAGAGATATGACCACTACTACTATTCTGATGGGTAGTTAGATTTGACTAGTAGCAACATGCAAGTATTGGAACATACTTTGTTACTTCTAAAGATTTTTAAAAAGTTTTTTGTTATTTTATTGAGAGAGAGCGTGCATGTAACTAATGGGGCAGAGGGAGAGGGAGAGAATCTGAAGTAGACTGAGCACAGAGCCCGACATGGGGCCTGATCTCAGGACTGGGCGATCATGATCTGAGCCATACTTTGTAACTTCTGAAAGACTGTGCAAATGTTTGCATTATCGTGGTAGACATCAGGTTAATACTTGTTCATTTATAATCTTGTCCCAACTATTTTTTGGACTGTCATTTCTTATGGACTCTGAAGTTTTTGTATTTAGTCTTCAGATAAAAGATTTGTTTCCTCACTTATTTTGCTTGGCTGAATTCGTCATGGTCTTCTTCCTTTTAATGTTGCATCTTTCAAGGTATGTTTATAGACTAATGAGTTGTAGTTTTAAAATGCTTTGTATTTAGATATTCATAATGAGAGGTTAACTAGGGCCAGGTTTTGCATTCAAATGTTACTGCTTCCCCATGTCCAGCCTGCCCCGCTGTACTTGTTATACCTCTTAGGATTCCCTGGCCATACAGAAGGGCTAAAAAAGAGTGTTCTCTTGGTGACTGCGATTTCCTCTTATCTGGCCCTGAAGCTTAGTTTTAGTGAAATTCATCTGCATGTCTCTTTGGAATAGTAGGATCAGTCATGGAATATCAAGGGTTAGATACAAGGAAGGACATGGGCACAAGGAGGACTGGGGGATGAGCTGGCCTCAGACTCATATTATAGTTGTTAATGGCTCATAGTAGGGTTGAGTCTGAAGGAAGAGTGGGATCAGCATTGACAAAACTAGACCATGAAACAAGGTATAGAACGTAGTCTAAAATGGTCATGGTGATTTCCAGAGAGCATTTGCTGCTGCCTAGTACCCAACTCTCTATACTTAACTGGTCTTAAAGGGAAGGGGGAATTACTTACTGAACCCATTGTCCGACATTACCTATGTAATTCATGACCTCAGAATTTGAATGAGGATGTCTGTGAGGTTTAGTGAAAATCATCTGTAATTTCTTCAGCCCTTATGTATCAGCTACTTTGGAAATGATTTTAAATACATTATTTCATTTAGGTTTTTTTTTTTTTTAAGATTTTATTCATTTATTTGACAGAGAGATCACAAGCAGGCAGAGAGAGAGGGGGAAGCAGGCTCCCCGCTGAGCAGAGAGCCCGATGCGGGGCTCGATCCCAGGACCCTGAGATCATGACCTGAGCCAAAGGCAGAGGCTTTAACCCACTGAGCCACCCAGGTGCCCCTCATTTAGTTTTTACAGAAACTGTGAAATGGATATTTTTCATTCCCATTTTGCAGACAAGAAACCAAAGTCCTGGGAGGTCACACGATTTGCTCACATTCTAGGTTAGATTTGGAAAGTACAGGAGCTGGGATTCAAACTCAGGACTTTGTCACTTTGGCAACCCATGATAGATACTGAGCACCTACTGTGTAGCAAGCACTGGGCCAGGAACTGGAAATACAAAGAAAAATTCAACTGTTTTCATTTCAAGGAAGACAAGGCATCGTCTTCATCAAAATGCTAAGGAGACTCCACAATGACTTAATTAAAAGCACTGCATAAATGCATGGCATTATATTAGGTTGGCAGTGGTTTCCTGCTAATATATGAAGTGCTAAGAATCAATAAGAAGAAGTATATGGTTATAAAAAAAATGAACAGAGCCATAGAAAGGCTAATTGAAAGCATGGAATGTTAAGAAACGCACAGATTTATTTATGTAAAGTTTGGAAGATGCTACTCTAGCAGTTTCTGGCTGGTTTTGATGATTGATGATATATACCTAAAGTAGCTGAGCTACTCAGATTAACTTAAGTTGCTTTATTTAAAACCGTTCTCTCTCAGAGAATCTTACTTTTAATGTCCCCAGAGGTACATGCCTGTGTTATGTTGGGGATAAGCAGTTTTAGAGTCAGAGAGGAAATGAAGAAAACAAGGTCAATACTAGATGGTTTCAACACTCTTTGTCAATATATTGCCCATGATATTGTGCCAGAGTAGCTAGTGAGAATATGGGAAGGCCAAGTAGGGTAACCGCTCATGAAAAGATGATTAGAATCAAATAAGGGAGGAGCTATATTAAAAACGTAGTGGTTCAGTATTAATTATAGAAGAGCAGATATTAGGAATTTGCTTTTACTCAGCAAAATGAATAATTCTTAGGTTTATAGATCAAATCAAGAATGTTGTATTGCTATAGGATTTTTATATATAACCTTTTGAATTTAATTCAAAATGATTTTTTTTTTTTGGTTTGGTTTGGTTTTGTATCGGTAACTTCTAAAATGCGCCATTCTTCTTTTTGAATTGTTTAGGCATTCTTTATCACTGAATTTTTTTTTTTTTTTACTACTTTGATGGAATTATATCAATGAAAATAGAGAAAACTAAAAGATGTGCTTGGCAACAGTAAGTATTTAAGTGGTACTATGTATTTTGGTTTTACTTGAAGTAGGCTGGAAGGGAAGAAAGAAAAATTGTGTGTGAGCTCACTCACTGTGTCAGGCACCCAGCTAGATTCTATATGAAGATTCTCTCTCTCTCTCTCTTTTTCTCTAGGTTTATTTTTATTTATTTTTTTCTCTTTTTCTCTAGGTTTAAATACCATCTATCAATCAATCTGGCTTATATCTATATAATTTCATTTGCATAGCATTTGTAACCATTTTGCAGATGAGGTTTCAGACATTACATGACTTACTAGTTAAGGTGGGTGCAAATTTGAACCCAGGACTTTTCCCTTCAAAACCCTTGTTTTTGCTGGAGTTTGCTGCTGTCTTGGGTTTGAAATGACTAAATTGCAGTTACCGGCAAGGTAAAACATAAAGTGAAGTCATAACATCATTTTTTATTTACTTTTATTTTGAGCAACATGATCACATTAAGGAGATGTTTTTTAAGAGCATCTTATAGTGCATCTATAAAATATGTAAGGAAAGTCCTGACCTACTAGGGTTTTGAACCTTTTTAAAGGATATAGTCACTTAGAACCTTTCTGAATTTCTGGTCTCTGTTTAGAGTTGATTTTTAGAAATTCTTTTTGGCTCCTGTTACTTGTAAAGCTGTCTTATTTGGCTTTTGTTTTGCTTTTCTTGTCTGCACTATTGGTATTTTGAGCAACCCCTAGCTAGGTATGAGACCAGTTGCATCTAACATAAAGTGTTTGTTTTGACTTTCCTCATCTTGTTTGTACACCATCTGCTATCTCCTCCCTCTCCTTTTCTGCTGTCCGGACTTGACTTAATTAGTCTCACCTCTTCCATGAGTGCATTCCCAGTCATTGTCTGCATATGCTGTTCCTCCTCCTGTACCCTGTGGGACCTTATGCTGTTCTCTTGTTAATAATATGTTCTTTTATAGGAACATATGTGTTTCTTTGTGTTTTTTTTTGTGTATTTCATTGTGAATACCTGTGTGGTTTTCTGTTTCATTGTGAATACCATGGTGCTCCAGCTTCCTCCGTTTTACACTCTTTGATTTCGCACATGGTCACTTAAACAACAGTTCTTTGCATAAGAGATTTAAAAAAAAATCTTCTTAAAAATTGTTTAGTATAATTTTATTTTAGTAAAGCTCTTTGGCAGTACAGAGATGAAATGGTTTGATCATTTATGGTGCTACAAAGGGTACAGGGAGTGTAGCACTCATAATTGGTGGTGAGGCTCATGGATGGGACTTGTAACTAGTGCATTGCCACTTGGGAGATCCATTTGACTGTATCCTTTCAAGTTTAAAATGCGTAAACCATTTGACCTTGCAATTCAGCTTCTAGGAGTTTATTCTAAAAATGCTGGAAGGGGTATGCAAACATGTGTACAAGGGTATTTTTTAATTGATTTATTCATTTGAACAAAATATGGGAGAAAATTTAAATGTTCAACAATAGGGAAGTGGTTGAAAACATACATGGTGGGGCTTTCATGTGATGGAATGTGGAACACTCTACGCCATTAAAAAAACATGAGGTAGATGTCAGTGTCCTACTTGACTTCTGTGGAATATATCAGTGTAAATTCTTTTTTTTTTTTTTAAAGATTTTATTTATTTATTTGACAGAGAGAGAGATCACAAATAGGCAGAGAGGCAGGCAGAGAGAGAGGGGGAAGCAGGCTCCCTGCTGAGCAGAGAGCCTTATGCGGGGCACCATCCCAGGACCCTGAGATCATGATCTAAGCTGAAGGCAGAGGCTTTAACCCACTGAGGCACCCAGGCGCCCCTATCAGTGTAAATTCTTAATTGGCAACGATATGATACAGAGCAGTATGCTAACATTTGTGTAAAAATTAAGTCTGTGAGAGAGGGCTTTATATGTGTATGTGTGTACTTACATCCATACAATTGTTTAATACATATGAAATTTATAGGGAGGTACAGGAGGCAGTGGAGGTTTACTTTTCATTGTTTACCCTTTTATAACATTTGAATTTTATTACCACATACATGATTTATTAGTGAATAATATTAGTTTTTAAAAGTCTGATAGTACAGATTTAAAATCCCCAAGTCTATCAACTTAGCAATAGTAGATGAGAATATGTATATAAAGAACTTAGTATGGTTTCAGATATAATAATGAGTAATTTAGTAAATCATATGAGTGGTGGTCATGGTGGAGATGAGGGCAGGGTTGTAATGATGATGACCTTGACCTTGAGGAAGCCCTAATGGCAGGGCAGAGTGAATGTTCCATCTCCTTATCTTACCCTCACCTGGGGATCTAAGTAGTCTTAAAGAGGTGGTCTCAAGTGTGGAATGTTTTATAGTTTGGTGCTTTGGTTTAACATTAATGATTTTTTTCTTTGTTCTCTTCTATAATATTTCCCTGTGGGTTTTTTTTTTTTTTAACATGAAATAATTTTTTTTTTAACATGAAATAAAAATTTAGTGAATCATTTACTATCAGGGATAGTTTATTATCAGGGAAATAATTTAAAAATTATTTAAAAAGCTTAAATGATTAAAAAAATCAAGAATAATTTAAAAAACTCATGTGTCTCCCCAGGCAAAAAGAAATGATTAGTCAAAATTCGCAGTCTCGACAGATGAGCCGTGCTTGTCTTGTGCTAACGAGGAGCCCTTGTCTTTTGCCACTTAGCTCCAGGTGTATTTAAGTCCTACTTTGAGACGCAAGGCTTTCTATCTACCAATTAAGATTAGGATCTGATATTGTCTTTTGGTGATTTCTATGATGATGTAATGATTTCTCTGAAGTTGGTGGAACTAAATTTGGTTTCTAAGTGAGGTGACCATCTGTTGTCATTTGACCTGTGAGAGCATTGGCTCCCTGGCATATGTGACCATACTCTAGTACCATGTAGTGTCCGGAATGGCCACTTCCAAATCAGTGTCCTCGCTTCAGGGGTTTTTACTGCTTTAAGTGACTTGTACATTTGCAATTTCCACGTTCATTTCAGTTCTGCCCCCATCTGATCCTTTGTTATGACCTAGGTGGGAAAGGGAAACTGTAGAGGGGTAGGTAGGAATGACAAGCCAACAGATGTCCAGGGAAAGATCCATAGTTAACCAGCGGGGTAACCATGTGCAGGTGCTTTGTGTTGCTGTTTCTTCTTAAGAGTGCTGAGGCTTCCAGGTTTGATGGACTGTATCTGTGAAACTATAAATAGATGTGTCTTTTTTTAAATTTGTGTCTTGCATTTACATATTGATATCGGTTTTGTTTTTTTTTTTTTTTTACCAATATTGAAATTCAGAATTGATTTAAGTAAATGCACAGGTATCCTTCAGATAAAAACAGTCTCAAACTGTTTCTTAAAGTGTTATGAACAATTCTTAATTGTAATGTAACCCTCTCCCTTTTTAAAAATACTTTAGCAATGATATTAGGTAAAGTAAAATTACATCCAGTGATTCAGTGTGTACAAGTGTCATGAAGAAGTTTTTCACTGTTATTTCTAGAGGTTAAGTTTTAGAAAAATTATGTGACCAGTAATCAAAGAACATGTAATATTTATCAGAGTAGACAGTAAAACAAACAAACCAAACTGTAACATTTCACATGCTAACAGTGATCTCATTTTTATTTAGTTGTACTCTCCAATAGTAAGCATTCGTACTTACATGTACAAGAGGCATAGTAGATAGTGGATATCTATGCATTTGACTCTATTTGTTTTATACCTTTGGCCAGATATTTGGCCTTTTACAGAGAAGAGAGAGACAGGAGATTTTATTGTTCACACTGTGCAGAACCTCAGAGTTGTTGCCCCCACTTGCTTAAGGTCTTTTTAGTGCAAACTTTGAGAAACAGTGGACCTATTTCTTCACAGAGCTCTTGTAAGACTTAATATGAAAAATCACAGAGGCATAACTGTATTTCAGCCATTAATTTTCAACTATTTTTTCCTATCGTGTTTTATTTTTATTTTTCAGATACTGTCTCCTTTGGGATTAAAACAATCTAAAAGGTAAGGTTGCTTTTTTGTAAGAAAGCTCAAAGTAGAGGAAAAAAAATCTTAGTTCTAAATATAGCTTTCTAGAGTTATAAGATAAGATAGCTTTTTCTCTGGAAGAACAAAGACATGACAGTCTGGTGGTTTTTAAAAATCTCAGAGACTTTATTTCGTACCCATGTAACTGAAAACTCTCTGAGTCTTTTCAAACTGTTTCTAAGATCAAAGATATTTCTTCACATATTTGGAATCTCATAAATCTATGGGCAAATAAACTATTTTCCAAAGCCCAGATCTGTTTCTGAAATAAAATATAGCTTGTGTTTTTCGGATCTGTATTTAAAATGATGCAAAGAACTATTTATATGGAGTAGAATGTTGAAAAGGCCATCAGCATTTCAAAGAGCCGATACTCTGTCGTCAAGCTCAAGTAAACAGTGGCGGGCTGTATTATTCACTGCAGAGATTTCCCCCAATTTCTTTTCTAAACTGTCAAGTTTTTTGATGTGTGTTAAACATCAAAAGTCTTAAATTTTCATATGGTCAAATTTATGTCTTTCATTTATTTCATCTGCTTCCTTTGTAAAACAGTCATTTCTAACCCCCGATCAAGGAATTACCAATATTTCTTCTGTTTTTGTTTGTTTTCTTTTGTTTTTAAACATGTGACAGAACTCTCCACAGAACTCTCTACTGTCTGTTTAGGCATATGACATGAAGTGGAGATGAGTTCATTTTTCTCCCAAATAGTTTCTTTCTTTGTTTTTTTTTTTAAAAAGATTTTATTTATTTGACAGAAACACAGCGAGAGAGGGAGCACAAGCAGAGGGAATGGTAGCGGGAGAAGCAGGCTTCCTGCCGGGCAGGGAGCCTGATGTGGGCTCCATCCCAGGACCCCAGGATCATGACCTGAGCTGAAGGCAGATGCTAACAACTGAGCCACCCAGGCACCCCTCCCAAATAGTTTCTTAACACTATTTCTTATATAATTTATTTCTACACTGGTTTATGAGATTTTATATTAAATTTAAAAATCGAATCTATTTGCTGTTGTCAGTTATTTTGCCAGTTTTCATTGTTGCTTATTTCTTGTTGTTTTTTTCAACAAGCTATTTGTTTATTCACTTGTTTAGTTTTTCAAATGAAGTTGGGTATTATTTAAAGTCCTCCTAACCACCCCCGTAGAAATTTCTGTTGGGAATTACATTAAATTAATTTGGATAGAGCTGGCATTTTATACTATTCAGTTTCCCCATTCAACATATATCACTATTTATTCTGATCTTTCATAGTTCTTTGTAGATTTTTGCAATTTGCTTCGATTTGACCTCTTTATACCCAGGAGTCATCCCTTATTCACAAGGGATATATTCTAAGGCTCACAGCAGGTACCTGAAGCCACAGACGGTATAGATCCCTATATATCCAATGTTTTTTTCCTATATGTACATACCTATGATAAAGTTTGTGAATTAGGCACAGTAACAGATTAACGATACCTAATAATAAAATAGAACAATGGTGACAATATAGTGTAATAGAAGTTACGTGGATGTGGTCTCTCAGAATTTCTTACTGTACCATACTCATCCATCTTGTGATAATGTGAGATGATAAAATGCCCATGTGAGGGGGTGGAGTGAGGGGAACGATGCGGGCACTATGACGTGGTGTTAGGCTTCTCCTGCCTCGCTGACAGTATGTCAGAAGAAGGATCCTCTCCTATGTTGTGTTGACTGTGGGTAACTGGAACGGTGGAAAGCAAAACTGTGGATAAGGGGGGACTACTTAGTCATTGTTAGTATAAATGATTTTTTTCATTATAACTTTATTTCCTGTTGGTTATTGCTGGGATTGAAAAATGTTATTGATTATTAGGAATTTTAAATTCATTCCCTTGATCAAACTGTTATTTGTTCTAATAGCTTATCAGTTGATTCATTTGAGCTTTCTAGATCAATAGTTATGTTGTGGCCAACAATACTTTGGTTTCTTCCTTCCAGGAGCCCTGTTCCATTATTGCCTGTATGTTCTTACATTGGCTAAGTCCTAAAATTAAAAAAAAGAATGGTTGTAAAATATTTACTCTGTTAGGAATGATTTCATAACTTACCTAGAGACTGCAGGTTCCTTTCCACTGTGAAGAAGGGTTTTTGTGAAATTGTCACATTTCCTTGGTAATGCATCAGTGAAATCTGTTCGTATTTTTGGAAGAACAATTGTAATTTTAGAGAAAACTTGTTAAAATAGTTGCTTTGAAAACTTACTGAAAGCCGATTTTTGAATAGATTATTATATATTTTTCTCCTTTTTACATTTCTAGGTAGAAACTCGGTAATACTGGAAAAAAGAAATTCAGAGTTAGAAAATATGAGTGGGGTGCCGGGGTGGCTTAGTCGGGTGGGTGTCTGACTCTTGGTTTCGGCTCAGGTCTTAATCTCAGGGGGGCTTGAGATTCTCTCTCTCTACCCCTATTCCTGCACACACACACACACACACACACACACACACACACACTCTCTCTCTCTCTCTCTCTCGTTCTCTCAAATAAATAAATAAATAAAGCTAAAAAAATGAGTTCGGTGGTTCTAAAGTAAAAGTCAACTTTTATGGATAATTGTTATAATGCATATTGATTATGTAGAAAAAATAAAATAATTTCCATTTTTTTCATTAAGATACTCAGCAGAATTATCTTTCCTTTACTGATTTTTTACTAATTAACTTGCTTTTGTGGTGTGCTGTTTTCTAGCTCACGAAGTGTCTCTGCTGCCAGAAACCTGAAACCACCTCGATTTGCCTTAGTGTGTTTCTTTCCTACCTTGGGGGTGCCTTTACCTGTATGCAGGTGTCTTCCCTCTTTTCTCCTCAGCAGTCTTTTGTGTAGCTTGTCACTTGTCTTAGGGTTCTGGGTAGAATCGACATAGAACTGGTGGGAGCTGTTCTCGAGAAGCTTCTGCAGCAGTGACTTGCCTTTCCCTATGTTTAAGATGCCTGCCTTTTCTTCCATCCACTCCCTTACCAAACCTGTCTCCTGGAAGGATTTCTCAGTTTACTCAGTGAGGGGGCTATTTCTGATCATCTCTGCCAGTGGTTCCTCGAGTCGCAGGGCACTTTATGCTTTCTGTGTATTTGAGAGTGTTTATAGTTTGCCACTGTGTTTCACGGCTGGGTCATATTTCCCACAAATCCCCAGTGCTTGGCACTGCTGCTGTGTTTTGAGTGAATGAGTGGGAGACTGCCTGTATTTTGGTGCTCAGTGCTCTGGAATGTGCTTCTTGTAATTTTCCTACATGCTTTCCAGATTTAGTAGCCTTTTCTGTATGTTCTCTTTTTCTCAAAAATACTATCTTAATAACGATCACGATACACGCTTGTTACTATTCTTTGCTGAATATATATTTTTTCTCAAATATATTATTTTCACAATGATCATGACACATAAGTTATAATACATAAGTTGTTTTGTGGGCTTCATTTGTTACTATTAAAAATGAGTGGAAACTAAATATTTTTTTAAGTGACTTTTCATGAAAAATGCAAGATGGTAAAAATACCAGTGTGGCCAAAGTCATGACTTTGTGGTGAGTGGTATGACTCTACTTCTCCATGATTATTTTATATCCTCTTGTGAAAAATGTATTCCATAGCCATTGTGTAACTTCTTAGAATCTGTCACTTATTTGGTAACAAGATTCATCTTGGTAACAAGTCACTTATACTTAATGGGCTCCTTCTCTGTGCCTTTCACATTTAATCATCACAATAGGCTGGGGTTGATGTTGAGTCTGTTTTGCTATTTATTGATGAGGCCTCACACTCTGTGATAAATTACCATGCTCTGGTCAAACTAGTCAGTCACCTAGATGTCTTTTCATATGGCCTTGCTTCTGTCAAATGTCCAGGAAAAAGATTTTGTTTGATTTGGAGTGGTGGCATGTGTCCCAGGGGGATGACTGTGTATATCCTAGAAATATTCCAAACTCACTGATTATTTTTTATTAGATAAAGGAGAAAATTCTCACTAAGGTCTGCTTTGGGTAAAAGTTAATCCTATTACCAGATCCTATTGTGTGTGTGTGTGTGTGTGTTTATTCCTAAGGTCTCAGAATGCTTTATTCTCACTTTTTTCCTCTGATCCTCATGATTCCTATGTAATAAATGAAGTCATTTAATTTGAAAGTCTTTTCCTTAAAAATCAAAGCCAGGAATTTGGCATTTTACAAATCACTTTTTGCATACATTTCCTAATATTAGAAATTACTAGACAACCAGCAGTACCGTTTCCTTAAGGGAAAGATGGAAGTGGGTCTTGGGAGTGGCTGCCTGTCTTGTGGTGGGCATTGGGGTCATTCCCCGGAAGCTGCCTGTCCTTTTAAGTCAAGACTGTGCCATCTTCTGTCCTTGTGTGGAGGTTGCCAAGGCTCTAAATTAATTGACGTAGGTCTAGGAGGAGCTATGTGCATGGAGGCTGAGGAGGAAAAGAGGAGAGAAAATGGAGGGAGAAATGCTTTTAGGGAGTGAATTTCCTGTGTGCACGTTCCAGTTTCATTTGCCTGCTGTCTGGCCATGCATATAGGTTGTGTGTCCTGTAAGAGAAGTTTTGAGGGAGGCTGTAAGAATTTTCCAGGGAGATGGTGGGTAGAGTTTGGCTCTATGCTGGTGTGGTGTTCCCACAGCCTTAATGGGATTGTGATGGTGTCACTTTTTATTTTCACATTCCTGCCTCGACTGTCTTCTACACTGATATCCAAAAATTCATTTTTATTTTTTGGTGGATTTTATTTTTGTCTTCAAGCATGTAACCTCTACCTAGAATTACATTTTAGATACTCCAAAGTAAAAGAATTATTTGAACAAAGGCAATATATTTAAAAAATTCTAAAAATATATCAGAGAAGTTTCCCCCTATTACTTAGCATCACATCATACCTTCAGACTGGCAAAATTCTCTATGCTGTTATTTTTCTGTTTCCTTTCTTAAATCAATGCTTAGAGCATTTGTGATGCACTTGTTTGTTTAGAGCACCAAGAATACAATAGAAAAGGAAAATGAAGGAGTCCCTGATTTATTTTCTTTTGGAATTTGATTTTTACCATCATATACTATTTGATTGAAATGATGTGCCCCTTTTTTACTGCCTAATTTTTTAGAATATTAAATCCTGTGAATTGGTGATAAAATAGCCTCTAATCAGACAGTCAGAAATTTCAGTTGCATTGGGAAGCTTGATTCATGTAGCTTTTAGGATTCAGAGCATCTAAATGAATGAGAAACCATTTGCTCAATAGTGTTTATTGAATATATATCCTATTGGTACATGATACTTAACATAAACTTAGTGTCTTAATTCAACACCCTTTATTGTCTCAGTTTGTGGAAGTGAGAAATCTAGCCACAGCTCAGGTGGGTTTTTTCTTCACAGTCTTTGAAGACTGAAATTAAGGTGCTATTGGGCTACATTTTCATCTGGAACTTGGGGTCTTCATCCAAATTTGTATGGTTGTTGGCAGAATTCAGTTCTTTGCAACTGTTGTATAGAGGCTCTTACTTTCTAGAGGCCTCCCACAGTACCCTGTCACATAGCTCCCTTCATAGATAATTCACATTGTCTAGGTTAGTAGGTTTGGAGTGTAGAGAAAGAGGTTTTAGCTAGGGATATAATCAGAATGTTGTAGTTTATGGATGATATTTAAAATTGTGAGATGGATCAGATAACCTAGGGAGTGAGTGTAGTATAAGAGGAGTGGCTTGAGGACTGAGTCCCGGGGCAGCTTATGTCTTCTCATTGGCGAGCTGACGGTGAGCCATCATTTTTATTCCCTTATAAAATAACAGTTTTTTATATATAAAGGGTATTTATACATATATATGTGTATTTATATTATACATATTATATATATATAAATATATACATAGTATATATATGTGTGTGTATATGTATATATATATATAAGTTTCAGTTGTACAGTTAGTATTAGCACTTGTATTTTTCTGTTTCCACTCATTTTCAGAAAATAAGTAAATGTGACACACTTTTTAAACAATTGTATAAGTAAACGTTGCTTGGCAAAGTAGAACTGTTGGTTACTGTGCTTTACTGTGATGACATGGTGGGATGTGTGTGTCCAGCAGCTGAGACATGGCTCAGGAGAGGTGGTTGGAATATTGTGCCCTTTTAACATTTGAAAGCGCTGATTGCTTGGGTGTCATGCTGTACAGTTGTGGTGTGCCCACAAATAACATGGTGATCCTTGTTGACTGTCTTCTCTTCTGCAAGATGACCAAGTTGGTCTTTGTGGTTTTTAAGATTCTTTCCAATGTGATCACTGTGATTTTACTTAAACTTTCAGACCCTTACAGAGAAACAGAGTATTCTTTATTACATATAACGTGAGCAAGTTTATTTATCTTCTTTTTACTCAGCCTGGCACAGAGAAGAAAGTGGAAGTTATTATGACTTCTTTTTTAACTTTCTCTCTTTTTTTAAGATTTTTAAAAGTTTTTACCTCTTAACTAAAGTAATTGAGGGTGGCTTATAACAAGGATATGAATTTATGATACAATATAAAATTAAAGAGGACCACATAGGGAAGTGGAAACGAAAGTGAAAAGAACCATATAAAAGGATGACAAATATGCTGATTGTTAGGACCTGTGGATGCCTAGGGGTGTTGAAAGGCAGAGAGATAGGTTCCCTGACAGGGAGAGAGTGAGCTGGGCTTCCAGATAGTGGTGCCAGGACCCTGTAGGGGGGATTATCTAGGGGCTAGGTGGGGGCCTTTGCACCCTGTAGACTCTCATTCTTCTCCTCTTAGGACTGTGGCATCAGTGTTATCCCTTAAGAGTTTTGAAATGAAATTCACCTCCCCAGGCCCTTTAAAAGAAGAGAAACAGTTTATTCGCTGTAATCAACTAAAATGTGGCAGTGGCCTGTGGCAGTGGTCTGTGTGGCAGTGGTCTATGGCAGCGGTCTGTGTCTGTGGCAGTGGTCTGTGTCTCTGGTGTTGGTCTATGGCAGTGGTCTGTGGCAGTGGTCTTTGGCAGTGGTCTGTGTCTGTGGCAGTGGTCTGTGTCTGGCAGAGGTTTGTGTCTGTGGCAGTGGTATGTGGCAGCAGTCTGTGGCTGTGGTCTGTGGCTATGGCAGAGGTCTGTGGCAGTGGTATATGGCAACAGTCTGTGGCTATGGTCTGTGTTTGTGGCAGTGGTCTATATCTGTGGTGGTGGTCTGTGTCTGTGGCAATGTTCTGTGTCTATGGTGGTGGTCTGTGGCAGTGGTATGTGGCAGCAGTTTGTGTCTGTGGCAGTGGTTTATATCTGTGGTGGTGGTCTGTCTGTGGCGATGGTCTGTGTCTATGGTGGTGGTCTGTGGCAGTGGCATATGGCAGCAGTCTGTGTCTGTGGTGGTGGTTTGTATCTGTGGCGATGGTCTGTGTCTATGGCAGAGGTCTGTGGCAGTGGTATATGGCAGCAGTCTGTGGCAGTGGCAGTGGTCTGTGTCTGTGGCAGTGGTCCTGGGTCTGTTGACGGCTAAGACCAAGCCTTGCCCTGTTCTGGAGCACCTTCTGCATTCTTTGCTGGAAGCCTTGGGCTGGCCCTGCCCTTCTGTGCCTCCTTTTCGGAGCCCTCACTGCTCCTTTCTGGGCATGTGGTCACCAACATGGATGGCAGCCTAGATTTTAGTTCACCAGACGTCACAGAAGCCATTGCGTTTTTTCCTGGGGTGACCTCAAGGCAAGTGGCCTCCAGGTCTGGTTTCTCTGTGTCTGAAATCGTGATTCAGAAAGGCCACTGTGGCCACTTCCTGCGGAGAGACTGGCTGTCGTGGTGGCAAGGACCTGGTTCTCCACGGGGAGCATTTGCTGGCCGGTGCCATCGCTGCGAAGGAGAGGGGACATGGAGATGATGCAATAAGTGTCATAGGAAGGTCACAGGGATTTGTAGCACATCCAGCTGACCTGAAGGGGGACCTGCAGGTAGCTAAGGGGGCGGGGCAGCTGCCTGGCCTTCTCCTCATGTCTCGCGTGACCGCAGTGTCCTCCCGGATGCATTCTGCCTCCCTGTTCTGCTCCACTGGGAGGCCAGCTATTGGCAGCTGAGCAGGTGGCTTAGGGAGGGGGCACCGTGTAAGAGGAGCAAATGATCACAGAGGCAGCGCAAGTGCATATCCCTGAAGCCTCCGTCTGTGTTAGAGGACGCGTTGCGCCAGATCGTAGATTCAGCTCAACCCCTGGACCCAGCGTGATGGGAGTGAGGGGTCTTGATCAGGACAACCAAGATTCATCCTCATTATCCAACTCAGTGGAAAAACTGTGGGCTTTGGTGTTAGATCTGGGCTTCTAGTGCTTACCAGTACCCTTTTTTTTGTATTAACTGAAGCCTCATTTTCCTTTTCTACAAAATAATATCAATCTTGGATTGTGATGGTGACTAAATGAGATAATACATGTGAAGTGCCTGGTTAGTGAATCAACAAATAACAACAGTGCCATTATTATTATTATAAGTATTTATTCTTCTACCAGACCTTTAAGAAGAGATGTTAGTTAAAAGATAGGTAGCTTTTGGAGATGGTGGTCTTTGATTCCTCCCTAAAGGTGAAAAATCTTAAAGGCAAGCTGCTATTTTGATATTTGAAGAATATCAGAAGGACCCAAGGCTGCCTAGATTATAAAATTGGTAGCTTGACGGGGGTATCGCCTCACCCCCAGGTAACTTAAATTGAGAGGCATCTTGGTTATACAGAAAGATCACCTCCAGAGCTGCATTAGAGAGCAGTTTGCCCACAGCTTCTCAGATACCCATATATAAAAGATGTCCACACACTCTTTTTGCAGAGCAGGTAGTAGAGATTTAGAGAAGAGAGTAATTTCAGCTTAGTGTTTGAATTTTGTGTTTGAGAATAGCAGGCAATTAAATGCTGTAAAGTGGCATAGGAAAGTGGCTTGAACTTTAAAAACGTTCCTTTTCCTCCAGTCTCCTACTTCACCTGGAGTTATTCACATTTATATTAATTATCTCCATAGCTCACATTAGGTTATACAATAGAATCTGAATTTCAAATAAATGTCAAAATCTGAAAATAGGCCTATAATCTTTCACAGGCAGCTAGGAAGAAAATGGACTTTCTGTTTTTGAAGCATTTTGTCCTATGAAGCACAGATCTTATTTTTCAAATACCTTGTCACCAATATAACTAGAAAATCTCATTAAATTCTCTTCAGGAGTGCCGGGGATCATGGCAGGATGGAGAGTTACAGAATAGGGAGTAGGGGCCTGGTGGCACCTCACAAGCCTGGGCCCAGTCCCTCACACTCACTCCCGGGGATGACCGGTCCCCTGGAGGCCTCTTTCTTAGCTGACCCTGGGTTCTCATCTGCAAAGTCAAGATAGCAAACCAGTGGTCTTCAGGTCTTTCAGTATTCCATTTCTATGAGGAGACGTGGGAGGCCTCGCTTTGCATATCTTATGCAGCCATTCCTGAAGAAGATGGGTGTTTTGTTCCTTGTGGAGATCCCTGGTACTTGTCTGGATGAAACTCGTCATTACCTCCAGCAGCGATTTTCTGTCTGTGTTTGTTTGTGTGTGTCTCTTTGCACCATTAGAGCCTTTAAAGCTGTTTGCATGAAATTCAAAGTTTATCAAGTTTATCCAGTATATGAAAGTAGAGGCACTGGGGTGTCATGAGGGCCAGGGTCCTTCCTGTCTAATTTTCACCCCCTGAGCCACTTCCATAGAACTTGGGGTTTGAAAACTAGATATTACAGGGTGAGAGCCGTGCTCTCAAGTGCACCACGGTGTGCTTGATCTAATCCCATTTTTACTTTTGCCTACTTTTTCATTTTGTTATGAAAATTTCAAACATATAGTAGTACAGTCTTAGAACTTTTACAGTGAACCTCTGTAAAGCCACCACCTGGATTCTTCTGCTGCTGCTGCGTTTTTTTTTTTTTTTTTTTTGTGACTCTGTTAATTGACATATTACTATGCTCATTTTACCACATATCTGGCTATCCCTCTGTCCAGCCACAAATCCAGTCCATCTTTTTTTTTGGAAATAAATTTCAAAGTAAGTTGCAGACATTCTCCAAATACATATAAAAATACAATTCTTGAATCCAATAAAATATTGTATATCAACTACATGTCAGTAAAAAAATGCAATTCTGTTTTTGAAAGCAAAATTTACATATGGTGAAATGCATGGATTGAGTTCTGACAAATGTATATATGTGTGTAATCTGAGCCCCTTATCAAGATGCAAAACATTACTTGTATACCCCAAGAAGTCTCCTCATGCCCCTTTGGAAGATTAATCTCCACTCCCACTCTCCAAAGGAAGCATTCTTTTAATTCTTTGTCCACTATTTAGTTTTATCTGCTTTATTACCTTGCATAAAGGTAGTCTTTTGTGACTGGCTTCCTTCATTCATCATCATGTTTCTGAGACTCATCCATACTGTTATGCCTTTAGTAACTTGTGTGTATGAGTGTGATGGTATTCCGCTGTAGGCTAACATTGTTGTTTGTCCTTTCTTGTACTGATGAACATCTGGGCTGTTTCTGTTTTGGAGCTGTTACCAGTAAATTTACAATGAATGTTCTCCTACAAGTCTTTTTGTAGACATTTTCTCTTGGTTAAATAGCTAGGATTAGAATTGTTGGGTCATAGGATAGTGTATGTTTAGTTCTATAAAACGTTGCTCTGAAGAGGTGGTATCATTTTACGCCATCCCTAACAAATACATGTGAGTTTTGGTTGCTTCTCATCTTCTCCAGCAGTTGTTGTTGTCTTTTAGTTTTTTAATTAATTAAATTTTTTTAATTTTAATTTTTATTATTTGTCAGAGAGAGAGTGCACAAGCAGGGGGAGCGGCAGGGAGAGTAGCAAGTTCCACTGAGCTAGGAGCCCGATGTAGGACTCGATCCCAGGACCTTGGGATCATGACCTGAACCACAGGCAGACGCTTAACTGACTGAGCCACGCAGGCATCCCAGTGTTGTCTTGTCTTTTAAATTTTAGTTATTATGCTGGTATAATAATAATTAATGATAATAGTGCCAATAGCTAGTATTGGTATTTCACTAGGCTTTATTTGCATTTTCTTGCTGACTGTTAATGTCAAGCACTTTTATATGTGTTTATCAGGCATTTGTATATCTTGTTTGAAGTGTGTTGAAATTATTCATTTGTTTTTAACTCGACTCTTTGTCTTTTCACTGTTGAATTATAGGGACTCTTTATATATCACAGCTTCCATAGTCATGTTTTGCAAATATTTTCTCCCAGTCTTTGGCTTCACTATTTATTTTCTTAAAGATATCTTTTGAGGAACAGAAAATTCTAATTTTCAAAAATTTCATCTTATCAATATGTTCTTTCATGATTATTGCTTTCTAATTTCCAAGAAACCTTTGTCTACTCTAAGTTCCGAAAATATTCTCATACATTGTCTTCTAAAAGCTTCCCATTTAGTTCATTAGTTTTTATGTTTAGGTCTTTGATGTATCTTGAATTAATTTACTCTGAAGTAGTGGCTCTGCCTTTTTACCACTCCCCAACATAATCTCTGGCTTCTGGTACTCTGGCTGACTGGTTATTCTTCTAATGTATGTACATTCATGGCTGTGTACTTGTGCGGTCTATTCTTTTTTCACTCTCTTCCATAAATATTTATTGAGTGTTTATAATGTGTTAGGTGCTAGGCTTAGTATTGAGTATATACTGTTGAACAAAATATAAATAATCCATGCCACTGTGCAGCTGGTAGTCTAGTAAGGATAAATACACACTAAGCAAATAAACACAAATGCTTTTATATTTATGTCTGTTGAAGTCTTATTTATCCTTTAAAATTCACCTTAATTGAGTATTTGAAAACCAGTCCTTGTAATCTACCACATCAACAGACTAAAGAAAATAATGTGGCCATAACAATTGATATAGAAAAAACATTTGACAAACTCCGGTACTCATTCAAGATAAAAACTCTCAGCAGACTAGGAATAAAGGGGAACTTTCTCAACTTGATAAAGGGCATCTATAAAAGTCCTCCAGTTAACATTCTATTTAATGCTAAAAGAGTGAATGCTTTCTCTCTAAGTTTGGGAAGAAGGCAAGGATGTCTTCTCTTCACTCTACTCAACGTTGTATTGTAAATTCTAGCCACTGCAGTAAGGCAAGAACAAGAAATCAAGGCATTCAGATTGGAAAAGAAGAAACAAACTTATCCCTATTTACAGATATGATATGATTGTCTGTAGAATATTCCAAAGAATCTACCAAAAACAAAACCAAACCAAACAAAATAGAATGCCTTTCTAAAAGTAATAAGTGATTTCTACAAGGTCACAGGATATAATACCAACAAATAAAAATCCATCACATTTCTGTATACTAGAAAAGAATGTGTGGGAACCAAAATTACAAACAAAACTAATTATAATCATTTTTCAGAAAATGAAATACTTAGGAATATGTTTAATGAAACCTGTCTTGGATCTATATGCTAAAGATTATAAAACATGATTGAAAGAAGTCAGAGACCTAAATAAATGTGGAGACATACTGTACTCACAGATTGGAAGACTCAAAATAGTGAGGATGTCAGTTCTCCTTCAATTGTTCAATGCAATTATTATGAAAACCCCAGCAAAGCTTTTTTTGTTTTTCACTTAAAAATGTCCTTGATGAAGCAGTAAAAATTATTAATCCTACTAAATTTTCATCTTTGAACACTTCTTAGAAATGTATATAAAAGGTTTTATTTTAGGACAGTTTTAGATTTATGGAAAAATAAAGAATTTCCATACATCCCATACCCAGTTTCCCCTCTTGTTAACATTTTACACTAATTTGGTACAATTACTGAACCAGTATTGATAAATTGTTATTAATTAAAGCCCATACTTGGGACGCCTGAGTTGCTCAGTTGGTTAAGCATCTGCCTTCAGCTCAGGTCATGTTCCCAGGATATTGGGATCGAGTGAGTCCCATATTGAGCTCTCTGCTCAGCGGGGAGCCTGCTTCCCCCTCTCCCAATGCTCCTTCTCTAGCTTGTACTCTCTCTCTCACTCACTCTGTCTCCCAAATAAATAAATAAAATCTTTAAAGCTCATACTTTATTCAGATTGCCTTATTTTTAACATAATATCCTCCTCCTGTTCCAGAATCCCATCCAGAGTACCATATCATATGTAGTCATCTTTGTCTTGAGCTGGACAGTTTGTTAGATTTTCCTTGATTTTTTTTTCTTTAAAGATTTTATTTATTTATTTGACAGAGAGAGAGAGAGAGAGATCACAAGTAGGCAGAGGCAGGCAGAGAGAGACGAGGAAGCAGGCTCCCTACTGAGCAGAGAGCCCTATGCGGGGCTCGATCCCAGGACCCTGAGATCATGACCTGAGCTGAAGGCAGAGGCTTTAACCCACTGAGCCACCCAGACGCCCCAGATTTTCCTTGATTTTGATGACCTTGACAGTTTCAAGGAGTAACTGTGGGATACTTTTAGAATGCCTGTCAGTTGGGATTTGTGTGATGTTTTTCTCATGATTAGACTGGGGTGATGTGCTTTTTAGGGAGAATAGCCACAGTGGTAATGGCCATTTTCATCACATCATATCATGGGTTCATACTATCACTGTAACTTTTCTCTGTCAATGTTGTCCCTCATCACCTGGCTGAGGTGTTGTTTGTCAGGTTTCTCCTTTGTAAAGTGACACCCTCATTCCCTTCTCTACTGTACTCTTTGTTTGTTTTAAACTAATGGATTTTTTTTCTTTTTTCTTTCTTTTTTTTTTTTTTTAAAGAATTTATCCATTTGAGGGAGGGAGAGAGAGAGAGAGTGAGTGAGTGAGTACCGGCAGGGGGAGAGGCAGAGGGAGAGGCAGAAGCAGGCTCCCACTGATCAGGGAGCCTGACGTGGGGCTCGATCCCAGGTCTCTGATATCATGACCTGAGCCAAAGGCAGACGCTTAGCCTACTGAGCTACCCAGGTGCCTCTTTAGAGTACTCTTTGAAACCAGCAAGATTTTTTATACATAAACTTCTAAAATTTATAGGCAAAGGCACAGGTCCTAGAATAGTTAAACATCATCCTGAAAAAGAATGAAGTCAGTGGAATCACTCTTCTTTTACCAGTTTATTAAAGGATACAATACAGGATACAGAGGGTGAGGTCTGGTGAGGTTCCTGAGCTCAGTTGCTTTTGTCTCTGCATTTAGGGTGCATTACCCTCTTAGTGTTGATGTGTTCATCCTGGAAGTTCTCTGAACCTTGTATTATTAGGATTTTACGGAGGCCTCCTCACATAGGCATGATCAATTCCATTTCTAGGCCCTCTCCCCTCCTTGGATGTTGCACGGTAGGGCTGAATATTCCAAGCTTCTACTTAGGTCTTTCTGGTGACCAACCTCCATCTAGGAGCTAATCTAGTGTTCCCTCATTAGAACAAAAGTTGCTCCTAGTGCTCTTACCACATAGAAATTTACAAGGGTTAAAAAAAAAAAAATCCCTTTTTAGCAAAAAAAAAATTCAATGAGCTGTTAAATTTATATTTTTCATTAAAAATTCAGCCATTTTTAATAATATCTTACCAAAGAAATTATGCAATGGCACATACTTTCTCTAATTTATTATTTTATAAAACCAAAATAAAAAAAAATGAAATTTACAAGGGTTTTAGAAACCCTGTGTCAGGAATGGGGCCAAAGACCAAATATTAGAGCAAGAGATGCTCCTACCATTCTAATTGCTTAGAATTTCTGAGAGTTTTAGGAGCTCTTTGCCGGAAGCCAGGGGCAGAGACCCCATACGAACACAGAATGAATATTCATTCTATGATCTCACACATGGGTACTAGTTAGCAATAAAATAGAACAAAGTCTTGATATAACAACCTGGATGACTAGAGAATTAAGCTGGATGAAAATATACAGTCCTGGGGCGCCTGGGTGGCTCAGTCAGTTAAGCATCTGCCTTCGGCTCCGGTCATCATCCCAGGGTCCTGGGATCGAGCCCCGCATCGGGCTCCCTGCTCAGCGGCGAGTCTGCTTCTTCCTCTCCCTCTGCCTGCTGCTCCCTGCCCCTGCTTGTGTGTGCGCTGCCCCCCCCCCCCCCGGCCCCTCCTTCTCTGTCAAATAAAACCTTAAGAAAAAAATACGCAATCCTAAGGGGTCCCATGTTGTATTTATTCTTGAAATTCTAAAATTATGGGAGTGGAGTACGGACTTATTGGTTACCATGGGTGGTAGAGGTGGTCGGGGGAGAGGTGATCCTGGCTGAGAAAGGGCAGCTTGAGGGCTCCACGTGTTGGAATGTTCTGTGTTCTGAACGTATTGGTGTCAGTATCCTGGTTGTGATCTTGGTGCTGTTGTTTTACCAGATGCTGTCCATGGGGGAAAGTGCGCACAGTCCGTGTTCTCTCTGTAGTACTTCTGATAACTGTTTGTAAATCTATAATTATCTCAAAATTAAAAGTTTAATTTAAAGAGTCACTTTAAAATCTAATTCCTTTAGAGAGCTGGGTTGCCTTCTATCCTTTTGTATATTTGACTGTCATTTACTTGTTTATTAAGTTCCCACATTTTGTCAAATTCACTGCTAGTTTCTGAAAACACAGAGTGAAGATAAGCCTGGATATAAATTTGGGATTCAGAAGATTCTGACTGGTGGGATCCTACCCAGGGAGGGTATTGTAGCTTCAGAGAGCTACATTTGTAGCTCAGGGCCATACTTATTTCACTTGATCGTGTTGAACTCTAGACTCTGAATTTGAGTAGAGGGCTGTCATTTATTCAGCTTTATGTTCCCAGGACTTGCCTTGGTAGCTGGGTTGTATGATGCACTAATGCAAACATGCGGGATGCTTGATTGACTGCGTGAATGTGATGGGGTTCAAGATATGCATCCCCAAAATATGGTACCTTGGCATATTGAAAATCTTAAGCTGAAGGAATCTGAAAAAAATGACAGAAGCAAGAAGTTCACTCTGCTTCTCCCCACCTTCTCTGAAAGCAGGAGATAAATCTCCTATACGGAAGGTACTCTCCCTGTACTAGGAGGAAAGAATGCATTATTATCACCAGGGAGGGACTTTGGGGCCGAAAAATCTGTACAAACCTTGTTAAACTAACCCTTACCTTCTTGGTTACTTCATCATTTACTACCGCTCACCCTTCACAGATTGATTGTTTCTCTGTCTATAAGATATAAATGCTTCCTGCTCTGGTCCTGCTTTGGGCCTTCATTCTCTTGTGAAGGCTCCCATATACATTGTAAACATTTAATAAAATTTGCATGTTTTTCTCCTATTAATCTTTGTCACTTTAATTTTCAAATCCTGCCCTGGACCCTAAGAGGATTGAGGAAAACTTTTTATTTCCCTACTAATGTTTTAGTTTTTATGAGGACAATAATAAACTTTATGACCAAACAAAAGAGTTAGATAGAGAGATGCAAAATTAATATTTTTAGATTGTGGGAATGTATCTTTTCACAATAGGATGAACAGTCCACCAACTAATTGGTGGACTGGAAATTTAGCAAACCCATAAAAATCTACATCTCCAAATAACACATTTGTGATAGATTCCTTATAATAGCTCTTGGAGGATATTCAGGAGTCCCTTGACAGAATATTGACAGTGATTAACTGATGCTGCACAACAAACTACGTTAATTTCTTGCTATGCTCTTACAGTAGTTTTTCTAGGATAAGACACATACACATGAATAAATGTTATATGTATAATTTTTTAGCGGTTTTCTCTATTTTGTGATCATCCAATGTCAAAAAACATTTTTAATTACTGTTTTCTCTCACATCATTTGCACTGTTAAAAGATAATCAGATGCACATTAAACATTTTAAGAGTTTATTTGAGCAAATGTAGATTCAAATTAGGCAATGCCAAACTGAAAATGGTTAGGAGCATTCCATGGACAGGACCTTGGGGAGAGGTTTTTATAGAGAAAAGATGGAAACAAAGTAAGGAAATTATTGATTGGCTAGAGCTTAACGCCTGGTTGGCTGTTTGTGATAGGTAGTCCTTAAGTTTTGATTTTGTAACCATGGGGTGTTTGCAGGCTTAGGTTTTGGCTTGCTTATGTAGGCCGCCATGGTATTAGAGCCACCTTGGTCTACTGGCCTCTTTTTAAAAATTAATTTAACAGTACCATACCTTGTTTCACCAGCTCCTTAGAGTTGGTCACTTAAGCTTTTTCTGAGTGGGAATACTCAGTTTCTTGTTTTGCCCTGTTCAGTCATTTAGAGGCAGTACACTTTTGCCATCACTATAAAAAGACAAGGACACCATGTCTAACAGACTGAATCTCCAGCAGTAAAAATGTTAGAAAACAACTTTTGTTTTTTCCTGTTTAGATGGGCAGTAGATGACCTACTGCCGTGATATGTTTTTTTTGACAGTAACTTTGATTTCTGGGAGGAAGCCTTAAAAATAATGCTCCTTTTTTAGAAGAATAACACCATTTTTTTTCTTATTCTTTTTTTGATTTTATTAAGGTTTTTATTTAATTCTGTATAGTTAATATACAGTATTATATTAGTTTCAAGTGTGCAATAGAGTGGTTTAACTATTCTATACATTACTCAGTGCTCATCATGGGAAGTGTCCTCTTAGTCTCCTTTGCCTATTTCACCCATCCCCCTACTCACCTCCCCTTTGGTAACCATCACTTTGTTCTCTATAGTTAAGAGTCTGGTTCTTGGTTTGTTTCTCTGTCTCTCTCTCTTTTTTCTTTTGTTCTTCGTTTGTTTTGTTTCTTAATTTCACATATGAGTGAAATCATCTGGTATTGTCTTTCTCTGACTTATTTTGCTTAGCATTGTACTCTAGCTTCATCCATGTTGTTGCAAATGGTAAGATTCCATTCTTTTTTATGGCGGAAAAATATTCGTGAGTGTGTGTGTCTGTGTGTGTGTGTGTGTCTGTGTGTGTCCATTTATCTACTGATGGATATTTGGGATGCTTCCATAATTTGACTATTGTAAATAATGATGCAGTAAACATAGGGGTGCATGTATCCTTTTGAATTAGTGTTCTTGTTTTATTTGGGTAAATACCCAGTAGTTCAATTAGTAGATTGTAGTGTTTTTCTATTCTTAACTTTTTGAGGAAACTACCTACTATTTTTCACAGTAGCTGCACCAGTTTGCATTCCCACCAACAGTGCGAGAGGATTCTTTTTCCTCTACATTATTGCCAACACTTGCTGTTTCTTGTGTTTTTAATTTTAGCCATTCTGACAGGTGTAAGGCCATACCTCATTGCCGTTTTGATTTGCATCCCTCTGATGTAGGTCGTCTTTTAGTTTTGTTGGTAGTTTCCTTTGCTGTGCAGAAGCTTTTTATTTTGTTGTAGTCCCAATAGTTTGGTTTTGTTTCCCTTGCCTCAGGAGACTTATCTAGGAAGATGCTGCTAAGACCAATGTCAAAGAAATTACTGCTATACTGTCTTCTAAGATTTTTTATGTTGGCAGGTCTCACATTTAGGTCTTTAATCCATTTTGAGTTCATTTTTGTGTATGAAGTAAGGAAATGGTCCAGTTTTGGGGCACCTGGGTGGCTCAGTGGGATAAGCCTCTGTCTTCAGCTCAGGTCATGATATCAGGGTCCTGGGATCAAGCCTTGCATTGAGCTCTCTGCTCAGCAGGTAGCCTGCTTCCCCCCCCCCCCCACCTGCCTCTCTACTTACTTGTGATCTCTCTCTTTGCCAAATAAATAAAATCTTTAATAAATTTTTTTATGAAAAGAAAAGAAAGAAAATGGTCCAGTTTTGTTCTTTTTCATGTAGTGCTCTAATTTTCCCAATATAATTCGTTGAAGAGACTCTTTTTCCCATTGCATATTTTTTCTTGCTTTGTCAAAGATTAATTGACCATAAAATTGTGAGTTTGTTTTTGAGTTTTCTGTCCTGTTCCACTGAGCTGTGTGTCCATTTTTGTGCCAGCGCCATACTGTCTTGATGACTACAGCTTTGCAGTATAACTTAAAATCTGGAAGTGTGATTCCTTCAGCTTTCTTTTTCTTCTTCAAGATTGTTTTGGCTAACCTGAAATCTAAAATAATTTAAGTATGTAATGCCCTCTCTGCTCAACTATTTGCTTACTGCTCTGTGGGTGGCTGTGCTTTCTTTATGTAAAAGAAAATACAGGTAGGATCATAGAAAGAGCTTTAGTTGACGAGTAAAGGAGAATAGAAGGCCTGGTCTGTAGTTCACCTCGTGTCTGCAGGGAAGGTGTCCCTGGGGCTCAGTTTTCATATCTGTTAAATGCCATACTTGGTCTAGCTTATCTTTAAGCTCCCTCTGACTTTAAATTTTTAAGTTTCTTTTCAAATATCAATACTTGCTTAACTAACCACAGAGAGAACCATCCTTTCAAATATTGGAAAGGCTATAGAAGAATGAAGCCCAAGGTAAAATGGGAAGCTAGAGGCTTCTGAGCTCCTCTTCTTTGCAACTTTGTACTTTTTGAAGTGAGTTCTGAGAACAATAGACACAGACATTAATGCTAGTCTAAGTGAAACATATTTCCAAATCTTAGTATGTTAACATCTCCATTATATCCAGAGATTAATTTTCTACCCCTGTCATTCTTTTGATGCACAGCCAGAGTCTGGGAATTAAAAGGCTATAGGAATAAAAAAACTGGCCATTTCAATCTTTCTTCACTGAAACCAGGTGCTTTATTCCTTAAGTCTGCACCCATTCTTATGGATACTTATCATTTAATTCTAATGAGTTTAATTATTTTGCTTCTCTGATAGCTTGCAACAGAGCAAAAGCCTCAAAATCAGGGAGGTTGGCAGAGCTATTAGTACTCTTAGAATAGTAGAGGTTCTGCTGGCCCAGTTGGGGCCAAATCAAACTAAATCAAAGAGGCAAAATAATTTAAAACACCAAAAAAACTGCACGATTACAAAGAATAGCCGGGCTTTACCTAAAGGATGAGGGTTGTCATCTAGAAAAGTTTAAATTTTATGTATAGCCTCTGTTAAAGAGTATAGTAACATTTCAGAGTATTTCTGTACCAGTGTTTAATGCTATTTTATCTGAGGACAGGTCATAAAATTCGTTCTCTCACACACATTCACACACACACAGACATATACACACGTGCGCGCGCGCGCACACACACACACCAAAATTCAACATGTTGTAACACTTTGATACAAAAGTAAGTTTTTCTCTCTCCCTCTGCCTCCCAGCCACCCAGTTCTCTTTCTTGGAGGCATCTGCTCTTGCAATATCTTAACATTAATGCAATTCTTATTATTCATGAGTTGTTCATGGACTCTGTATTTGTGAATTTGCCTGATTGCTAATGTTTGTTTGTAACCTCAGAATCAACGCTCGTGGGGCTTTCATGGTCATTTGAGGGCACGCACAGAGTATTAAAACTTTGATGCATCCGTGTTTCCACTTGAGGTCCAACAAGGCAATGCTCTGCCTTCTTAGGCTGACTTAGACAGCAGACTTAGGCTTCTTAGACAGCAAATGGCTGTCAGCCATTGCCGTAAGCACATATCCTTTTTGCCACCTATTTACTTAGTGCCATGTTTTTCACATTTTTGTGTTTGTTGTCAATGATTTTGCTGTCTAAAATGGTCCCCCAGAGTAGTGCTAAAGGGTTGTCCCGTGTGTCCAAGCTCAAGGAGGCTGTGATGTGCCGAATGGAGAAAATACCTGTGTTAGAAAGCTTCATTCAGCTCTGAGTTATAGTGCTGTTGGTTGTGAGTTCAATGTTAGTGAATCAACGGTTTATATTAAATAGAGTATCTTTTAACAGAAACACACATAAAACAAGATTATGTATTGATTAGTTGACAAAAATGTGAACAGAGGTTCACAGGTAACTAACTCTGTATTTCCCCTAGGAGCAATGCTTCAGTATTCACTAATCTAGTGTCCTTAGAGATGTTCTAGATCAGAACTACTGTGAATAATGAGAATGGACTGTGTATATATTATTTTCATTATTTCTCTTTCATACATATTTTTCAATTTTAATTAATTGCTTCCATGTACCAGCTAATCCTTACAAGTTATGACGCGTATAGAGAAATGCAGAACTATATTTTTTACAGGCCAGTGTTAGTGGAGAGCACAATATAATCTGGACTGACTGGGACTAATGGAACCCTCATAAGTGGGCCTAAATTCCACTGTTCCGCCATCTTGTCACTATATTCAGAATATGATTTAGTGTGTACATAACAGCCTTCTCTGAAATAAGAAAAGATGTTTGATTTCCATCCTTTTAAATGGCTTGCTAAATGAACGTCAGTGCTGTACTTTGTTTTTAACTACTTTATCATTAGATGTGCTGTGGGGAGAGGGTGGCACAGTGGAAATGTCACTGTGAGTTAATGAATGGTGTCTTTTCTCAGCAGAACAGTAATAGAGAAATCTATAGCATGGGTATTCTTAATGGGGTTCACTCCTTTTGACTTGGAAAAACATTCCTTTTTTTTTTTTTAAGGACAAAAACACTGTCCCTGTCATTCTGTCGCTTAAGATCTAGTAGATGGACTAGCAGCTCTTGGAAGCATTCAGTGAGTGTTTTTTGGTTTTGTTTTTTTTTAATTAATATAAAATGTATTATTTGCTTCAGGGGTACATGTCTGTGAATCATCAGTCTCACACAATTCACAGCACTCACCATAGCACATACCCTCCCCAATGTCCATCACCCAGCCACCCTATCCCTCCCACCCGCCTCCCCTCCAGCAGCTCTGTTTGTTTTCCAAGATTAAGAATCTCTTACAATTTGTCTCCCTGTCTGATTTCATCTTGCTTCATTTTTCCTTTCTTTCCCCAGTCTTGTTTCTCAAACTCCTCATGTCATTTGGATCACACAGAGAAAGATTGTCTTTCTCTGATTGACTCATTTCGCTTAGCGTAATACCCTCTAGTTCTAACCGCATTGTTGCAAATGGCAAGATTTCATTTTTAATGGCTGTGTAATATTCCATAGTGTGTGTGTGTGTGTGTGTGTGTGTGTGTGTGTGTGTGTGTGTGTAGTACAAGTTAGATAATGACATACACACACACATATACATATACATATACACACACACACACACATCTTTATTCCTTCATCTGTTGATAGACATCTGGGCTCTGTGCGTAGTTTGGCTATTGTGGACATTGCTGCTCTAAACATTGGGGTGTACATGCCCCTTCAGATCACTACATTTCTATCTTTGGGGTAAATACCCAGTATTGCAGTTGCTGGGTTGTAGGGTAGCTCTGTTTTCATCAGTGAGTGTTTTATGTGCACGTGGGGCAGAGAGGAGAGATGGCGCAGTTGGGTTTGGGAAGTATGAAGGATATAAGACATGGATTCAGAGGATAACATCTCTGAAATTATGAGGCATGTCAGTAGGAAGGTGTGTTTTGGTCTGAAAAGAAAATTACAAGGAACTCATCAGGACTGTCTGTTGGAAAATGCAGGGAAGGCTGGTATTTCTCAGGAGAGGGCTGGTAATGGAAGCAGTAGGGGCCGACACGTACCTGGAGGAGTCAGAAGGCCTGGGCTTCAGTCCTGATGCTGCCCTTTAGCGCTTTCAGTTTTCAGATAGTACACATGACTTGGACAAATCAGTTTGTGTTTTTTTTGTAGTGTTGTCCTGAGGACGAAATGAAAGAAATAATAAAAAGAAAAAGAAAGAAAACCCATCAGAGAGGAGGTGATGTTATGCTACCATTTGTAGGTGGTGACATATTTCAGGCCGGTAGCATTTACTTAATAATTGTGGAACTGAGGACCAGCAGAGCCTTCGTGTGCTATAATTTACTCCTTCCTCCACTACTGCCCAGACTCCAGGATTTTGTATGCAGCAACTTTATATAGAGAATCTCAGATAAAATCAGTTTATTTATATTTAGGAGAAAATAATTTATAACCTGGAGGCTATTTCTTCTACGTAACAGTAATATTTCTAATTGTTGAAAATAGTTTTTAATATGCAGTCTTGTGAGCTGATTTAAAATGGGTTTTAATTTTACTTGCCATAGCCATTCCGCTTGCTAAATTATTTCTGGGTGAGAACTTTATTCTTTTTCATTAGCTGAGTACTTTTTAATTGTAAAACTGTTGTGTACATATACATTAGTAAGATTATTACTTATCTTAAATAATTACTTATCTTAAATGTGGAAGTTAGTGGATAATGATTCTGTCGTTCTCCCAAATGTGGAATACGGCAAACCACAGTATATACCTTTCATTAAAAACAAAAATAAATGATAGCTAGTAGGCCGGTCCAAGTTGAGAGTAACTGCAGTTTTGATGTTTGTTTGCTGAGATGCTGGGGAGCATAAAGGATGAGTTTGGTACATTTGCTTAACATTATGTTTGTGTTTTATATTTTACATGCATCGAGAGTAACTTTTTCCCTGGCATATTGAGGAAAGGTTCATTCATACTAGTGGATACTAGTTATGTGATCTTAATTTTAACTGACGATATTTTTCTTAAGTGAAAAGTAGTACAAGAGTGGTTGCAATTCCAAATATGGTGATATCTTTAGACACTTTTTAACCAATCTTCAAATTAATTTTGCAGCGTCTTTGGTCTGTAGTCATTCCCTCATGCATTTGTTTAATTACGGATTTTAACCTTTTGACTTAGGACAACAAAACTAATTTCTCTTGGAAATGAGTGCTATATTTTTCCATTTGTTTTTGTGTCCATCACAAAATACTTTTCTCTTGAGTACCCCTCTGTTCTTGAATAATTAAGAAGCTTCCAGTGTGACAGAATATTTTCACATCTCTCATTCTTGAAAATATGGCATTGATTAGCACAGAATGGTATTGATAGTCATTTCTCAACTGAATTTATAGTGATTAAAAGACATCTCTTCTGAATGGGAACATTGTAAAGTTAGATAATGACTGTTTTAAAATTGCTTTTCCTGCTCCTCCCTTCTCCCTCCCCAGACTTAATTTTCATAAAAGACATTATCTACACAAAAGGTAACTATTACAAAAGAAGACTGAAGTGTCAAGGGATTTCTCGGGCTCTCTGATTTGTGTGCCCTGGCACCATCTCTCATCAGGCTTGCCCTCTCTGTGCAGCTGCCAAGTTTTCTTGCGTAATTGTCCTGACAAATGGTATACTTGTTAATATTGCAACTGGGCCCTTGCCAGTCCGTGGAAGCCATGTGCCCCAGGCAGCCAAGCCCAGTGCCAATTTCTTGCTGGTGGCTTTAATCCATGCCTTAAATACATTGTTGAAACCAATGACGGATAAATAAATAGTCACTTAACATAAGAAGAACTTTCATTTATCCATGCAAGGTAAGAGCAGTTTTGACAGGTAAGGGGCCCTGGTGTTTCTGAGCTCTGGACTCTCTCATATGCTGGCGGACAGCCTCCTGCCTTGGAGGCTTCCCTTTTGTCACTTCCATGCTCCAGAATCCAACAGAAAAACACATCTTGGTGACTCCTTAGAGAAAAGAGATTATTCACTTTATTCTCTTCAGTGCTGTTAAAGCGCCCAAGGTAGAAAAGCAGCGTTGTTGTTATCAGTGCCTACAGTTATATCCAGGAATTAGGTACACCAGATGCTCTGCAAAATAATAATTGTGTCTAAATGGACAAAAGTCAAGGAAAGAGTATGGGACACTCTCAGTACAACTGTGTGTTAAAATGATTTCCTAGGCATTTCATTTTATTGCAGATTAATGATTTCAAATACACAATGTCCATTTGAGCCTGTATTGGTTATTTTTCAGCAGGAGAGATTTACATGTCCACAGATAATTGCTACTAGGTTCATTTGGCACGAATATTTCTATTTTAAACTTCCAGGTTATTTATATTGACTTCAACTCAGCCAGCAGGAGATACATTTTCGTGGTGCCCAGTTATTTCCAGAATTTGTAGAAACTCTATCTTCTGCTCTTCTGCACATCCAAGCTGGACTTGTGGTTTTCTTATTCTCTGTGTCTTGCACAGAACCCCTCCCGGAATAACCTTGCTAGTTATCCTGCAAGGCAGAGCTCTGTAGATAGCGGGCTTGTCTCTAATGATGGCCTTCATTTGCATGTGGCCTTTTTCATGATAGTCTCACTCCCAGGAGGAAAGAACTCTGGCTAGAGTGACCAGCACCTGGGTGTGTGCAGTTTAATTTGTAAGACCTTTGTCCTGTTTGACCAAATTTCAACTGTGTTCTTGGATTCAATTTTGAGAGATCAAGAGGCCACACACACAATGTACCAAACTCATATGTTCTTTTATGAGAACATATTGTTATAATTGTTCTATTTTATTATCAGTTGCTTTTGTTACTCTCTTACTGGGCCTCATTTATAAGAGAAACTTTATCATAGGTATGTATGCATAGGAAAAAAACAGACTGTATAGGGTTCATTACTCTCTGTGGTTTTAGTCATCTGCTGGGTGTCTTGGAACATTTCCCCCATGAGTAAAGGGGGCAAACATATATGCGTTTTGCTTAGGAATGATTCCTTATATAAGACAGCAAAGGTAGCCAGGAAAGTAGTTTCCGAACAGTTTATTTCTACTTACATCAGTGGTACAAGCTCACTAATGATAAGCTGGACTGGCAGAAAAATGAAATTCTGTTGTTCTTAGTTAACTGTTGACACAGCCTTACTTTTCAAATTATTGTGAAAAGTAATGTTTTTGACGTTACTTTTGCCTAACCCAACAATGGGACATCTGTAGTGGAGTCTGGTGACCAAAGAATTTTATGCCCTTGGTGACCTTCAAGGTAAAAACTGCCGGTTATTTTTCCAGCAAAAGATGGGTTTACTTGGACATAAAAGAGAATTGCATTCCCAGGTCAAACAAGCTGCGCCCAGACCGCAGGCAGGTCTGGGGGACAAGTGAGAGGCAGGCTTTCTCAAAGAGAAAAGGAGGAAGTTGGGAAGGTAGTTATGAAGGAAAGGTCCGTTAGAGTAAACTGAGGGTCCTGAGTATGGTGGCTTCTCATCGCGGGGCTGTTGCCTGGGGGATGAGGAAATGGCCTCTTCCTTGAGCTTGCTTCCTTCCTTTCAGGTCTCTCACGGGGTCTGCAGTTGACCAAGAGTGGTAGGGCTCCCCTGCTGAAACCCCCAGCTTCGTTGTAGTGAGTTTCCTGTTATTAAACACATTAAAAAAAAAAAAAAGTAGAACAAAACTGCATGCTTGCTGTAGTTAATAGATTGCTCAGCTTTACAGCTTTCAGCACAAGAACTGTACAGTATAAGAACTCAGTCTTAAAAGTGCTATTTACCCAGTTGCTAATGCTTGAACTGAGGTCAGTACATCAACACTACGAATGCGTGGTCCTTCCTGACTTGGGACTACAGTGATGTTTGAAACTGAACCTGCAAAGAAGACATTGAAGGAAACCATGGCAGTAAGGCAAAGATTATGTCACACTTCTCTTAGGCCAGAAGTTGATCACCCAGGAGCAATAAGTTGAATAAATGGTGAATTTGATACTGTTGTACCTCCTGTGGAATTCAGGCCAGCACAAGGAGATAGTGCTGATGAGGGTGACATCGTGAATGCAGATGTGCTAAAGCGATTGGTAGTAAGAAATACATATTTGATTTAGTCCATATTCCCTGCACCAAGTGCCAAACCCTTGTAATTTCTAGTTGTAATTTTAACCCACAGGAACATCTTTTGTTACAGTATTTAGTATTGTTCCCAGTACCAGAAAAAGCTCCAGGGCCTTAAGGTGAAGTGGGTGTCTTTTGTTATTCATATAACAAACCCTTTTCTAGTTGCAGCTGAGTTTATCTGAATAAACTGATTTTCAGCAAGCCCTGAGGTTACCTGAGGATGGGGGTTGATTGCCAAGGGAACTAACTAGACCTTTAAGGAGGGGGAGAGGGGCTGGAGATTGAGCTCAGCCGTGATGACAGTTGATTTAACCAGTCAGGCCTACGGAATGAATCCTCCATAAAAACCCTGAAGACTGTGGTTGAGAGAGCATCAGCGTTGCTGATCATGTGGAGGGTGGTCTACCCAGAGAGGCATGGAAGCTCCACCCTCCTTCCCGCAAACCTTGCCTCGGCATCTCTTCCCTCTGGCTGTTTCTGAGTTACGCATTTTTATAATAAGCCAGTCATATAGTAAGGAAGCTGTTTTCCTGAGTTCTGCTCTAGCAAATTAAGTAAATCTCTGATACATGACTGGTCGTCACCTGGACTAGTGATTGGCATTAAAGCGTGGCAAGAGGGCAGTCTTGTGGCACTGGGCTCTTAACCTGTGCTACTGGCTTCTGCCTCCCAGTAGATAGTGTCAGGATTCAGTAAACTGTAGGACACTCAGCTGGTGTCTGCAGAGAATTGGAGAAGTGCTTAGTGGTGTTGGAGAACACACATCACAGCAGGTGAAAAACCCCCTGAGTGCTGTGGTGAAGAGCTGTGTCACGAGTTAGTTCCTGGTCTTGGAGCAGTGAGTGATAACAGCAAGCAAGGGGGAACTCCGTCGAGGAGAGCCCACTAGGACAGAAACCCATGTTAGAGAGACAGGAGACTGGAATGAGCCTTTTTAACTTCCATGTGTCAGGGCTGGCCCATCATCAGATGGCTGGATATAGGCTGATGATTACCATGAGGATAGTAATACTGCCATACTTTTCTGAGATCCTCTGACTGCCCTATATAATGACCTGCATGTGAAGCACAGATATTAGCTTAGTTTGGACTAAGTTTTAGTGAAAATTTTCCTTAGAAATATTGTTTTTTTACTACAATATAATGTAACATTTTAGCTTTAACATGTAGTAAAGACTTCATTAATGGGTATAATTGAAAAGCATTTGTTTGGTATAGGATCTGGCATCAGTTTCCCAGAAAATCTGAGTATCTTAGTGATTGGCATTATGACTGTGATAGTAGACTTTTTTTTTTTTTTTTAAAGATTTTTATTCATTTATTTGACACAGAGAGAGAGATCATAAGTAGGCAGAGAGGCAGGCAGAGAGAGAGGGGGAAGCAGGCTCCCTGTGGAGCGGAGATCCCGATGCAGGGCTTGATCCCAGGACCCTGAGATCCCAACCTGAGCCAAAGGCAGAGGCTTTAATCCACTGAGCCACCCAGGTGCCCCTGTGATAGTAGACTTAAACTTAGGGAGAGGAAATTGGAAAGGCAGAGAAGTTCTTACCTGCATTCCACTTGCATTGTTACAAAAAATAATTGCTTAGCTGTCATTGAATATAATTAATTGAACTGTCTGTGGCCATGTTAGATTTATCCTGGCATTTCTTCTTGGTATAGGTGGGTTTAACACAGGCCTTTAAGATGGCTAGAGCTCAACTCAACAGATATTTTTAAAACAACTTCTTATGATAATTCAACTCTTTCAAAATAAGAAATTTTATTTCTTTAAAGATTTTGTTTTCTTAAGATTTTATTTGAGAGAGAGAGAGCACAAGCAGGGGAAGTGGGAGGCAGAAGGAGGAGAAGCAGGCTCCTCACTAAGCAGGAAGCCTGATGCAGGGCTCCATCCCAGGGTCTTGGGATCATGACCTGAGCCGAAGGCAGATGCTTAACCAACTGAGCCACCCAGGCACCCCTCAAAATAAGAACGTTTAATTAAAAGTGTACTAGATGTCTGCTTAGAAAGTTTAGAAATATGAAAATGCAAAATAGAAAATAAGGACCAGGTATTATACCTATTAAATCCTGTTTAGTTCCTAAATGTAGTATGCATGTATTTATAGGTAGGTAATATATTTGCATAGTTAAGATCATATCATACATACACTTTCATATTCTATTTATCACTTTATAAGTATATAGTTATATCATCAAAACTCTTCGAAGCCATTATACTTTATGAGTGCATAATATTTTATTGTATAGTTCTATAATTTACTTAATCACTCCCTTGTTGGGGGGATGTTTATGTTGTTTCTAATTTTTCTGTATTATAAATCATATTGTAATGAAACTTCTTTGTGTTTAACTTCTGTCTTCATTTACATTATTTCCTTGTGATAAATTCCTAGAAGGGTAATTACCCTGTCAAAGGGTATGAACAGTTTTAAATCTTTTGGTAGTGCTGAATTGCTTTTTCTGGAAAGGTTGCACCAATAACACTCTCAGTAGTAACACAGAGAGCTGCCTTTTTAGAGACTTTCTTTTTTTGTATTCATACTACTCAATAGGAACATAAGCACACTCTTGAGTAAAAGTTAGCAAGAGTTGGCCTTTTCCCCATCATTACTTTAGTGGAGTAAAATGCACAAACTATGTATTGACTGAGCCATGATTCATATTTCTTGGTAGAAACTGTTTAAGTATTGCATCTGGAGGTTAATGAAATGTGTCTCATCTTTTTCATATGGTCATGACCGTATGTGGGTCATGTTTGCTTACCATGGCCCTTTCTGGTAAGCTAACTGTGCTTTGGAGAAATTACCAGTCCAGCAGACTTAATGCACTGCTTATTTTCTTTTACATACAAGACCAAGGGAGATTGAAAAGAAAGACTGTTTAAACTGTTACAATATTCATTCATTCTAACAACAAACATTTACTTGGTATTTTGCTAGTTCTAGTCACTTGAGCTAGATTTATGGTGGTAAAGAAAGCTTACAGTATTCTCATGTGGCCTGTTGAACAACCAAAAGAATCCAAATAAAGGCTGTGACCATCTAACAAGATATCTTAGGTAACTTTTTATTTTTATGTATTAATTTTTAAAATAAAAATCACATATACTCAAGGCTACACAATATGATTTGATACACACACATATATATGAAATGATTTCTACAAACTAATTCACAATCATCTCACGTAGTTACCATTTTTTTATGTCTAATGAGGAGTATATGAAGTCTGCTCTCAGTGAATTTCCAATATTCAGTACAGTATTATAGACTGTAGTTGTCATGCCGGACAGTAGTTCTCTAGACTTACTCATCTTACAAACTGCAATTTTATACGTTTTGGCCAACATCTTTTCATTTTCCCCTCCTCTGCATTCCTGGTAACCACTTTTCTATTCTTCATGCTTCTGTGCACTTGATTCTTTTAGATTCCATATTATAGGTGAGATTTTAACTGGGCTTAAGAGTATAACGAACATCTACCTGGGAATTAGGCTGCTGGGTTATCACCTCTGACTAATTGATTGGCTGTACATCCTTGGGAATATAGCTAATCTGTGACTTGGCTTCTTTATCTACAAAATATGACTATTGGACTTAATGATTTCTGTGGTCCTTTGTAGTTTTCAAAATGTTTAAATTTTTCTGAAGATTGAATATCTCTGTTTATAAGCTGAAATCCATATACTAGTTTAGAAGCTTAGTTTGTATACTAAAATACAATCTTGGGAATCAGGTTTGATTGTTTTGGGTATGGAATTCTCATTTTTCTTATATGAGGGTCTAGGTCTGCCCTGTCCAATATGTATCTACTAGTTGTATGTGGCCAATTTAAATTAGAATTAAGTTAAATAAAATGAAAAATGAAATCCCTCAATTGCACTGGCCACATTTCCAATACTCAGTAACCATATGTGGCTGGTGTCTATTATATTTGCGTGAATACGTATATAGGTATAGGTATATATATACCTATATATATGTATATAGGTATATATATCCTATATCTGTGGATATAGGATGTTCCTGTCATTGCAGAAAGGTCTGTTGGATGACATGGACCATTGTTTTTTGGTCAGAATAAGCTCTGTTTTACTAAATAAGGCTAGCATTGTATCAAAAGGGCTGGAAAAAGTGATCCAGTATCTGTTTAAGGTGTATTGCTTAGGGTCCGCTAGGACTTTTTTTTTCCCCTCATTTAGTTCTGATGTCAGTTTTTCATGAAATGTTCTCGGTCCTAGTGTTGGAACATAGAACTAAGTACGTTGATTTTGACACTTGAAGAAAATGAACTTTAGCTTCACTTCCCTAGGGATTTCCTGGTGTTAAAAGTGTTAAAATGTCACTACATAATTTTGCTTTAAAAGTAATTGTTTTTACAGTTTCAGTTTGGGATGGTAAATATGGTCCAGGGATAGATGGGGGTGATATTGAACAACAATGTGAATGTACCAGGTGTCCCTGAACTGTGCACTTAAAAATGACGAACTTTGTATTATATATATCTTAACTGCACAAAAAACAGTTTGCTCTGATTAGAAGGAAAATGAACGTCTGAGTAGTATCAAAATAAAGTTGTGAGTATATTGTATTTCTACTTCAAGAGGAAGAGTAGAGGGTTTAATTCTGTCACATCTGTCCCAGGCTGAGTTTGCCGGGAAGCAAATTCTGAGCTGAAGATTAGCACGCAGGATAGTTATTATATGATGTTGCTCTTGGCATCAACACCTGGAGAGACTGGGAAGAAGCAGGATTAGGCAGAGGGGGAATCTCGAGCCTCAGCACAGTCCCAGAGAAGATCTCAGCCACCTGCATGGGGGCCTGTCAGCTACCCTTGTCCTGAAACGTACCTCCCCCCCCCGCTCCTCCCTCCCCGATGGATGCAGGCTGCCCCTGGAAGGTGTGTCATTTTGGGCAAGGTTCTTTCTTTAGGTGAGGCTATCTTTAAAGTTTTAATTAATTAATTAATTAATCAATCTATTTATGTATGTATGTGATCTCTCCACTCAACGTGGGGCTTGAACTCATGACCCCAAGATCACGAGTCCCAGGCTCTTCCAGCTGAGCCAGCCAAGTGCCCCTAGGTGAGGCTATCTTTAAAAAAGCCTGAAACTTGAGGAGCATCTGAGTGGATGAATCCTCTCTTCTTGAGGGCGGATTTGGATGGTGCAGCACAGTTACTCGTGGTCAGATCAACATAAAGCCAGAAGTCTGTTTTCTAATCACATTTCTGGACTATTTAAATAGAGGACCAGAAAGTAAGAGAAAAAGGGCTCTTGTGGTGTTAGGTAATGCCTACAACTACCAGTAACCAAGAACATAAAGAGCAGGCTTCACTTAAATTTATTTCTTTTTCTGATTGGGGTTAATTATTTGTAACTGTTTATTTTTTTCATATAAAGTTATATAATAGCTATAAGTAAATGTCCTTTAGCATGACATAATAATTTTTTATGTCCTCTGATCTTTAATTAGTCAAAGTGGCTTTAAATACTGTATGTTTCCATAACCTGGGATGACCAGAGAGGACAGGAAAATACGATGGAGTGAATTAGCCCATACTGTACAGTGGGAGAAACCACCCCCTTATCTTCAGAGGTACTATCATCAACAAACAACAGCAGCAAATGCTTTTTATAGGGCTCTGAGGCACTCACTCTAAAGCCAGCAGAGTGATTTTGCCTCCTTCTGACTTTTATGGGGAGATGTATCAAAAGAAAGTCAGCACGAACTTACCTGAATAGCCTTTTAAAAAGAGTCTTGGCCTGTTGCAGACATCTCAAAATATCCTTGTAAGTAATAAAGAAAAAAAGTTCATTGCATTTTTTAGTAGTGTTGACTATCTCTAGCATATTATTTTTAAGTCATGATAGGGTGAGAGGTACATAGAGTTCTTTATGTATTTAATGCATGACATTTTTATATTCATTTTGTAGAACTAAAACTTTGTACCACCGGCTAAAGAAACTCTTATTTACACCTTTGTTTTTGTGCCCTTTTTGCCTCCATCTTATTTCTCTTTTTCAGTGGCTTAGAGTAGAGTGGAAAGATCATGGGATTTTAAAGTTAGAGACAAGGATTTGAGGCCCCTATTTGCTACTTTTATCCATGGGAATTGAGTTATGTCATTTGTGAACCAGTATATCTTTTTCCGTGAATTGTGACTAATAATTGTGTGTGCCCCAGGAGGTGTTATTGGAATCAATAATAAAATGCATGTGAAACTATTTGTATAAAATATAAAGGACTCATTACTTATATTTTTCAAAAGCTAATATTGACTTCTTTTTTTTTTCTTTAAATATTTATTTATTTGACAGAGAGTGAAAGAGACAGAGAGAGAGGGAACACAAGTAGGGGGAGTGGGAGAGGGAGAAGCAGACTTTCCTGCTGAGCAGGTAGTCTGATGTGGGGCTCAATGCCAGGATGCTGGGATCATGACCTGAGCCCAAGGCAGCCACTTAACAACTGAGCCACCCAGGTGCCCCTAATATTGACTTCTTGATAAGGAGCTGTACTATTGCTCATATAAGCAATTCTGACGTTAGCATGATTGGCTGATCTAAAGGTAGGCCTAACATTCAGTTAAGGCTCCAGGGGCCCAAGAGATTGGAGTGAAGTAGGTTAAAATTGAGGGTGTGCCAGGAAGATAGATTTTTCTGGTACTGAGTAGTATTTAGATCAATATATTTATCTCCACCAGCTACCAGAATCCTTGGTTGGTGACTTTCTTGGATTCATACAGATGTATATTAATTTTTACTTATTTATTTATTTATTTAAATTAATAACCTTTGAGTCTATCTAGAAAAGTCTTCTAGCGACTCCTCTCTGCTATTAGGTTGTTTCTGGATAACAGGTCACCAATTAATATACTTCTTTTGGCTGACTCCTGACTTTCCAGTAACCATGTCAATTAATCAGTCTTGTTCTTCTAGTGTTTCTCTACACATTCTGAACTTACACTTTCTCTAAATCAGTTTCTTTTTTCCTTTTCAAATTTTTCATGTGTATTTGTGATTGGAGAGGGAAACATTTTCAAATTTCTCAAGATTTTCCAAATTTTTATTTTTACAAATAACTCTTAAATGAATTCCTCTTAATTTCATGCATAATGCCGTCCCCTTTCCCTACTATCTAATATTCATAACTTTCATCCTAAACTATAGCATTCCTCTTTGAAAAAAAGGTCACATTTACTTGGTGAATGTTGAGATTATACACAATATTTTTCTTTATACATCTAAATCTTTCCTTGGGAGATCAGGACCATCTATTACAAGTTCCCTCAGCTTCCCTTCCTTTAATTTCAGAAGTCTTAAATATTTTTTTTTTTATTCTCTCTTTGGTATCCTCCATTTTTTATCTTCCACTCATTTCTTAACCTATTATAATCTGATTTCTGTCCTCACTAATCCATTGAAATTGTCCAATTGATGGTCATCTTGTCAAATAGTTCTTTACTTTGCCCCCTACCTAACCTCTTTGTTATGTTTTTATCCTGTTGACCAATTTTTTCTCCATCCTTTCCTGTTTTTCCTCTTTCACTTCTTCCCTCCTCTTTCATCCAGTATTATATGAAGTGCTAGATTGTGGGTATATAAAGATTTACATGAGAGAGAGAGAGAAGGGAGTGTATGTTCTACTTTCATGAACCAAATAGTGTAGGGGCGGTTGGGTGGCTCAGTGGGTTAAGTGTCTGCCTTTGGCTCAGGTCATGATCCCTGGGTCCTGGGATCAAGTCTTATGTCCAACTCCCTGCTCAGTGGAGAGCCTGCTTCTTCCTTTCCCTCTGCTGCTCTCCTGGCTTGTGCTCTCTCTTTCTCTGTCAAATAAATAAGTAAAATCTTAAAAAAAAAAAAAAAAGCCACATAGTCTAACAACAAGACAGACAAATATTAATAATATTATTAATATTAATCCTTAGCATGCTAAGGATTGCACATACAGTGGCATTTAGGTTCAGAAAAGACCTTGGTTTCCATCTAGAAACTCTGTGTCCCTAGCTTTGTAATATTGTACCCTTCGGTTTTCTTCTGGTTTACTCTTTGTATATCCTTCCCTTAAATGTGGTAACTTCCAAGACTTTGGTCTTTTGCCCATTTTTATTTTTGCTCTTACCTGGCCATGGATTTTCATATACCTTTATAATGTTAACTCTTTACTCTGTACACATAATTTTCAAGGCCTACATTTCTAGCATTAATATCCCACTTCATTTTCAAACCCATACCTCAGACTGTTCCTAGAAATTATAATATGACTATCTTCAGTCATATTTAACCTGTCCAAAGCTACTACTTTCCTCTCCAATCACAAATACAGAAATGAAAATCATTTAAACAAACAAACAAAATTCATCCTGTCTTTCCCGTCTCAGTGAATAACTTCACTGTTTTCTCTGTTATCTGGTCTCTAGAATTCTCTGTGTCATTTTAACTCTTGATTCAACTGATTTTATCTTTTACATATCGGGCATTGAGTTAAGTATATTATGAACAGGATCTAGTTTAATTCTTTTTCTATAAGGTAGATATTGTTTTCTACATCCTTATATATGAGAAATCTGAGAGTCAGAAAGGGCAAGCCATGTGTCCAAGAGTACTACACAGCACCTGGGTGGCTGACTTAGGGTCACACCCATGTAGGTGTCTCTGCAAAGGGAGGTCTTTCACCCATTATATTATTGTATTGACTCTTCTCACAGTTGGTCTCACTGTGTCTTCTGTGCCAACATTATGTGCTAATTCAATATTAAATGTCCTAATTTTAGTGACTCTATAATTTTTATATATTTGTGATTAAGATATTCTTAATAGTGTGGAAGACTTTTTCAGTAAAATAAGCTAAAACAGGGCTCAGCAAGCTTTTTCTCTACAGGACAAGATAAGTGTTTTAGGTCTTTGTGAGCTATATACTCTATGGCAACTATTTAGCTCTACCTTCGTGGTAGAGAAGTTACCACAGACAATATATAAATGAACGGGCGTTGCTGCATTCCAACAAAACTTTATATACAAAAACAAGACATGGGCAGGTTTGGCTTACCAGTTCTTGGTTACATAGTATTTCATTTCTACCATCTAAACTAATGGGTTTTATTTATTAATTTATTCATTCATGTATTTGTGCATTTAAAATGCATTTATGTATAATCTAAATTGCTTAGGTAAGAGAGAAGTTAAGGGAGGTAATTAAAGAGGTGTAATTTGAATTTAGCAGTTGGGAACTATTGATTAAGAAGTACTTGAGTTGGTCAGAGTTGTGAACTTTGTCCATGGGGAGTATATGAGTTTGTGCAAGCTGCATGATCTCTTTGAGTCTTACTTTCTTTGTAAAGTGTAGGAATAATGCTAACCTCACAGCGTTGTTGAAAGTGTGAGTTGGAAACCCACCATATCAGTAGAGGGATGACGGCCATCAGTACTGTCACTATCCTCGGTCTCCTGTGTTTTCCAAATGAACTGGTTCTTTTTTTTTTTTTAAGTAAATATTTATTTGAGAGAGAGAGAGAGAGAGCATGAGTGGGGGAGGAGAGGCAGAGGGAGAAGCCCACTCCCTGCTGAGCAGGCCTCGATCCCAGGACCCCAGGATCAAGACCTGAGCCGAAGGCAGACACTTAACCAACTGAGCCACCCAGGTTCCCGGAACTGTTTCTTATAGAGAAATTTGAGACAATAAGAATGGAATCTCTTTCCCAGATGGAAGTGGGAAAGCTGTCATAATCTTATTCTTGCTCTGTAATAGATGACAATAGAAAAAAAAAACATAATTGTTTTGAGTGGGGAGAAGTGATGGTGGGGAATATATGCTGAGACTGAGCAGATAAAAAGTCTGTAAAGGAAGACAAGAAAATTAAACTTTCCTCAGCTGAGGGTAGGGTCCGGAGAACAAAGAAGGGGCACAAGGATGGGGCACGCATGTGGGAACAGGACCTAGAAGTGGGCTTGGATGTGCCAAGGGCTGGGAACCAAGAAGGAAGAGGTAGTCAGCAACCCATGAGCAATTGCTCCAATGACACCATCCCCAAAAGAATTCTGGACTGTGCATAGAGCGTACGCCTTTGGAGGGTAGAGGTGCTTTCTTGTGTCTTGCCAAGGGTGCTGGGCTGGGTAGCTAACCACCTAACAGTGTGACTTCACACTAAGACGTTTAAAATTCCTATCTATCACATTGACAAGCCTCTGAACCCTGTAGATGGGAAGACAGATTTCCACTGACATTCAACCAAAAACACTTTTTGAAACAACTGACAAAATGGTACCATAGATGAAGAAATCCAGAGAGTTCCTGGGTATCTTCTCTCCTGATGGCAGTCTCCTGCAAAGGTGCTGTGCTGAGGCTTCTAATACGCAGTCATCCACATGCACCATAATATACCTTGTAGCTGGATATTTTCAGTTACACTTTTGAATGAGGTGCACTGTGCTGTCTGGGTACATAATCAGCATGCTTTTGATGTCACTTGGAACAATGGGATTCCCTCTTAATGCACCTTACTATCACAAAGGTGGGTGGTTTCTTAGTATGATTATAGGGCCCTCGAAGTAAAATAACCACATGGTAGTATGCTTTAAAGTAGCTCAATACGTAAAAAAATTCCACAATTTTGAAGATGATTAGCGTGATTTAAGTTCATAATAATTTTTTTTTTCAAACATAAGGATAAAACTGCCAAAGATTTTCATTACTAAGACCTCTGAGTCAATTTAAAGCTTATTTCTGTGACCCTGGGGAATGAACACTACATTCGTGGTCCAGAATTTTCCACTGTTGTTTTAACTCCACTCTAGAATTCAGTCAGCTCTACCCGGGTCTTTGGCACCTGATCTGTGACATGACCAGCCTGTATCAGATGTTTGCCGAAAGGACTTTCCACTGTGACACTGATGCTCTTCTTAAATTAATTAATGTGGTGCTCTTCTTAAATTAAATTCTAGGCATTTTTATTTTTTTATTTTTTTTCCAAATAATTTAATTTTATTTTCTCAGTGTTCCAAGATTCATTGTTCATGCACCACACCCAGTGCTCCATGCAGTACGTGCCCTCCTCAATTTCCACCACCAGCCTCACCCAACCCCCCACCCATCTCCCTTCCAAAACCGTCAGTTTGTTGCTCAGAGTCCACACTGTCTCATGGTTCATCTCTCCCTCAAATTCCCCCAGTTCACCTCTCCTTTCCTTCACACAATGTCCTCCATATTTTTCATTATGCTCCACATGTAAGTGAAACCATATGAAAATTGACTTTCTCTGCTTGACTTATTTCACTCAGCATAATCTCCTCCAGTCCCGTCCATGTTGATACAAAAGCACAATATTCCATTGTATATATGTACCATATCTTCTTTATCCATTCATCTGCTGAAGGGCATCTTGGCTCTTTCCAAGTTTGGCAATTGTGGCCATTGCTGCTATGAACATTGAGGTACATGTGGCCCTTCTTTGTATTGCATCTGCATCTTTGGGATAAATACCCAGTAGTGCAATTGCAGGGTCATATGGTAGCTCTATTTTTAATTTCTTGAGGAATCTCCACACTGTTTTCCAAAGTGCCTGCACCAACTTGCATTCCCACCAACAGTAGAAGAGAGTTCCCCTTTGTCCTCGTCTTCTCCAGCATTTGTTGTTTAATGTCTTGTTGATTTTGGCCATTCTAACTGGTATAAGGTGGTACCTCAGTGTGGTTTTGATTTGAGTCTCCCTGATGGCTAATGATGATGAACATTTTTTCATGTGTCTGTTAGCCACTTGTATGTCTTTGGAGAAGTGTCTGTTCATGTCTTCTGTCCATTTTTTTGATGTGATTATCTGTTTTTTCAGTGTTGAGTTTGAGGAATTCTTTATAAATCTTGGATATCAGACCTTTGTCTGTAGTGTCATTTGTGAATATCTTCTCTCATTCCGTGGGTTTCCTATTTGTTTTGTTGACTGTTTTCTTTGCTGTGCAGAAGCTTTTTATCTTGACGAAGTCCCAAAAGTTCATTTTCACTTTTGTTCCTTTGCCTTTGGAGACATGTCTTGAAAGAAGTTGCTGTGTCTGATGTCAAAGAGAGAGGTTGAAGAGGTTACTGCCTATGTTCTCCTCTAGGATTTTGATAGATTGCTTCCTCATGTTGAGGTCTTCTATCCATTTCTAGTTTATCTTTGTGTATGTTGTAAGAGAATGGTCAAGTTTCATTCTTCTATATATAGTTGTCCAATTTTCCCAGCACCATTTATTGAAGAGACTGTCTTTTTTCCATTGGATATTTTTCCTGCTTTGTCAAAGATTATTTGACCATAGAGTTGCTGGTCCATATCTGGGCTCTCTATTCTGTTCCACTGGTCTATGTGTCTGTTTTTGTTCCAGTACCATGCTGTCTTGGTGATCACTGCTTTGTAGTAAAGCTTGAAATCAGGCAATATGCTCCCAGCTTTGTTTTTCTTTTTCAACATTTCCTTAGCAATTCAGGATCTTTTCTGATTCCATACAAATTTTAGGATTGTTTGTTCTAGCCCTTTGGAAAATGCCCGGTGGAAGTTTGATCAGGATGGCACTGAAAGTATAGATTGCTCTGGGCAGTATAGACATTTTAACAAAGTTTATTTTTCCGATCCATGAGCATGGAATGCTTTTCTACCTTTTTGTGTCTTCTTCAATTTCTTTTATGCATGTTCTGTAGTTCCTCGAGTACAGATCCTTTACCTCTTTGGTTAGGTTTATTCCCAGGTATCTCATGGTTCTTCGTGCTATAGTAAATGGAATCGCTTCTCTAATTTCCCTTTCCATATTTTCATTGTTAGTGTATAAGAAAGCAACTGATTTCTTATACAGCATTGATACTTATACTGCATTGATTTTGTATTCTGCCACATTACTGAATTGCTGTATGAGTTCTAGTAGTTTGGGTGTGGAGTCTTTTGGATTTTCCATTTAAAGTATCATGTCATTGCCAATTTGAATATCTTTTATTTCTTTTTGTTGTCTGATTGCTGTCGCTAGGACTTCTAGTACTGGGTTGAATAAGAGTGGCGAGAGTGGGCATCCATGTTGTGTTCCTGATCTCAAAGGGAAGGCTGTTAGCTTTTCCCCATTGAGAATGATATTCACTGTGGGCTTTTCATAGATAGATTTTATGAAGTTGAGGAATGTTCCTTCTATCCCTATACTTTGAAGAGTTTTAATCAGGAACAGATG
>CM053608.1:108095934-108115439 GCA_028646535.1 Procyon lotor
GACCTGAGCCAAAGGCAGAGGCTTTAACCCACTGCGCCACTGAGGCGCCCCTCATTCATATATTTTTAACTCTCTGTTTGAATGTAAGAAACAAGTAGAATTAAAGGAGGAGCAGGAAATATTTCCCTTTACCCTCTTTGCACTTCTTCCACACATGTTCATCAAAACAGGAGGGACAGTTCTCTCCCATGAACAGACTCTAAATGGGTTATTGGACATGGAAAGGAATTGTATATGATCCCTAGGCTAAGAAAGAACCATTGTTTTGTTGTATCAAGTGAGTCACGTTGTATGAGACAACTCTTTGCTTCAGGGTGTGCTGTTTTCCCGTGGGTCTGTGATTCCACAGCAGTAGGTGAGCTTTATATGAAAAGGCCATCTACACTTGATCGCAGAGCTGCTTAAATGAGCATTCTTACTACTTGGAATAACCGACTATATTCTAAGTTAGGATTAACACTATTAATAAGGGTATAGGTTTATTCGGAAACGAAAAAGAAACGAACGTAGACAGGTCACAGTCTAGGAAATATGACCAAGTGATAGAATGTCACCTACAATTAATGTGCCGGAGGAGATGTATGCCAGCGAGACGGTGTCCAGGTCAGGGTGGCCGGCAGATGCTTAGCCTAGCTTCCCTTACTAAAAAAATGAGAAAGGAAAGGGCTCATTGATTTGTAAGCCTGAATGCTATGAAAGCGGCAGTGAGAGCTTTGAGACTTACACTAGCATTTTAATGGAGGAAAAATTCAGGCTACCTTAGAAGGTGGAAAATAGGAAGAGGCATAGGAAACTATCTTTTCTTGTTTCATATTTGTTTGGGGGTCCAGTCATTAGTGGACATGGCTAATGTTACTGTCTATTCTGCCTTATCATTAAAAAATATTATATGCAAACGCATACTAATAATATAATTTGATGAGGAATTCCATGTTTATTGTTTCATTTGTTCCTCTTAATAAACCTTTGTGAGATCAGGTGTTTCCACTTCAACCATGAGGAATCTGAAGTCCCCAAAGTTGCCTTAAGTTATCCACCCAGTTAGTGGCAGGGCTAAACCTTGAACTCAGGTCTTCCGAGTTCATTGCCCATTCTGCTGCATTCTGTTGCTTTTCAGGGAGCTGCTTTTCAAATGGGACCTGCTTATGACCAAAGTGGTACATTAGTTTTAAGAATGGTGTTGGGGCTTGAGATGCCTGGGTGGCTCAGTCAGTTAAGTGCCTGCCTTTGGCTCAGGTCATGATCCCAAGGTCCTGGAGTCCAGTCCTCATCAGGCTCCCAACTCAGCAGGGAGCCTGCTGTTCCCTCTGCCTGCTGCTCCCCCTGCTTGTGCTTGCTCACTCTTTTTTTCTCTCTGAAAAATAAATAAATAAAATCTTAAAAAAAAAGAAAAAAGAATGGCTTTGGGGGGAGAGAGTTTTTTTTTATGTTGTTTTTTTAAAGCCTGGTCTCAACTAAAGTGTTGGTATTAAGTCTGACCTAATCTTAACCATCAAAAAAAAATGTTTTTTCCTTCTTTCAGTTTATTCCCCTAGAACACAATTTTTCAGTAATTTTAATCATTTACCTGTGTAACTTAAAAATTATATTGTTATCTTTTAAAGTTCTCCTGTTATTAAATAATCTTTGTAAGTACTGTTTCAATCACTATAAGGTGTATTTGAACAAGAAGAAAAGTAAATACAGAGGTCTGGGTAAAAGAAACAGGGATAAGCCTAGAAATGGGTGAACTATGACAATATATATTTTAACTATTAATTCTGAGGAAAACCCTGTTTGTTTTTTGAAAAAAATTTAAGTGTATCAGTACTCATAAATCTAAATGGGCTAAACTTACTAATTAAAGACATACATTACCAGACCTAAACAAAACCATACCAGAGGCTGAAAATAAAGGGCAGGAAAAAGATATATCAAGCAAATACCAGAAGAAAGCTGGCACAGCAATATTAATATTAGACAAAATAGAATTTGTGGCAAAAATCGGTAAATATGAATAAAGAGGGATAATATATCAATCATAGTGCTCTATGAGTCAGGAATTTTAATTTGCCCAACATCATAGCCATAATACATAAACCAAAACTGGAGAAATAAAAGTTAAATTTGACAAATTCATAATCACAGTAGAAGATTTTAAATGACTTCAACCAAAAACCAATGGATTAAGAAGACAAAGTGATTAACGTGAGTAAAGATATAGACAACCTGAAAATATGATTAAGAGGCTTGAGTTATGTTCATTTTTAAAGTTCTATAACTAAAATAAAATTCTGTAACTGTACAGATCCACACAGAAATTCCATACTCACAATTGGAGGTATTTAGTCACATGGGACACTTAGAATAAGTTGTCCATGTTCAGGGTGACAGCTAAAGTCTAAACAAATGTCAAAGAATCAATAACATAAATAGAACTGTGCTTGACTATGATGTAGTTATGTAGAAATGTCCTTAGACATTTAAAAATTCACAGTTATAGATTCGTGGGATAAAGAGAAATATTACAGTAAATTGCAAATTACTTATTAACCAGCAGTGAAAATACTCTCTTCATACTGCTCAGATACGCGGGAAAATAGTTTATTTTGTAGAAACTTGGTAGACCCCACTTAAATTGTGTGATCACAGTTAACATTAATAAAGCAAAATGTGTGGGTTATAGATAAAGATGTACTTGTAGTACATTTAGTTTAAATATACTTAGGAAAATTTTAAAACCCTGAAAAATCAATGAATGGAAGTGTCATTTTAAGATGCTAAAGCAAACATTTTTCTAAAAAAGTAGAAGGGAGGTGGGTTGTATAGTTTTTAATAGTCCCAAATCTTACAAAACAGGTACAGCAACTAGAATAGCAAAGCCCATCTCCAAGACAGGTGGTGACAAGGTCTCCCTAGGGTCTTCAAAAATGGCGGGAACTCATGACTGCCAGCCAGAAGATCTACATTGTGTCAGAAATTGAGGCCATAGGGGCACCTGGGTGGCTCAGCAGGTTAAAGCCTCTGCCTTCGGCTCAGGTCATGATCTCAGGATCCTGGGATCGAGCCCCACATCGGGCTCTCTGCTCCGTGGAGAGCCTGCTTCCCCCTCTCTCTCTGCCTGCCTCTCTGCCCACTTGTGATCTCTCTCTCTCTGCCTGCCTCTCTGCCCTCTTGTGATCTCTCTCTCTCTCTCTGTCAAATAAATAAATAATAAAATCTTAAAAAAAAAAAAAAAAAAAAATAAGGCCATAGAGGGAACTTATGAGGGCTGAGGGGAGGAGAGCTTCTTCTGAGTCTCTCAGAACAAACTTTGGACAACCAAATTTACTCGAGATGCTTTGACATTTAGTGCTAGTAATAACACTGTTCACCAGTGACCACCAACATCACAAAATGAGGGGCCAGAGCCAGACGTTCAGGTCTCCTGATGGAAGAATACAATGGCAACTAGAAAATCTTGTCAAAAATTTCGACCTGAATCCGATCAAATCTCTAGATCCAGCTCCAAACTTACAGGAAATATAGAGGACAGAGAAACATGTTAAACTATGCCATGGAGAATTAATAAGCAAAATCCAACCCTGTGGGAAACACGACAGCATTGCTTCTCAAGATGTGATGTGCATAATGAAATAAAAAGAAAAATCAAAAAGAAGACCTTAGAAATGTTTAAGCAGCAGTGTTTAGAAATGTTTAAGCCATCATATTCAAGCACATTATCAGTGGACTTCCTTTGTGGAATAGCATATAAACTGATTCCGGTGTTCTCCCACGCTCCTGGTGAGTTGCATGTGCTTGGTCTGTGCAGTAGTCATGCACAGTAGGGCCATTTCTCAGTCTGAAACTGATTGGAAATCTTAAACTGTCCCTTCAGCATAGTACAGGACAAATGATTGAATTTCTTCAAATAAACTGCAAGAAAAATAAAAGGGAAATATACCTATAGAGTGGAAGAAAGAGCAAGCAATCACAATGCTTAGATCCTATCAAGAGAAAACATCTTTAAGGAAAAAATCATTTAAGGCCATTGAGAATTTGAATGCTAACTGAATGTCTGAATTTAAGGAGTTCTTTTATTTTTATTTTTTAAGTTATGATAGTGGTATTGTATTTTTAGAAAGTCATTTTCCTTTATTTTTAAATTTTTATTATTTATTTATTTATTTTTTGAAAGTCATTTTCCTTTAGATTTACATATCGAACTACCTGTGACTGAAATGATCAGATGTCTGGTTTTCTTCAGAATAATATGGGGATAAGCATGTGGGATGAATGGAAGAGGCTTGGTCAAGAATTGTTAATTATTGAAGCTGGGTGTTGGATATGTGAGGGATCATTATCCTTTCTACTTCCGTGTGTGTTTGAAATTTTTCTGATAAAAGGTTAAAGAAAAAGACTGAACAAAGAACACTGGGGTTGGTCAGTCAATCAGAAAAACATTTGTTGAACACAAACTGGGATTCAGGTCTGTAAGAGGGTATCAGACAATCATGAGATGCTCCCTGGTTTCATGTGGAAGACAGCTGTGAAGATTAAAAAACAAACAAATGGGAGGCAGAAGATATTAATCATAGAAGATTACATCGCATACAATAGAAGACTGAAACCAATTAAATCTTGGATTAATAGCCTCTCTTCCATCATTCTGAGATGATTTTACATGTTTTTCCCAAGTCTGAGAGACTTGTATGGTCTGTTTCAGAGAATAGAGAGACCTATCAAGCTCATTTTATGAGGTTAGACATATTAATATACAAACTAGATGAAAAAGAAAATTTTAGAAGTTTCATTTTTGTGAACTTAGATGATTCTCTATTTCAATGAGCAGATAATTATTAAATGAAATATTTGCAAATTTAATTCACTGGTGTAATGTGTCCTACCACGTTATTATACATTATTCCATTTTATTATATTAACTGATGTAAGGAGAAGAAGCATGTGATCACTTCAATAGCTGTAGAAAAATAATTTGATGGTATTTAATATTTTATGACAAAAAAATAGCATTTGATGACCTTAATGACTCATGATAAAAACTTTTAGCACACAAGGGATAGAAGGGAACTTTTTCTTTCTTTTTTTTTTTTCTTAAAGATTTTATTTATTTATTTGAGAGAGAGTGAGAGGGAGAGCACAAGCCAGGGGGAGAGGCAGAGGGAGAGGGAGAAGCAGACTCCCTGCTGAGCTGGGAGCCCAATTGCAGGACTCGACCCCAGGACCCTGTGATTGTGACCTGAGCCGAAGGCAGACACTTAACCGATTGAACCACCCAGGCGCCCCTAGAAGGAAACTTTCTTAAATAATATTTGTCAAGCAGTCACAGCAAAGATCGTAATTGGTGAGTCATTATAAACATTTCTATCAAAATTAGCAACAATTCAGGATCACTGCTTCTATTCATCATTGTGTGGGAAGTTCTACTTGATGTAGTAAGCCAGGAAGAGAAATGGAAGGTATAAGCATTGGAAACATGAGATTAAAGGTGCTTAGCTTCATTTTATTATTTTATTTATTTTTAAGATTTTATTTATTTGAGAGAGAGAAGGAGAGAGAGAGAGCATGAGAGGGGGGAGGGTCAGAGGGAGAATCAGACTCCCCACTGAGCAGGGAGCCCAATGCAGGACTCTATCCTGGGACTCCAGGATCGTGACCTGAGCCCGAGGCAATCGCTTAACCAACTGAGCCAATCAGGCACCCAGAGTTGCCTAATTTTAGATGATTTGATTGCTTATCTAGAAAATTGAATCGAATATTCAGGTCAGTTATTAGAACTAATAAGACAGTTGAGTAAAGTTCATGGGTACAATATAGAAAAAATATGTTTCTAATCCACATTAATAACCAACTAGAAAATATAATGGAATAAAGATTTCATTTATAATATCAACCAAAACTTTGAAGTGCCCAGGTATAGTTGTTGCCAAAGATGCTCAATATGTTTATAGATAAAATTATTGGATGTTATTAAAAGACATAAAAGAAGAAGAGAAAAAGGAGAGATATACTATAATCGTAGATTCGTAGCTAGGAAAACGATATCATGAAATGCTAGTTCCCCAATCAATGTATAAATTCAGTGTAAATCTAACCAAAATCCCCACTGGGTATTTTGGAGAAGTTGAAGGACTAATCTTCAAATTCATAGGAAGAACAAGTTTGTGAATAGCCAGAGCAGATTTTTACAAGCACTGGTATAAGGGGCATGTCTCACCAGATGTCAAGACTTAAATGCTCTATTATTAACATGGCTTATTATTGGCACAAACGTAGTCAAATAAAGAACTTTGAAATAGCTCTCCTCATATTTGTAAATGTATTATCTTATTATGAAGTGAAAATGATGTTACATAAATGGGGAGGTGTTGAATTCTATATGAATTGCTCTGAATTATCTGTATAGGAAAAAAGAATCTTTTCCTGTCCACATTTATGATCTTTATCTCACACCAAATGCAGAATTCAATTCTGGATGGATTCACAATCCATTTGTGAAGAGGTCTTTAAAACTTTAAGAAGAAAATATGAGAAGTTATCATTATCACCTTGGGAGTAGAATGTAATATCTTAAACTCAGACTCCCTAAAGAGAAAAATCCTGAATGGAAAAAATTGTTAAAGAATGACTATTAAAATAAAATTTCTGCCTAACTAAAAGCCTTTCATAAATGAAGTTAAATGACAAGCAACAGGCAGGGTGGAAATATTTGTGTATATACAGCTAAAAGATTGATGTTGATGAAATTAAAAGTTTTTAAAGATTTATTTATTTATTTGACAGAGAGAGATCACAAGTAGGCAGAGAGGCAGGCAGAAGAGAGAGGGGGGAAGCAGGCTCCCCACTGAGCAGAGAGCCCGATGCGGGGCTTGATCCCAGGACCCTGAGATCATGGCCCGAGCTGAAGGCAGAGGCTTAACCCTCTGAGCCACCCAGGAGCCCCAGAAATTAAAAGTTTTTAGTTTGAAAAAAAGAATCCAGACAATTCCAAGTGTTGGGCAATACATGGAGCCATGCTCTGGGGGAGTATAAAAACATACGCCTGAAATTACACTCCCATGGATATATTTAGATACGTTCTTTCTTTCTTTTTTTTTTTTAAAAGATTTTATTCATTTATTTGACAGAGGGAGAGAGATCACAAGTAGGCAGAGAGGCAGGCAGAGGGGGGCGGGGGAAGCAGGCTCCCCACTGAGCAGAAAGTCCCACGCGGGGCTCAATCCCGGGACCTGGAGACCATGACCTGAGCCAAAGGCAGAGGCTTTAACCCACTGAGCCACTCAGGTGCCCGAGATACATTCTTGAATGCTCCTATTAGCAGATAGATGAGAATGTTCATAGCACTCTTAGTATTAGCCCAAACCTGGAACAACCCATATTTCTACCAAGAGTAGAACAGATAAGTAAATTATGGTAATTTGTCCGATGGTATGTGAGTATTCTTTGAAAATGAGTAAATCACAACTATGCATTGACATGAATGAACATGCCAAGTAGTATTAGGCAAAGAAAGAAAGTTACAGAAGTTTACATTGTATGATTGCATTTATGTAGTTTTAAAAATGGGTGAAATTAATCAGTATGTTACTTAGGGGTTCATGCACGTATGGAAAAATTAAGGGACACAAAGGAATAATGAAAAAAATTAGTTGCTTACTCTGTTAGAAACCACAAGGGAATTGTGGTCAGGTAAGGGCATGAAGGAGGCTGCAAAATTTTTAGTACTGTTTTCTTTTCTGAAAATGGATATGGCTGGTGAGCACACATGTATGTGCTCTTATTATTCTTTAAACACAATATATTATACACTTTTTATATGAATGATTTATTGTGGAATTAAAAAAAACTAATAGCCCATCATCAGCATTAACAGCCTAGCAATAGATGTGATTGGCTAATAAGCAATGACTGGTCTTATCAGTAAATAAAACACAAAGTTAAAATGTAAAGGAACCAGATATTGTTCCAAACCCAATAGATTAGTAAAAAGTAATAACCCTGACAACAGCAAGAATCTAGAGGAACCACAAAATCTTACATCCTTTTATTGAGTGTATATAGTTGCCACTGTTTTGTAGAGTTATTTGGTAGTTTTTTTTTTTTTAAGTGTATACTCCTGAGGCGCGTGGGTGGCTCAGTGGGTTAAGGCCTCTGCCTTCGGCTCAGGTCATGATCTCAGGGTCCTGGGATCGAGCCCCGCATCAGGCTCTCTGCTAGGCAGGGAGCCTGCTTACCCTTCTCTCTCTGCTTGCCTCTCTGCCTACTTGTGGTCTGTCTGTGTCAAATAAATAGATAAATAAATATTTGAAAAAAAATTAAAAAAAATAAAGTGTACACTCGCAATCTGTTTTTTTTCTTTAAGTGTCAAGGATAAAGGACAATTGGCTCTATTTGTGCATTGAATACTTTATTGAAGCTAACATAGAGCATCTATGTCAACATGGATGAAGTTTTAATACAATGTTGAGGGAAATGAATAAGTTTTGAGTGATACCAAACTATGATATCCTTTTTTTTTTTTTTTTTTTAGAAGGAGAGAACGAGAGAGAGCACTCGTGCATGACGTTGGTGGGGGAAAGGGGCAGAGAGAGAGAGAGAAGCAAGAGAGAATCTCAAGCAGGCTCCCTGCTCCTGCAGTCCCTGACTCAGGGATCAATTTTAGTATCCTGAGATTGTGACCTGTGCTGAAATCGAGAGCTGGACACTTAACCAACTGAGCCACCCAGGCGCCCCTAAATTATTATCTTTTTAATTAATTGAGAGAGAGCATGAGAGAGAAAGATCACGGGCAGGGTGTGGGAAGAGGGAGAAGCAGACTCCCGGTTGAGTAGGGAGCCTGACACAGAACTCGATCCCAGGACCCTAGGATCATGATCTGAGTGGAAGGGAGATGCTCAACTGAAAGAGTCACCCAGGTGCCCATGATACCGTTTTTCTTTTTTTTTTTTTAAGATTTTATTTATTTTTGAGAGAGAGCAAGCGAGCGAGCATACATGACCGGGGCGGGGGAGGGGGTGGGAGAGAGTGAGAACCAAACTCCCTGCTGAGCAGGGAGCCCAACGTGGGACTTGATCCAAGGGCTCCGGGATCATGACCCGAGCCATAGGCAGACACGCAACTGACTCATCCACCGAGGTCCCTTTATTTTTATTTTTTATTAGTTAATTAATTAATTTTTGAGACCTAGAGAGCACTTTAATATTCTATCCTTCTTCAAAAAAATATAGAACGCTTCACGAATTTGTGTGTCATCCTTGCCCAGGGGCCATGCTAATCTTCCCTGTATCATTTCAGTTTTACTATATGTGCTGCCAAAGTGAGCACCCCAGGTGCCCTTTAATAGATATTTTAGAATGTGCCCAAATAGCAAGTGTTCTCATTGTGTGCTTGCTCACGCTTTGCCTCTCTTACTTGCTCTAGTTTTCTTTCCTTCTCTGTCTCCACACCCATTCCTCCATTACACATACTGTGTTTTTTGGTGTTTTTGTTTTGCTTTTCGTTTTTTTTTTTTGTTAGATAAATATATTGCTGGGTGTGAGAAAAATTCATGGGAACAATAAACACCAAAATCAAGACACTAATTACCTGGCAAGTGAAGGGAAGGTGATAGTGGGCATCATCATTGTTTGTAAATAATGCCAAATCTTATGAGTTTCTTCGGAGGCTAGAAGGATTTTTGAGGCTAAATAGTTTGAGCACCACTGTTCAGTTGCTTCAAAAGTAAATTTTTATCGAACACTTGAGGCATTTATTTTGCAAAGAATAGCAAATCTCATGTGTTTGACAGGCCCACCAGAGGGAGCCCATACAAATCCTGTATCTATTTAATCTGATTTAAAAAAAATTAATAAGTACATACCTGGACTGTGTTCAGAGAAGCTGTATTTTCCTTTTGTCCCTGGAGACGCCTTGTCCTGTTTCACCAGCTGTGTCCTGTGTAGGATTCCTGGGAATGCACTCCTCGTGCAGTGAGCGCACTGAGGGGCCATGGAGGAGGTAGGATGCTCTGCAGTTTAGTCTTCACTCTGGGCTGCAGACTCTTTGTTTCCTCAGTGTGTCTTCATTGTCTCCATTCCCCTTCTGTGACTTCCTCTGGGTCAGTTTTATCTAGAGTCTTCCTATTACCTACACACATATGCAAGCCGTACTTCCTCTTGAATTCAAGATTATTCACCATGAGCCTTCCTTTCTTACTATTTCTGTCTTCAGTATTATTATTAAAAAAATTCAAATTGCTCCTTTTCATTTTTTAATTTTAAGAATCCATGTATCTATCTTGTCTTTGTCTTCTTCGCTTGTAGTTTTGAACTTGAGTATAATAACAAGTCCTTGCCCATGACCAAGTTTTTGTGGATCTTACAGGAAAATTTCTGATGTAAGAGGAATGTAGGCAAGTTTTTATAAATGTATATTTGTTCACTTTAAAGGACTCTTCCTTATCCTGAGATGATTTCCTTGCTACTTTCTTAAATATTCTTTTACGAAATGATGGTGATGGTATTTTAAAAATAGTCCTGTATTTCCAAAATAAAGCATTGCCAACTTTATCTTAGTTCCTAGAATTTTTTGAAATTTTTACCAGCCTATGAAATACAAAGTAAAGTCTTATATTTCCAAGTAAATACACATATGTCTTGATAAATGAAGACATAGTTATGTTATTAAGGAGTTATAAGTATCTAATTAATAGTGATTCATGCATATTCACAGAGACACAAAGGGGACTGTTTCTATAGAAAAGATGAGTAAAGGTATACCGAGAAGTAAGCTTTGATACAATTTGGGCCACAACACATTACTGACATACTCCTTCATTCAAAGGTCCAATTCATATCCCATCCCATCTCAACTGTCTACTCTTTAAAAATAATCACTGGCATTTCCCATTTTTTCCTGTAGAGTGTGGTTAAGGGGTTCCCTCCATAGGTTGTCCTCCTTGTCTATAATTATTCAATCCAAGTGGAGTGGATAGCCTTCATTTCGAACAACCCCTTGGCATCCTTTGTGGTTCATCCTTGTTAGCAAACCACTCTCATTTATCATCAGGAAATTTCATTTTTGCTCCCTTTGATATTCTCTTCCACCTTCCAGATGGTTCATTAGAACCCTCCTGTTCTTGGGCTACTTTTCCTGAGTTTCCCCACTGTTACTCTTGTGGTGAGCCAAAGGTAGTCTCTTTATTCCTGCTTTCTACCCTGAATCACTTTTCTATCATTCAGTGAATGACAAGGTTTTATTCTCCACCATGCGGTTATTGGGTTTCCTTAATAGCCTCATGCGGAGGGGCTTTATTGAAGGCACTTTTATTTGGCCTTGATAGATTATAGTCACCATGTTTCCCTAATCTCCTCTCTAAACTCTTTTAGGAAGGACTCCTTCTGTCAAAAGACACACTTAAATTGAAATGGCTTTTCTTTTTTATATTCTTTTTCTCCGCCCGAGTGTTTACTTAGGTATATCTCTTGACCGTGAAGCAAAAGGCAACTGGTCACAGCCAGGAGTCCACAATATATTGGATTTGAGTAATACCCCTTTTTTGGAGGAAAAAGGGGGGTTTGGAGAACCATTTAAAGAGAGACCAGTCTGTTTTCTGTGGCACAAGGCTTTTGCAGATAATTTGTTCTTGCTATGACAAAATAGAAACTCATAGCCTCTTAGCCTGAGACATGTCACTTACCTATAGCACTGAACTTTCCGTACATCCTGCCTTGAACTTTTACTTTGTGTATGTCTGGTTTCTCCAGCTGGTTGGTCATTTCTTTAAGGCTGTCTCCTGTCCAGCCCAGGATCCTGCACAGAGTAGAAGTTGGTAAATGTGGTGTTTGGATGTCTCCCTTGTTCTGGTCTGCTGGCCTCCACTCTGCAAAGGATTGCAGCTAATGTAGTTAAGGTCATGGCAGTTCACCTGTCAGCTTTTCTGACTGGGCATTTTCTAGAGCCTTCCAGAGCGCAGGTATATCATTCAAGACTGAATTGCAGGACAGAAACCACATAGTAATGCATCAGGGAAAGCTCAAAATAAAGAAGTATTAACTTTACCATAGAAAATTGAGGCAGCAAGGGCTTGGCTAGTAAGAAGGAAAGAGAACTCTAGAGAGCACAGAACTCGCAGATAAATGAGCCCCCAAGGAAGAGCCCTCAGCCCCCACCCCCAGCTGTGGCGCACTGAAGGGCACACAGGTGGTAGTGGTTTCCTGCTCATGAAACTGTTGGATATCCACATTCTGGAATTCGCTGGAAATCTGCTTTTTGAGGGGCCACGGAAAGTTATTTTGAGGGTTGTGTCTTCCAGGAAGCACTCTGCTATAAAATTTCTAGGAAGGGTCGTGGAGGAAGCAGCTGTCCACTGTGGGAGCTCCTGGGGAGCTGAGTGCTGCTGCTGACCCTGCAGGACACCTGGGATCCAGCAGGAATCCCTTTGTAAAATCCCTTTGTGATGTGCGTCTCTTCAGGGACCTCTACTGACGGAGCTTAATACTGTGCTTCTGGCAAAGGAAAAATATTTGAAGGGCCCGACTCCGTTTTCACAGAGCAGTCAGTGGAGGATTGATTTGTAGCTGAGAAGCAATACATTGATAACTAGCACATCCAGCTTGCTCCTTTTCCTGAATACCTAGAAGATTTTAGGGAGTTAGGCTGTTATTCGCCCAATAAATAGGTTGCGAGGGAAAGTCACTTTAGGGAGGCACAGACTTTTATCCTTGATTCTAATTTAAAATTTCTGAATACATTTTAGGTTGTGGACAAGCTGTCTAGTTACTTGATCTTAGTACATGGATGCATAAAGGACAGAGGGTATTCTGAAGGGTAAAACTTGGAACCAGTATAGGATCTGGAGAAAGCTGATGAATATCCTCCACATCTCATTCCTTGAAGATCTCGGGAAAATCATCATCATTTACATTCTGCATTTGCTGTTGGAGGCCAAGAGGGCCTCATTAGGTTTTAGTGAAGCCACATAATTACAGTAGCAGTCATTTTTCTACTAGCTGAAGTGATGTGTGAAAGTAGCAAAAATATTTCCACAGTGATATTATGCTCTTTCACAGTAGACTTCACACCTTGCTGGGGACTGCATTTCTTTGTGTGGTGCACGTTATGGAAACCTACTTTCTATGGAAGGGGTGGTGTAATGTCACATTTTTAGCTTGGTGGGTACAGGTGGGAAGGTAATGGGAGGGAATTTTCTGTACCAGCCAGCCTCAGAACTGGCTAGTAACCCGTGATACACACATCTTCTTGAATTATCAGCTTAGACACCTGAGTCTGCTCTTAGATGGAAGAGAAGATGCTCCTGCTGTTTGTCACTTTAAGTGTTTTCTTTCTGAAGCTTTGTCCTCAGATCTTCTAATGTCATCTCCCAGACTCATCCTGGGGTAGGTCTCTGAAACTGTAAATTAGTTAATATGAATGAATTTGAAAGAAAACATAGTTTTTTTTTTTTTTTTTAAGATCTTATTTATTTATTTGACAGAGAGAGACACAGCTAGAGAGAACACAAGCAGTGGTGGAAGAGGGAGAAGCAGACTTCCCGCCGAGCAGGGAACCCGATGCGGAGCTCGATCCCAGGACCCTGGGGTTGTGACCTGAGCTGAAGGCAGCTGCTTAATGACTGAGCCACCCAGGTGCCTCAAAACAGAGTTTTCTAAAACTAGATACATCATTTAAAGAAAATCCTGTTTTTCACCTATATGGAGACTTTCTATAATGTATATATGATTGATAGCGTTTCATCGGTGCAATGATTTCTAGCCTTTTTCTTCTACCATTTGGGAATCTGGTGAGAGATTTGGATACTACACACACACACACACACAGACAGACACAGGAATTTGTATGTAGTTTAAGGGGTATGATATGTTCTTGGATTAGAAGTCACTGTCAAGGAGATAGTTCAGTCTGCAGGTCGGTAATTCCCAGCCTACATCTGTAGTAAACTGAAAGAACTCTTGTTCCTTATTTCCTTAGCATTTCTCTCTTCCCACTTCTGCTGTTTCTTAAAATACCTCTCTTGGCTCACATTGGGATCCAGGCTGGGATTATGTTTGATGGTGGATTACATGAATAGCAGCAAAAGTTAGGGTTACGTTAGCCATAGGAAGACAGAGAATGCTGCCTAACTTGGTAATGACCAAATGTCAGCTGTTGGAGTGATTGGAAGATCAAGGTTGAAGTCAAGATCTAAGAGTCAGAGGCTGTCTAGGAATGGGTGGGTGACCTGAATGTGTTTGGGGAAGCCAAGGGAACAATTTCCTCCTACATCTGAGAGCCTTTATTTTGAGCCACAAGACATTCCTATGAGGTGACCATTCCAGATCCAAGAATTGGAGTATTTGTTTTTTGTTTAGAAGCTTGTAAGGTAGAGAGCTACCTTGAGATTGGACTCAGGTACAGAGTTGGGTGGCATGGGTCTTGTGGGGAGCAGATCTTAGAACATATCCAGTAAAAGGTGACTCTTGGAGGCCTGGCATGTGTTGGGGTTTAGATAATTCATTGTATGCATCATTTAAGGTTAATGACCCAGGCTGACATCAAAACAGAAGGGTTTACATCAGACGAATGGAAAGAATAACATTCTCACTGTAAGAATTATGAGTGAGAGGCCATTTCAAAGGGATTTGGGGTCACCTTATCATCCAGGTGATGTTTTTAATATTTTGAGAAGATGGACTCTTAGAAAGGTGAAGGACCCTCAGTTCAGTTGCCCAACCTCTGTAACCTTTTCTGTGCAAAAACTTGGGATAGAAATTATATGTCATTTCTTATGAAATTTGGTGATGGGACCATGAAGAATATGTATCTCTCTGCTTCGGCAGTAGTGGTATAAATGATTCTTATTTGAACCAAAGTATCAAATATAATTTTAAAATCTAGTAGTTAGATTTTGATTCCATCATGTATCAATATATACTATAACCTTTGTCAAGTAATCCACAATAAATATATCCATAGTGACAGGACTAACGGTGACTCATTGTTCAAAAGCTCTACCAGCGTTTGAAATCTATAGCCAACCTAGGATACCGCTGAGGGTTAAGTAATAGTCTCCTCAGTGAATTGTGGAGATTCTGACTTTTCAGATGTGTTCCAGGGCTATAAGAGCTTTTTGGCATTGTCCTTTTATGTTAGTCAGGATTCTCTGGAAACAGAACCCTAGGCTACACGTGTGTGTGTGTGTGTGTGTGATTTATTTTAAGGAAGTGGCTTATGTGATTATGGAGGCTGAGAAGTCAGACCACAGAGAGCCAGTGGTAGAGTTCCAGTCTGAGTCCAATGGCATGAGAAGCAGGAAAGCCAACGGTCTAAGTTCCAGTTCAAATTCACAAGTCCAAAGGCAGGAGAAGACTGTCATTCTGCCTCAAAGACAGTCAGGCACAGAGAAAAAATGAATTGTAACTCAGCCTTTTATTTTATTCTGGCCTTCAACAGATTGGATGAGGCCCAGTTACATTGGAGAGTGCAATCTGCTATACTCAGCCTACAGATTCTGATGTTAATCTCATCTAGAAATACTCTCATAGACATATCCAGAAATCATGGTCAACCAAATATGTGGCACTCTGTGACCCAGTCAAGTGGACACAAAATTAACCATCACACGCTGAAAATCCCTAGTCATCTCTCCTCAGTCTTTAATTTTGTTCTGTGGATGCCACATTTTAGTAACTCCTAGTAAACAACTTAGTTACTAGTAAGTAACTTTTATTTGTAGATAAAAATGTGAAAATATGAAATTTTGCATTTTTAACCCTTAAGGAGTGAATAGCAGACTTGAAGTTTGGGATTGTTGGAGCCTATCTGTGGGTCTTGGGCTTACTGATGGCAAATATTTCTGGTAGCAGTGCCTGTTTTTCTGGAAATATCACCTGCTTTTGAGCTGGTGTGAGGGGAATCAAATCCAGGGTCTGCAACTCACTGTCTGGTGACCTTAGAGAAATGACTTAACCACTTGGAGCCTCAGTTTATTTAACTAGAACAGGTACAATTCCTGAGTTGGGGTTAAAGAATTTATTAGCACGATTCCTGACAAGTGGGATGTGCCTGGCAAATGGTCGCCGCCCAGCCGTCCCCTCAAATTATCATAAAAGTAGATGTCTGCCTTTTTGTGTTGGTCAAGTGTAAACCCAGCTGTAGGTCAACCTGAATCAGGTACCTTTTGGGTCCTGCTATTTATGTATTTATGTTTTTATTAACATATAATGTATTATTTGCCCCAGGGTACATGTCTGTGAATCATCAGGCTTACACATTTCACAACACTTACCTATTTTATTCATTCATTCATTCATTCATTCATTCATTCATTTATTTATGGGTCCTGCTTTTTAGATGATCTGATCTAATTTTACTTTTTCTTTTCTTCTCTCTCTCTCTTTTTTTTTTTTTAAAGCGACTGCTATCTTTTCTGTTGGCTGATTAGTAATATATTTCCTGTCATCTTCCTTTAGAGTAGGTGATAGAATTTAGATGGGGCCATGGGTCCTGTTATATTTCACCCACTGGCATCATGAATGAGCTGTTAAGCCACCTGAAAAAGAAAATGGAATCTCTTTCTCTCTGTTTTATCTGTCATTATGACCTAGGAAAAGGGTGACGAGAGATCACCATTTTAAAGGTGACAGCAGAATGGATGATGTTTTCTTCTTCTTTACGTGGGGGTTGTTATGAGAATCAGTTCCCGCCAGGGCAGGAACTGTGGTTGCCATTGTGGCTTCTTGCCTCCACACGTCCAAACATTTAATCTCTCAGGTAGTTTGTGTACAGCTTCACGTAATTTCCTTGGTTTGATGGATTGAAGTTTCTGATGTTTTCTCTCTATAGGCTAGAGCTTGACAGAATATAAATCTACTTCCTTTTCCCACTGGTACCCCTAGGAGAACCCCTCAGAGAAGAAAAGTACTGAAAAATAGACTTGTCATGATATGCTAGAGTTAATACAGGCAGGCAAAAAAGCTGACCAGATTTCTGCAATAGCCAGAAGCCTTTGGTGGTGTCTCTGGGGGGTGGGGTGAGAGCTGGAGGCAGGAGGCACTGACGATGCTCCACGGACAATGCTGCAGAGCAGGACGTCTGCGCATGCGCGGAAAACAGCTGCGTGGAGTTGTGTGGGCGCCTCCTTGCTGCTTTGAGTGTTTCCTGACCCTGGCTTCCTCAGAACATGTGTTTTGTACCAAGCAGGAAGTGAATAGCCTCTGTGATACATTGAACTCGAGCTTTCTCTCATGGAGGCTTTATTTAGGGGAGATTTGGAACGGTTGTGTTGTTCTGTGGGGACCTGTTTGAGTTTGCAAACGAAGGTCTAGTGTGGGGGATTCCCTGGGAAAGCATTTGAATCTGGAGCTTCTTTTGTAGAGCCCCCTTGACAGCCAATATTTTGTTCAACTGCCTGGCAAAGGTTGCTTTTCAACTATCAGTGTATTTTTGTAGCATCTTTCACCGCAGAGCCCTGACTGTTTCAAATCTCTTCCCATTACTCCACTGGCACAAAGTTCCATACCAAGAAGAGGAAAGGAGAGAAGCAGTAGGGAGAGGAAATAAAGTCTGCTTTTGCAGCGCAGAGCTTTAATGCCCATTCCCTCCCCTGTGCTAATCTCTGTAACTCGATTAATTGGCATGTGGTGCATTACAGAAAATCTAGGGAATGACAAAACTGCTTCAGTATCAATTAGCTAGAACAGGAGTGGACTTCCCACAAAGACCCCAGGACAGGGTTGTATTTAACTGGGCCCTTTCAAACCCACGTCTTCCCAAATGACGAGCAGTAGAAGATTTCACTTTGGGCCCCATTGTTTAAAGAAATTAAAAACTGTGGAAATTAGCAGCTGAAATCCACTTGGATGAGTCTGCTATCCCTTTAATATGTCTGTCTGTTCATCGCACTAAGACATCCCAATCCTTCCTCCAAAGTGATTTGAATACTTAATATTTGCTGAAATGCTTTAGTTGGATTTGAATAACGTAATTGAATTTGCTTGCTGCATTCAGGGGGAATGAGGGCTTGGGAGTTCCTATGCTAAGATATGTGAACGTGCTTCTTTTTAGAAGTGGGTTTTACTTATTTCCCTGCCTGTGAACCAAGAATTAATAAGCAGTGGGCCTGCCAAATATATGAGGCTGTATTCATCAGAATTACAGGCTTTATCTGTCACTCTCCAGGTGACTGGCTAGTTCCTCGGGCTCAGAGGTGATCTGCTTTGTGACAGATTTTCATTGAGCTGAGTTGGATATAGAATGCCTCATGTATTTGGGATGGCTGGAGCATGGGGAAGTGATAAGACATGAAGTTACGGAGAGGTATGAACTGCTTCATGAAGGGCCTTCTATGTAACTTTGGAATTTGAGCTTTAGTTTAAAAATACTAAGGAGTCTTTAATGATTTTTAAGTGTGAAAGTGATGCAGTCAGATTGGCATTTTAGAAAAAGAAGTCTGTGGGGTAGCCCATGGAATGGAGCAGTGTAGGTAGCATTGGACATGAGGAGACTAGTTAGAAGATTATTTATAATCATCTGAGAGGAAACTGACATAAGCCACGCCAAAGAAACAACAGGGATGACAGATGAGAAAGAATGGACTTGAAAGATGTTGGGGAGGTAGAATTTACTGGATTTGGTGGCTGCATGGGGGGAGTGAGGGAAAGGTAAAAGTATTTGATCTGCTTTCTTGGTCCCATTCCCAGAGTTTGGGATGACAGGCAGAGAAATAGGTCTTGGGGTTGGGGTCAGGAGAGCCAGCCGAGTTTGGAAGATGTCTCGGGGGGAGGATTTGCAGAGGGCATTGTTCGGTCGGCAGGTGGTCAGATGTGTCTCTGCCCTGGCCCGGTTGCCTCGGATGGAGGTGGAGATTTCCGGTCTGTGGCTGTAGTTGCAGCTAGGAGTTTGGCTGCAGTCATCTAGGGGAGCGTAAGCAGAGTCAGACGTGTACAAAGCTGAAAATGAGGCTTGTGAAATACTAGTATTTAGTGATAGGAACGGAAGGAGAGGGAAGCTGTGAAGAAGACCAAGAAAGAGTGACCAACTGACTTGGGAAGATGACAGCGGTTTGTAGTAGCGTGACATGGGATGAGAGGGAGCTTTGGGGCTTTTGTGGACTGTTTAAAGGGAAGCGTTGAGTATTTGTACTGAGGAGAAAGAGCCAAAAAGAATGAAGGAAGAAGAGATGTGGGATGATTTCTGAATAAAAACTTTGAGGAGACAGAGAGTGATTGGGCTAAGGTATGTTCAAATCGCTGCAAGGCCTGGAGCCTGACTGGAAGAAGGTTCTCTCCCCTCCTCTCCTTCGCTCCTCTCCTCTCCTCTCCCCTCCTCCCCTCTTCCCCCTCCTCCCTCCCCTCCCATTTCCTCCCCTCCCTCTTCCCCTCCCCCACCGCCCCCCTCCCCACTCCTCCATTTTCCCCCTCCCCTCAACCTCCCCTCTCTTCCCCTCCCTCCCCTCCCCCTCCCCTCCACTCCACCGCCTCCTCTCCCCTCTCTTCTACCTCTTCCCCTCCCTCCCATACCTCTTCTCCTCCCCTCTCTTCTGCCTCCTT